>JANRMT010062813.1:31605213-31638976 GCA_026402145.1 Polypterus bichir lapradei | reverse complement strand
ATTTACAGGGTATGTTCCAAAATATGTGTTTATTTCTCAACATAATCACCGTCAACTTCGATGCACTTCTTTAGCCTGGGCACCAGCTTTTTTATACCCTCGTCGAATATGCTCCGCTCCACCTCCGAAAGCCACTTCTCTACTGTCTCCTTCACCTCCTCACCATTGGAAAAACGTTTCCCACCCAAGAATTCTTTCAGTTTGGTGAAAAGGTGAAAATCTGAGGGCGCAAGGTCCGGGGAATAGGGTGGGTGGGTAACAATATCCCATCCAAAGGACACAAGCAGGTCCTGAGTCACATGAGCGGTATGGGGTCTGGCGTTGTCGTGAAGGAGGGACACACCACGATTCAGCATTCCCCTCCTTTTGTCTTTAATCTTTTTTTTCAATTTTTTTAGGGTCTCACAATATGTTTCAGCATTGATGGTGGTCCCTTTGGCCATGAAATCCACCAACAAAACCCCTTTTCTGTCCCAAAAGACAGGTAGGTAGGTGGAGCAAACGGCCTCAGCAGAGGCTGATGAACTCACTTGCTGTGATGACATTTCACAACTGACTGACGCGGTCCCGGGCTTATTTTGACCGTTAGGACCCCCTACACGCAGGTATGCCAACCTTCGAAAAAAAAAATTCCCTGCACCCTCCAGGGAACTTGTAACCTTTTTTTCTGGATATCCCTCGTATGTAGATATGTACAGTGATCCCTCACTATATCACGCTTCCACTTTCACGGCTTCACTCCATCGCGGATTTTAAATGTAAGCATATCTAAATATATATCACGGATTTTTCGCTGGTTCGTGGATTTCTGCGGACAATGGGTCTTTTAATTTATGCTACATGCTTCCTCAGTTGGTTTGCCCAGTTGATTTCATACAAGGGACGCTATCGGCAGATGGATGAGAAGCTACCCAATCAGAGCACGTATTACATATTAAATAAAACTCCTCAATGATATACAATGTGCTTCCCGCGCGGTGCTTGATTGTTTGCTTTTTTCTGTCTCTCTCTCTCTCTGCCTGACGGAGGGGGTGTGAGTAGAGGGGCTGTTTGCACAGAGGCTGTTTGCCTAGGGGATACGGACGCTCCTCTAAAAAATGGCGCTTTATTGCGGTGCTTCGGCATACTTAAAAGCACGTATTGATTTTTTGATTGTTTGCTTTTCTCTCGTGCTCTCTCTCTGACATTCTCTGCTCCTGACACGCATTCTTTGAAGAGAAGGATATGTTTGCATTCTTTTAATTGTGAGAAAGAACTGTCATCTCTGTCTTGTCATGGAGCACAGTTTAAACTTTTGACTAAAGGGTGTTATTTCATGTCTAGAGGGCTCTAATAATGTTAACAGTGTGGGAGAGTTTATAAGGGCTTAAAATATATAAAAATAACCATACAAACATATGAGTATGGTTTCTACTTCGCGGATTTTCATCTATCGCGGGGGGTTCTGGAACACAACCCCCGTGATCGTGGAGGGATTACTGTATGTATATGTATATATGTATATGTATATGTGTATATGTATATATGTTTATATGTGTGTGCGTGTGTGTGTGTGTGTGTGTATATATATATATATATGACAGCAACACACATAACAGTGACAAAACAATTACATTGTCAATCATGTTACGTTATTTTTAAAATGTTTCCTTTTCTTTTTCATTACTTCTTTAACACATTACTTCTCCACTGCGAAGCAGGGGTATTTTGCTAGTAACTAAATAAAGGGAAAAGATACTTGAGCCAGGGATTAAGACATTAAGTAATAGTCTGTTGTTTTTGTCTTGTTTGGCACATTCTGCATTCAGATTTTATTTATTTTATTTTAAATGTTATTTGGTTCAGTTTTATTAATAAATTAAGTGTTTCTTTTCTGATTATTATTTCTCCATCTCTTTAATAAATAAATACAATTTTTAATAGACATTTTTTGTGTTTTGGAATTTGTTTTTATGGAAAATCATAACAAAAATGTGTAGGAAAGACTATTATGCGTTACACAGATAGCCACTTGTGCACTGTCCTGCCTAAGAGCAAAATGGTTGACAAAATAAATATTGACCAGGAAATAAAAATAGGTCTAAAACTGAAAACTATGACATCAGTTAAATGAATACAATCAAACGAAAAAACACTGAACAGAGTTATATTTCGGGAAATGAGAATGTTATAAGCCAGGAACAAACTAGAAAGCATACCACTGAGTTCAGTTGAGTTGTACCCATAATCTTGGACAACCAGGAATTGCACAACACTGGCCATTATACTGTTACAAGATAGATAGATAGATAGATACTTTATTAATCCCAAGGGGAAATTCACATAATCCAGCAGCAGTATACTGATACAAAGAAACAATATTAAATTAAATAGTAATAAAAATGAAAAAAATGAAAAAAAAAAAAAATGTTAGCATTTACTCCCCCGGGTGGAATTGAAGAGTGGAATACAATGGTGGAATCGTACTTTTGTGCCATTGATTTCCACACATGGCAACACATGGCAACTGTAAAACCAAAGTGACCAGCGTAATTCATCCCATGGTCACATTGACAGCCATATAAAACGTGATATGAAAATAATTTAACATCCTTAAAACTAATTTTAATATGAAAGCAAATAACAAAAATGTATTCTTTTCCTCAAATATCTCAAATGAATTACAAAACACATAAAATGAAATCACAATAAACCAAGACAAAAATTAGAAGAAAGTCTGATCATAACCTGCATGAATTAGACAGTAGTGTACATTAGCATTGCCAGTTCATTCTGCTTTGTAATTAGAAGAGCCTTTATTGCCACAATAAAGACTACATCTCCACTCAAGAATACATTTAATGAGGACATCAGTGTTGCTGATCCATTTAATCATTATCTTTGATTTGTTTATTTTAGCAAGCAACAACCAATTAATTAACCTTTAATGAAGCTGTTCCACACACTCGATTAGCCTCTGTTATAAAATAACTTTGAAATGACTATGGATCAAAAAGGAAGATTTACTGTGTCCTGCATGGTTATGAAGGCTCATTGTGAGAGTAAACGGTGCCTGTACATTTCCCCATAGAGACAAAAATGCAAAATGCTTCACAAGTTTGTTTTGGAAACAGGGTGTGCTCGAGAGCACTGTTGGTGTCTCACTTTGCAAGTCTGAGTCAGAAAATGGAAAGAATGAATTGTGGCTATTCATGAAATGCAGTCAATGCTTCAAAGAGTGAAACTGTGTAGTTTTTTAGCTCTCTCTGGCCATTTTTTGTGTTTTCTAAAGAACTTTGTGATTATGTAATCTGTGAAAGCTACCACATCAGATAAAGACTCATATATTTACACTGTTGCCAAGAAGTTTCTTTTTTCGTTATCTATATGAAAGATTTAGTTTATGTTTAAAAATGTTTAACCAGTATATTAAATATTTAGTTTGTGATAACTTGGAAATTTAGGGAAAAACCTTCATTTAAATATACTGTATGTATCTTCATTTTTTGAAGTGAATGTTTTTAATTATTGTATGTTCCATGTTGTTTAGTGCATGATTGAGATGCACTTATTTATGATGCAGTTCAGTCATTCATTCTTGTACCCATGTAATCCATTTCATGGTCACAGCAGGACAATCCTTTCCCAGCAATACCAGACAGGTTTGTGCTGCAGTTAACTTTTCTAGTTAGAGATGAGACAGATGTTGAGATATCTGTGCCCATTAAACTCAACCAAAAAAAAAAACTTCAGACTAAACCTAAAAAAAACTCCAAGTAGGCTTCAACACAGAAAACAGTCCTGGCCATGAAGCTCGGGTTCAGATTTGTGGCATGAACAGGACCAGGCCTATATTAGTTTAAAAAAGGGAGAGAGGAGAAGAGTAAAAAAACTAGCTCAAGGATACTCAAAATCAACATAAGAAAAAAATTCATAGATGATCAAGTACTTTAAAAAAAACAAAAATAAAATCTAAATTTAAATCCAGAGACAAGAGTGGAAAAGTACGTTCACCAAATGACGAAAATGATACACTTACAATACAAAATCTACAAGTGCAACAAAGAGAATGGGGTTTAGGTCTTGAATGCTCCCTGTGTGGAATTTGCATGTTCTCCCTATGTCAGCACGGGAGTTTTGTCATGGGTGGGTCCTGGGCTGACCCCATTGCCCTTTAAGCTCTTTATTATGTAGACCTTAGCAGAATGCGTCAAACCCTACACTCTTACCACACTGTCATGGTCGACTGCTATTGTAGTTCAGTATTTTTCCCTTTCCTTTTACATCTGTAACTCTAAGTCAATGAAACAGAGTACCACAACAGGCAAACAAAAAGTTACATATTTATTCATGTATTACAGATCAAGCACAGCAGATACTTCCATTAAACAAAAGCAAAATAATGTGTGAACACCATACTGGTACTGCTAGATATTTAGTCTTTCCAGGTGGCCCAGTTCTTTCATTGCTTGAAGTATCAGCAGTAACTCAGAGCATTCTTGGATTGACTTTCCCCTCCTCCTTTCTTCTTCTCTCTGACCAACTTTTTACTGATCTTGCAAAGCTGATCTAGATATGATGTGGTTGTCCTGTCTCCATGGCAACTTTAGCTTTTTTTACAAATAAATGTCTTTTCTCCAAAAAGAGTTTTCAGAACTCAGGCGCTTCTGCCATTAGAGTTAGGAAGCTACAGTGAGGGGTGCTTTTGTAACTTAGGAGCAGGGACTCTTCTATACACCCAAAGTTCATAAAACTAAAACCATGTTTCTGAACTCCGCTGCTTTATCTCATACTTCTGACATCATAAATGAGAGCCAACAGCACAGCCGGGATGTATAACTTAAAAACAGCTTTTGCACTCGCAATATAGAAGAGCTAATTATGCTTTCCGCTAAAACTAATCATCAAACTGTAAGCAAACAAAATCTTTTTTCAGTAGTCAAGAAATTTGACCAGCTGCTTTAACACGACAAATAATTTGGTACAGAAAAAATAAACCATAAGAAGGCAAAATTAGTATCTTTGTAAAGGTCCACTTTTTAAACATTACAAGAGAAGTCCTGCTCATTTCTACAACAGTGGGTGCTCTGCTTTCCTCTCACACTCTAAAGACATGAAGGTTAGGTGGACTGGCAATGCTGAATTGGCCTCCCATTTGTTTGTGGGTGTGCACACGGGTGTGTGTATGTACAGTGGTGTGAAAAACTATTTGCCCCCTTCCTGATTTCTTATTCTTTTGCATGTTTGTCACACAAAATGTTTCTGATCATCAAACACATGTAACCATTAGTCAAATATAACACAAGTAAACACAAAATGCAGTTTTTAAATGATGGTTTTTATTATTTAGGGAGAAAAAAAATCCAAACCTACATGGCCCTGTGTGAAAAAGTAATTGCCCCCTTGTTAAAAAATAACCTAAATGTGGTGTATCACACCTGAGTTCAATTTCCGTAGCCACCCCCAGGCCTGATTACTGCCACACCTGTTTCAATCAAGAAATCACTTAAATAGGAGCTGCCTGACACAGAGAAGTAGACCAAAAGCACCTCAAAAGCTAGACATCATGCCAAGATCCAAAGAAATTCAGGAACAAATGAGAACAGAAGTAATTGAGATCTATCAGTCTGGTAAAGGTTATAAAGCCATTTCTAAAGCTTTGGGACTCCAGCGAACCACAGTGAGAGCCATTATCCACAAATGGCAAAAACATGGAACAGTGGTGAACCTTCCCAGGAGTGGCCGGCCGACCAAAATTACCCCAAGAGCGCAGAGACGACTCATCTGAGAGGTCACAAAAGACCCCAGGACAACGTCTGAAGAACTGCAGGCCTCACTTGCCTCAATTAAGGTCAGTGTTCACGACTCCACCATAAGAAAGAGACTGGGCAAAAACGGCCTGCATGGCAGATTTCCAAGACGCAAACCACTGTTAAGCAAAAAGAACATTAGGGCTCGTCTCAATTTTGCTAAGAAACATCTCAATGATTGCCAAGACTTTTGGGAAAATACCTTGTGGACTAATGAGACAAAAGTTGAACTTTTTGGAAGGCAAATGTCCCGTTACATCTGGCGTAAAAGGAACACAGCATTTCAGAAAAAGAACATCATACCAACAGTAAAATATGGTGGTGATAGTGTGATGGTCTGAGGTTGTTTTGCTGCTTCAGGACCTGGAAGGCTTGCTGTGATAGATGGAACCATGAATTCTACTGTCTACCAAAAAATCCTGAAGGAGAATGTCCGGCCATCTGTTCGTCAACTCAAGCTGAAGCGATCTTGGGTGCTGCAACAGGACAATGACCCAAAACACACCAGCAAATCCACCTCTGAATGGCTGAAGAAAAACAAAATGAAGACTTTGGAGTGGCCTAGTCAAAGTCCTGACCTGAATCCAATTGAGATGCTATGGCATGACCTTAAAAAGGCGGTTCATGCTAGAAAACCCTCAAATAAAGCTGAATTACAACAATTCTGCAAAGATGAGTGGGCCAAAATTCCTCCAGAGCGCTGTAAAAGACTCATTGCAAGTTATCGCAAACGCTTGATTGCAGTTATTGCTGCTAAGGGTGGCCCAACCAGTTATTAGGTTCAGGGGGCAATTACTTTTTCACACAGGGCCATGTAGGTTTGGATTTTTTTCTCCCTAAATAATAAAAACCATTATTTAAAAACTGCATTTTGTGTTTACTTGTGTTATATTTGACTAATGGTTAAATGTGTTTGATGATCAGAAACATTTTGTGTGACAAACATGCAAAAGAATAAGAAATCAGGAAGAGGGCAAATAGTTTTTCACACCACTGTATGTGCTCTGCTTGTGATGGGCTGGTATCCTTTCCTGGAACTGTCCCTGCCTTGAACTCAATGCTTGTTTGGAAATGCTCCTGCTTTCCCATGACTCTGTTCTGCACGAGCAGGTTTTGAAAATGTATGGATGGATTGATGGATCAATGGACTGAGAAAATCCCCAAGAAGTCACTAGGTTGAGCCATGTTAGATTTTATTCAAGCTGTCCACAGACTTAAGCTTTGTACGATCGTAAAGTACTTGCAGCCTCATGCAGCATCATTTGCCTTGGTGTCTGCACTGCCCGTTGTTAATTGTCATTACCAAGATGCAATTAAGGGAACAAACTCCTCAGGAAAAATGTGAATTAACAGGAAAAACAACAAAATAGAGTTAAGCATTTAAAACTACAGAAAATCTAATATATACTGTATATAAGTCTCAAATAACTGCAACTTTCCTACATGCAGAATAAGAGAAGAAAAAAAAGCTAACTAATTAAATCAGGAGTTAAACACACAGAGTGTGTGCTAGGAATCAAATGCAGGACTCTGGAGTTGTGAGGCAACACTTTGTTAATACAGTAGGAATGAATAACCATATGGCTACAACACTTTTATCATTCCTTCAAGAAATACTATATTAAAAATGTCTATATTCATATTTTACAAAGCAGATTGTGTACAGTATGTATTATGATTACGCTTGCTCCACAAAACCAAAGGTGGAACCTTCATAATTAATCCACAAAACTGGTCTTGCCACAAGGTAAATCGGGCCCCAGGAAAATGGGAGGCTAAAGGCCCCACTAGGCCTCAAAATGGAGGTAAGATTTTTAGATGCAAAAGGAATAGCACAGAGTAACAAAAGCTTGAAATATATCACTCCAGGGGGAGAACCATAACATGTCTGGCTGGGGGTTGAGGCAAGTCCACAAGAAATCTTTAGAAAACCGAACATTTTTGAAAGTATAAGAAAATGCTCAAAAGACAAAAAAGGAGACTAAAAGAAATTGCCTAAAATGCAATCCTCAGAAAACATTTTCCAACAAAAAAAAAAATCAGAAATCAGAATCCTTAATACAGTAGCAGAAGTTACAAAACCAGTAACCAAGCACATTTGATGAATGGCAAGGGACTGCGTTTTCATCAGCCTTTAAAGGAATGAGGGTAATCTCTCAACAGAGACGGACAGGTGTCCATGCCGCTTTGGGAACCTCGCTCAATTATATGGAACATCATAAAACAATTCTAAGTACACAGAAACTACTAATTAAATAGAATAAAATTAGCAGAAAATACTATATATAAGCTCTGAACTCTGGAGAGAGCAAAATACAACACAATAGTGAACCCGCGGCATAACAAACGCCGCATAATTATTTATTGATGAGTGGTAGTACTATTTCCTCACAGTAAGGAGAACTGGGTTTGCTTCCCTGTGTGGAGTTTGCATGTTCTCCCCGTGTCTGCGTGGGTTTTCTCCCGCAGCCCAAAGACATGCAGGTTAGGTGCATTGGCGATTCTAAATTGTCCCTAGTGTGTGCTTGGTGTGTGTGTGTACATGTGTCCTGCGGTGGACTGGCACCCTGCTCAGGATTTGTTTCTGCTTTGCGCCCTGTGTTGGCTGGGATTGGCTCCAGCAAACCCCCGTGACCCTGTGTTAGGATATAGCAGGTTGAACAATGACTAACTGACTGTATATAATATAAATAATAACTGAACAGATTTATGTTATAATAAATGATGGAAAATAATGGACTTTTAAAAGTACCGCAAATTTATTAAAAAACATATACACAGGGGGCGTGCAGCTCCAACTCCAGACAAGCAAAATTGATAAAGGGGCATCTGAAATACTAGAGAGGACATGATGGCTCAGTTGCAGTATTCTATCTGCCTGAGATGATCCCATGCTGATCTGGTCTAATTATGTATTTATTGTAAAAAAAATGCTAACTTTCAGGCTGCTGTTTCAGAAAATGCACACTGAAAGATGCTCCCAGTTTCTTCCATGATGTGCTCGTTTGTTGTGTTATGAAGATATCAAATCAAATACATTTTTTTCCACATATTGAAATTGTAGCAAAATGCTTAATTACATAAGGTCAAGAAAAAATAGATATAAAAAAACAACTCCCCAAACACACATTAAAACTTCTGTGAGATCTCTCACAAAATGTACTTTGTAGAGCTTATGTGCCACTTTGAAGTATGTACTACGATGAGACATTCTTTATGAATAAAATTCAACCTCTGACTAGGTATTTTATGTGCTACAGTGATTTTTGGATTAATACAGTTATTAGGAATAGCTGGGCTTATAATTAATGACACATATTAACTCTTCTGTTATTGTATTATCTACTATTAGCCAACCCGCGGCGTACCATACGCCGCATAATCAGACCGGTTTTTTAATGATTTTTAAGCACAGGGAGAAAATTAACATTTGAAAAATCAGTAATGTAATAAATCAGCAAGAAAAGCAACATTGTAACAATGCACGGAACGAACCAACACACAATCGTCTGTGACTGAAAGCTGGCAGACCGACATCGCGCCTTCTCCTGCCAGACGGAGGGATGGGGGTGGACGGCGGTCAGGCATGAAGGGTGGAACGGGAGGAGAGGAGAAGGACGTCCATTCCGCTCCCTCCGTCATGCTAGTTTGCTGATTTCTTGTTCAGTATGCACTGCCTGCTCATGTGCCCACCTCCAACTCGTCACTTGAGTCGTTGTCGTCTTTGCACAGTCCAGATGCACCTGTGACTCACGTAGACTTTTCATTGCTCTGTGCGGTTTTGGCTGCTTTTCTATATATAATCCACCAAGACACCCGACCACAGTAGTAGCGAGGTGGTAGGGGGGTGTGTACAAAGGGTAGGGACGTAATGGGTAGGAGCGTAGAATTCCACGGTTTGTAGCCTGAATGGGGTTCAACGGCTTTCCCACGCCTGTCTGCGCCAGGTAGACACACGCTCAATCTCATGTATAATTATTTATTGAATGCTAAACACTTCTGGAAAGACACGGTTGTCTAAAACGGGTTGGTGTGAGAATACAACAGTAAGTGAATGAAAAGGTGGAACTCTGGAGAGAGCAAAATACAACACAATAGTGAACCCGCGGCATAACAAACGCTGCATAATTATTTATTGATGATTGAACACTTCTGGAAAGACACAGTTGTCTAAAAAGGGGAGGGTTTGAGGATAAAACAGAAAGTGAATGAAAAGATGGAACTCTGGAGAGAGCAACATATAATTGTCCGTGAGTAAAGAAGATGCATGTTTGTCGTGGATGCAAATTGATGTACAGTATGTAGCGTGTAAAACAGTTTGCCATGGTGCACGCGTTTGTGCGTCGTAACCGAAAACTCGGTTTTTAAAGACTGCTTACTTTATTGTGTTTTAACCTCAGTTGTAAAGGATTGTTTTAAGGATCCCATGGGATACTCCTCGCAAACCGTTTTACACGCTGCATATGGCGATTCACCTCCGCGAGAAACATGCCTCTATGAACAGTCAACGTGGCTTGGAGGTGCATGTGGCCTCTACGACAGACGAATATAAATGATGCCGTTTTTTCTGTGTCGTCGCGTCCGAGTTGGTGGGCGTGGCTCTGTGAGTTGTCGTCGTATCCAATGGTCTTGGAGTTGGTGGGCGTGGCTCCTTCCTGCGTGCGCCATAGGTGTCTTATTTGTCAGCGGCTTAGTGAATTCATACCCCTTCCGGCGTGCTTTCCATGGGTGTCTTGCCTTAGTGAATCTATTCTAATAAAAGGCAAAGCCCTCACTGACTCACTCACTCACTCACTCACTCACTGACTGACTGACTCACTGACTAACTCATCACTAATTCTCCAAGTTCCCGTGTGGGTAGAAGGCTGAAATTTGGCAGGCTCATTCCTTACAGCTTACTTACAAAAGTTGGGCAGGTTTCATTTCGAAATTCTTCGCGTAATGGTCATAACTGGAAGCTATTTTTCTCCATTTACTGTAATGGAGTTGAGCTCGAAAGCCGTGGGCGGCGGAGTTTCATGTGACATCATCATGCCTCCCACATAATCACGTGAACTGACTGTCAACGCAGTGCATAGAAAACCAGGAAGAGCTCCAAAAAGCGCTGAAGAAAACATGCATTATATAATTGAGAAGGCAGCGAAACAATAAGAAGCGAGCGACTGACATATACAACCATATTCATGAGTGGTGCTACTTCGGAAACAAAGCACGGTGTAAACCTAAGTTTAAATTAAGTTCATAGACAGGCTGCCGCTGGCGTTTGTCATGCCCACGGGTAATGCGGGATACAAGTTTAATGAGAGGACGCAGGATATAAACGAGAGTTTTGATCACTTTGTAACTAAGTTAAAATTGCACGTGAAGGGCTGCGCTTATGCAAATTCCGAGAGACTGTGTTTGTGGGGGATTGACAGTTAAGGCGGGTGGGGGAGTCACGTCATCATCTCCCCTCCCATTCACCTCATTTCGCTCTGAGCTGAGCTCCGCAGCTAACGCAGTCTTACGGAAGTGACTTTGTGACGCTGCCACCAAATACTCACAGAAAAATCCACAAGTTAATACACACTCTGAATCCTCCAGGCACTACTTACAAAAGGTTACATTGACAATCGTGTTATGTTATTTTTAAAATGTTTCCTTTTCTTAGCACAAGCACAGCTGAGAAGCTTCGATGCATGTGCTCCATAACGCGTTAAAAAATAATGCATTTAATCACACTTTGCATTCCAATGCATGATTTCCTGGTACACCGATTACATTGATCAGCGCTTCCCGATTCATTTTACCCTCGCACACCCTTGGTTTGAGAACAAGTATGAAAAAATATGAGGTTAACACAGAAAAACAGATCACCAATTGAAGCTTTATGAATAATCGATACTTTATTCGCCATCAATAATTGTTTTGGTAAAGCCATACTCAGTGTAATTTTGTAATTTTATAATTTTTCCGCCACTAGCCATGATTAAATGAACAGTAAAAAAGTAATAGCGAAGCGAGGGTGACTTATTCAGGCAGGCAGGCGACAGCTCAATAGCTCGAATTTGGATATAAGTAGGTTCTATTTAGTCGCCAGAAATATCTTTGGTAGGAATGGAAGTTGAATTTAGTCTTTAAATTTCTCTGATGAAGAAAAATGTATGCAATGATGACTAAATTTAACTATATAAAGTCAAAACTTGTATATATAAAGTCATTCCCGAATATATGAAGTCAAACCTTGATTATATAAAGTCACTGTTGGAACACATAAAGTCAAAACTTGAATATATAAAGTCAGCGTCGGTATATATAAAGTCAAAACTTGTTTCTGAATATATAAAGTCAAAACTTGAATATATAAAGTCAGTGCTGGAATATATAAAGTCAAAACTTGAATATATAAAGTCATTCCCAAATATATAAAGTCAAAACCTGAGTATATAAAGACGGCGTTGGAATATTTAAAGTTAAAACTTGAACATATGAAGTCAGCGTCGGAATATATAAAGTAAGCGCTGGAATATATAAAGTCAAATCTTGAATATATAAAGTCAGCGTCGGAATATATAAAAAATTTATCTGACAGTAAAACTGTCCAGTTCTAGTAAAGCATTTGAAAAACCAATAAATACACCTCCAGGAAATCCTTTCTTGTGTTTGCTCTTTCAGAATAAAGACAACTATTAAACAATGCATTAGGCAATAGAAGTTGGACAGTACTGTGTGTATGACTGATTTAATGAGACACAAACAGATAGGATTGCTATTAAACAGTATTATATTACAGCTTTCACTTCTGCTGATGTGATGAGCAGTCCATTTTGTATTTTGAGGTCTGAGTTGGTGTCAAAACTTCTTCCCTGTGTTTGGTCCCTTTGAATTGAGAGGATTGTGCAGCTCCACACTGTTAATTGAGATAGGGCAGGACATTAATTGCCAGTGCCCTGCCATTAATCGGCATTCAGACAGCCAGTTGAGGAAACCAAATAGAAACACAAGGATAAAACAAGACTAGTACTTGGTATTGATCTTGTTCAGCTCTTCATAGAGACAGTACTTAGACCTGAGGATCATCTCCTCTTAGTATCATAAAACAAAGTTTGGTCATGATCTGTTGCTAGCTCGGTACTATCTCAGCTACACTGCAACTAGTGCTGGAACTTGGATTTTCAACTCGGGAGAACTTCACCAACTCAGACCGTTACGTTATTTTTTTAATTTTTCCTTTTCTTTTTCATAACTTCTTTTATACACTACTTCTCCGCTGCGAAGCGCGGGTATTCTGCTAGTAAAAAATAAATCAAAAAAATATATAAAGTGAATTAAGACTGAAGCCCAACACGAGAGAGAATAATTGTGATCGAGAGAACAAGAGGGTCAAAACCAGAAGTACACATGAGAAAAGAACACAAAGATAAACTTTAAATATTTCAGAGATTAGATAAGGATTTACACTCATAGCTGTCCTTTTATCCCATAACACCAGAGGCCACACCACTTGAAACGCTGGAACAGGACTTAATGACAGAAATAAACACTTTGAGGACCCAAAATAATACCAGATTATGACAGGTGTGGTGTCTTTCCCAGGTCAGATATCCGACTTTCAAGATAAATGGAAAGCAGCATACCTGTGGTCTTTCTTCTTCTTCTTCTTCTTTTAGTTGCTACAGTTAGGAGTCGCCACAGCAGATCACCTTCTTCCATATGTTTCTGTTCACTGTATCTTGTTCTGTTAAAACCAATCACCTGCATGTCCTCTCTCACCACATCCATAAACCTTCTCTTAGACCTTCCTCTTTTTCTCTTGCCTGGTAGCTCTATCCTTAGCATCCTTCTCCCAATATACTCTGCACTTCTCCTTCTGCACATGTCCAAACCAACACAATCTCGCCTCTCTGACCTTCTCTCCCAACTGTTCAACTTGAGCTGACCCTCTAATGTACTCATTTCTAATCCTATCCATCCTCGTCCCACCCAATGCAAATCTTACCATCTTTAACTCCGCCACCTCAAGCTCAGTCTCCTGCTTTCTGGTCAGTGCCACTGTCTCCAACCCATATAACATAGCTGGTCTCACTACCGTCCTGTAGACCTTCCCTCTAACTCTTGCTAATATCCGTCTGTTACAAATCACTCCTGACGCTCTTCTTCACCCATTCCACCCTGCCTGTACTCTCTTCTTCGCCTCTCTTCCACAATCCCCATTACTCTGTACTGTTGATCCCAAGTATTTAAACTCATCCATCTTCGCCAGATCCATTCCTTGCATCCTCACCATTCCAATGACCTCCCTCTCATTTACACATATGTACAGTTAGGTCCATAAATATTTGGACAGAGACAACTTTTTTCTAATTTTCGTTCTGTACATTTCCACAATTAATTTTAAATGAAACAACTGAGATGCAGTTGAAGTGCAGACTTTCAGCTTTAATTCAGTGGGTTGAACAAAAAGATTGCATAAAAATGTGAGGGAACTAAAATATTTTGTAACACAATCAGTTGTTTCATTTAAAATTCATTGTGGTAATGTACAGAACCAAAATTAGAAATATTTATGGACCTAACTGTATTCTCTTGTTCTTACTGACCTTCATTCCTCTCCTCTCCAGAGCATATCTCCACCTCTCCAGGGTCTCCTTAACATGCTCCTTACTATCGCTACAGATCACAATGTCATCAGCAAACATCATAGTCCACGGGGACTCTGGTCTAATCTCGTCTGTCAACCTGTCCATCACCACTGCAAATAAGAAAGGGCTCAGAGCCGATCGCTGATGTAATCCCACCTCCACCTTGAATGCATCCGTCACTCCTACTGCAGACCTCACCACGGTCACACTTCCCTCGTACATATCCTGTACAACTCTTACATACTTCTCTGCCACTCCCGACTTCCTCATACAATACCACAACTTTTCTCGAGGCACCCTGTGCCTATGCTTTCTCCAGGTTCACAAAGACGCAATGCAACTCCTTCTGGACTTCTCTGTGGCTCATCAATGTTATCCCCCTGTAGTTACTACAGTCCTGCACATCCCCTTATTCTTAAATATCGGTACCAGTACACTTCTTCTCCACTCCTCAGGCATCCTCTCACGTTCCAAGATTCAATTAGACAATCTGGTTAAAAACTCCACTGCCATATCTCCTAAACACCTCCATGCTTCCACAGGTATATGATCTGTTCCAACAACTTTTCCATTCTTCATCCTCTTCATAGCTGTCCTTACTTCCTCCTTGCTAATCCGTTGCACTTCCTGATTCACTGTCGCCACATCATCCAACCTCTTCTCTCTTTCGTTCTCTTCATTCATCAGCCTCTCAAAGTACTCTTTCCATCTGCTCAACACACTCTCCTCACTTGTGAGTACGTTTCAATCTTTATCCTTTATCACCCTAACTTGCTGCACATCTTTCCCAGCTCGGTCCCTCTGTCTAGCTAAACGGTACAGATCCTTTTCTCACTCCTTAGTGTTCAACCTCTCATACAACTCATCATACGTCTTTTCTTTAGCCTTTACCACCTCTCTCTTCACCTTGCGCCTTATCTCCATGTACTCTTGTCTACTTTCTGCATCTCTCTGACTATCCTATTTCTTCTTTGCCATCCTCTTCCTCTGTATACTCTCCTGTACTTCCCCATTCCACCACCAGGTTTCCTTTTCCTCCTTCCTCTGTCCAGATGTCACGCCAAGCACCCTTCTTGCTGTCACCCTTACTACATCTGCTGTAGTTTCCCAACTATCTGGTAATTCTTCACTACCACCCAATGCCTGTCTCACCTTCTACTTAAACTCAACCTGGCAGTCTTCCTTTTTCAACTTCCACCATTTGATCCTTGGCTCTGCCCTCACTCTCTTCCTCTTCTTGATCTCCAACGTCATCCTACAGACCACCATCCTATGCTGCTTAACTACACTTTCCCCTGCCACCACTTTACAGTCTTCAATCTCCTTCAAATTGACTCTTCTGCATAGGATGTAATCTACCAGTGTGCATCTTCCTCCACTCTTGTACATCACAATATGTTCCTCCCTCTTCTTAAAATACATATGCACCACAGCCATGTCCATCATTTTGGCAAAATCCACTATCCTCTGAATTTCTTCATTCCACTCCTTGACACCATACCTACCCATCACCTCCTCGTCTCCTCTGTTCTCTTCACCAACATGTCCATTGAAATACGCTCCAATCACCACTTTCTGTCCCTTGGGTACACTGTTCATCACTTCATCCAACTCACTCCAAAAATCTTCTTTCTCATCCATTGCACACTCAGCTTGCGGTGCATATGCACTAACAACATTCATCATCACACCTCCAATTTCCTGCTTCATAATCATTACTCTGTCTGAAACTCTTTTCACCTCCAAAACACTCATGACATATTGTTCCTTCAGAATAAGCCCTACTCCATTTCTCCTCCTATCCACACCATGATAGAACAATTTGAATCCACCTCTGATCCACCTGGCCTTACTCCCCTTCCATTTAGTCTTTTGCATGCACAATATGTCAACCTTCCTTGTCTTCATCATATCTGCTAACTCTCTCCCCTTACCAGTCATACTGCCAACATTCAAAGTTCCTATCCTCAGTTCCACTCTCTTTACCTTTTTCCTCTCCTCCTGCCTCCGGACATGTCTCCCCCCTCTTCTTCTCCTTCTTATTCTTCCTCTTCGGCCAGCAGTAGTCCAATTTCCGCTAGCACCCTGTTGGCTAACAGTATTGGTGGCGGTCGTTGTTAACCCGGGGCTCGGCCGATCTGGTATGGAAATTTGTATTGTTGTCTGCATATTGATTTGGCAGAATTTTACAGCGGCTGCCCTTCCTGACGTAAAATCCCCAAAATCCAACAAGTAACAGTATATTGGACAGCGTGGGTGGGGATGAGGGGTGGAGGTGTTGAATTTGGGGGGGGGGGGGTCACTGTTCGACATGATATTTGAGGGGAGCTTTGCTTGGCTGAATGACTGCCTGGAGCCAGGCATAAAGACACATTAAATAATGAGGAAATGCACATTTTTGCATTTTACACCCCCCTACATTGCACTGTATTGGGATACTACCCCCATTGCGAAAAATATGAACAGAAATGAAACACACAAAGTAGGCATTACAAACAATACACATGAATAATTTCTTCACCACTGTTTGACACAAACATTTTTATTGAGTCTTTCAAATAAAGAATTAAATGCAAAATGAAATCTGATTGCTTTGCTCATCCTGCATACTCCTCTAAATACCTGCCCTGGATATATCGGATATTTTCATTAATGTTCTAATGAGAAGAATTTTTAAGTGCTAGAGTTATGTTGCCGGTGGGTGGCCCTGTGAGAAATCCAAGATTGGAAAGTCCATAATGTGCAGGATAACAGAGGTAGGTGTCCTGCCAGTATATAGAGTAAGCAGCAGGGTTAATGGAGGGGGGTTGTGACAACTTTACAGTACCGGCACTAAGCTGATGAAACCACAGAGATAAGCCAGTCTATTCTGCTTGAAAATGCTAAATCTATTTTAAGGCTGGCAAGTAGCTGACGCCTATAAAGACAGGATGGGACTCAATTCAGAATAAACCCAAACTGACTATTGTAGAGTAGACTCACACACATATTCACACAATTTAGTTTTTGCCAAATACCTCAGCACACATTTTCATACTATTCAAAACTCTGATTTAGGAAATTAAATGCTAGCTGTCAGATCAGTTTCCCCTATTGGAAAAACAAGTCGTTAGCTGATAATTCATGCATGAATAAACTCACAAGCAGTAGAGCCTTCTCAAGCATGCAGTAAACAGTATGCATTTACAACAAAACCTAACAGTCACTGCATCTCCTCCAAGGACTAAGGCTCAGAAGCACAGCTATAAAGCAGCCAAAATATCCTGAGGACAGCACAGCACTTGTGTGGACCTGACCAGACAAGTTTACACCAGCTATTGGAGTCTAAACATCTGATCTGCTGCCGTTGCCTGCCTAAATATTGTATTTGCAGTTTCTTTTTGTGGAATATTTAGATCTTGAAAGATTCTAAACAAGCAACAAAGCTGCTTTTGCAAAGTCTGTGCTGCTAGCATTGCTTAAGTTGCTCAGAGAGAAATGATTTCTCAACTTACTAAGAAAAGCTGACCTTGAAATCCAGGGCAGTCATATCTAGTGTAGGTGTGAATGCAGGCTTTGTGCTTGAGAGCTACAAGGCTTCATTTGTCTTTAGCCACTTTGCATTTGCCGTCATCATGTAAGGCTCAACACTGCACATCTCTTTTCCGTTTTTTTTCCGACATCTGTAAAAAGGTCCTTTAACCTGTGATGTGTAAAAATTTTTTTATTAGTGGTCTTAAAATAACATTCATTCCTGCATTATCTGCTTTGCTTAGAAAAATTAAGCAGAATGGACATTTTGCAACTACATGTTGGCTCTCTCTAGGAGTGAATTTATAACAGCCATTACTGTTTTGCTCAACAGAAAAATACTTCTGCAATTACGTTTTTTTTTTTTTGTAAAAGAATTTTAATTAAGATTAAAGAATAGAAGAAAAAACAAGAGCAAAATGAACAAAATTAATGGAAAGAGACCCAGCCTCCAAATGATACCCTTTCCCCCCAGCTCTGACCCAGTGTTGTTGGAAATTCAGGTAAACAAGTATAGAGATTCTGGAATCAAATGGCAGGAGACATGCCAGTGCACACAGCAGGCTTCACAGTTTGGAGAAAACTAAGAAGTAGGTTACAGACACCAATCACTGGCCACCCAACCTCACACCAATCACACCACAGACATCCGCCTTTCAATGTTGGGTTCCGATGACCTATTAATTCGTGCCACAGACATGCTTGAGGATAACTGACTTAGAAACTGAGGATTTTCATTTACTGAATGGAAGAATTCTAGACATTCGCCAGCAAGAGTTTTGTTACAGTTACACCTAATAACAGTAGTCTCCGACAGAAAAAAGAAATAGGAAACAGAATAAGTGTGAGAGATTAAGGATTTGTACCAAGTGGAGTAAGTTATGGAGTTTTTATAGCTAATTCCATATAGAACAGAAAGCCTGTGACAGAGGTGGTGTCCATGCAGCCTCTTCTACACTAATGATCTTGCTTTAATTTCAAAAAGTGAAGCAGAACTGAAAGAGAAGGAAATGGAAAGCTGGTTTGGAAGTGAAAGAACTCAAGGTAAATGCGATAAAGACCAAAGTTATGGTTGGAGGCAAAGGGATAGGAGGTTGGGAAGAGGTGGGTGCAGCTGCCATGTGTTGTGTGTGGTAAGGTTGTTGGACAGGGGTGCAATAATGATAATGTCATAAGGGAAAATGTAAATATTAGCAAATGACTTGCTTTGTCTAAAGAAAGGAAGGTCTGCTACTCAGGTGCCATGATGACTGCAGACAGAAGTGTGGACACAAGGTGATAGTGCATGGAAAAATTACCACAAACTGTTCCCCATTCTGACTTCTAAAGAAATCTCTCTGACATTGAAGGCTAAAATTTATGAAGCCTGTGTGAGGAGTAGTATGTTCTACGGATGTGAGACATGGCCAGTGAAAGTGGAACATGAAGAAGAACTGGAAAGAACAGAAATGAGATGGCTGTGCGGAGTGTTCAGAGGAACACAAATTCAGGAATGAGAGGAAGACTTTGTGGGAAGGTGATAGGTGTTGTAATGAGGAGAAATGGACTAAGGTGGTCTGGCTGTGTGAATCTAAAAGCAGAGAAGGATTGGGTGATGAGGTGCACCAAGATGAAGAAGGAGGGAATGAGGCCAAGAGGAAGGCCAAAGTAGACAACATTGCATGCAGTGTCAGGTGGTATGAAAGAATTAAGGCTCACCCTGAAGAATGCCCAGAGTTGTGGAGAGTGGAGGAAAAAGATTTGAAAGCAACTGACTATCCCGGGTAAACCAATAAATGGCTGCTAAAACCAGTGATGGTAACTCTTGTGTAAAAGCTAGTGTTACTTAATTTGTACACTTGAAATTGGCTCTCTCTGACGGAGTGTGTTCTACAATTGATTGTGGCACCCAAAGATTTTGACAGAACTCATTGTGTTTGGGGGTGAGTTGCAGAAAGGGTTCCAAGGGGAAGTAAGAATACAACGTCAAAGAAAAGAATATACTCCAGGGAAAACCGGAGGAGGTTAAACATCCAATATATTTAAAATAATAACAACACAAATTTCATTTCACTTTGAAATATGTGAAAAAATAAGTTTTATTGTGCCTCTAATAGCCTAATAAATATGATACCTTGTGGCTTTTTTGGCAATGAAGAGTATGGAGTTGCTTTGGTCCACAAAACCTCAGAGGCAGTTCCCCTTGCTTGCAATGGACCAGCAACATATATAAGGTTTAAAACCCATGGATCTGACCTGCATTAAGTGAGTCTGAGAATAGATTAACAACGTTCTGCTTGCAGTTTTGGGCCCGGGCTTCTCCTCACTCTGACTAGAATGTCATAATTTCAAGTTTTAAAGCTATTGTAGGTGGATTTATGACATGTGCAATGTTCCCAGCATCCAAAGCCTTGTGACAAATCACTTTTCTAAAATTTGGACCTGTATCCGATTCATCTTATCTGGTTTAAGAAGATGCAATGTGTGTAAAAACCACCAGGTGGTGCTACGTATTATTCCCAAAGGAAGAAGCTAATGAAAAACAAAAAGAACAAGATAAGATGAGCCTGTGCAGGCCTCTTCATGGACATAAACGTTCATATCAGTCCAGCTTTCATGGTCATCCAACTATGGATAAGGTAATATTTTTCAAGCAGTTTCCCACAAAAAGTGGAGGTAACAAAAGTAGGGTTTTGAATTTATTTTTGCTTTTTTTGCATATTGTTTTTATTGTGTGCAGCTCCTTGTTTTCATATTGTGAAATTGTGATGGAGTCATTTCATTTTGCATCCATTCTTACTCTGGTATCAAAATTGTGGTGTGCAATTATATTATTGTTATTATAATATGATTTGAAATATTCTATATAATTCTATGAAATATTCTATATAATACAAACATAATAATCTCAAAGCCAGTTAAACCAAATTAGGGTCGGGGAGCTGGGGAAGTGTAAAATCATCAACCATACAAAAAATATTTTAATTTGCATTGTGCTTTGTGCCAGAAATACTTGCAAAATAACACCTGTTGCAATAGCTTCAGGCACGTAACAGCTGTCCTGGTCCTCAGTATCTAAATGCAACTCATTTATTTTCAGGGTAGGAGTTTAAATACTTTATGTTTTCATCTTCATAAAATGTGGCAAAGGTGTGTGCAAATGAGACCTAGTCGTATTTGAGGCCTCCCTGCTGACAGAATAATAATTAACTAGCTATGCCCCTGCTCCTTCTGGGCCATAAGATTTATTATTTGCTTTTCCATTGCTCTCAAAAATGTGCCTGCTTATTGTCTTCAACATTTCTGATAGTCAATTGCTCATAACCACAAGGCAGAACTAACTTGACAAACTTCTTTAAAGTAACGCTTCTGGTGACATTGTCTATAGAATTCATTAGCACTCGTAGTACTTGAAATAATTAGGTGGGACACTATGACATAATATTTAGTGTGGGCTACCAAACCTGAAAACTTAGGTTCAGGTCTCAGTCCATTTAAAGACTGTTTGGAGTATACATGTTCTTTCCATGTATGGTAGGTTAATGAGTAACACTAAATGGTTCTGTGTGTTGGACAGTGTGCCCTGTGGATGACTAAAGTCCAGTGATGGATTTTATTGTCTAACTAGGCTCACCCACCTTTTAAGGCGACCGACTTTTAAGGAGACCACTTCTTAGGGCAATTCAATATGTAGATCAATTTGATATTTTATACAAACTCATTAATTTGGTTATATTGCATTTGAGTGGTATTACTTTAATACTCGTAGTCTCTGTTATTTTTGTGATGAAATTTAAACTTTTTTCTATATTGAGGTCGCCCTTTTGAACCCCCCTGATATTTACTACACGGTGAGGCATTTGTACTCCATCAACATTAATTATTTCCAGAGACATAATTTTGTCTATTTTTCCAGCGCATCGTGCACAAAAGCAAGGGAACGATGGAAGCACCAGAACTCTGCTCACATCATGTTGCTTCGTACCGCAAGCTGCAAGTAGTAAGTCTGTGATAAGCGGGATACCGCTACGCTTTCCACTCACAGGACGGAAGGACAACCCCGACCGCTTTTATATAGTAAGAAAGAAGAAGAAGATATCGCACAGTCTGGAGTAGAAAATCATCTTTTACCTGGAAAAACGAAACTACAAATCCCATCGTGCATTGCAAAATGGACGGGGCGTGTGTGAAACTCCGCGCCTGCGTAGCACTCACGGGATGGAAGGACAATCCCGACCGCTTTTATATAGAAGGATGCATCCATTGATTCAGACATGGGCTCCGGGTCCCCCACCACAATAAAGATTGGACTTACAGTAAATGGGTGCAGGAAATCGTCTCAATCCACATTTCATGGTTTGGTATCACATTAAAGCAAAGCCTAATTCAGCAGCAACTAAAACAGGAAAAGTTTTGTTACAATGACCTGCAAATGACATAGGCCAAGTAAGAAAATGATTCAATGCTATCAGTTTGGACAGTAAATGATTATTTTCATTATGCAGAGTTATTGTTCAATCTGAATTGGAATCATGTCGAATCAAAATGAATGAATGTTATTTGATAAGTTTTGCTGTTCATGCATTTGCATTTATAATAGTACAGATAAATAAGCATATGTATGTAAAACAACTCAAATCCACTGTGGAACTATATAATATATATCCTTTTGTTAACAGTGTATTATTCAAAATGCCAAAATTAAGACATTGTCAAGACCATCACAAAAATGTAAAGTAGCTTTTCAATATAAACAGTCAGACATTTCACTGTAGCAAAGTAAAGAAAGGAGAACAGGAACAATTATTTCCATTAAATTAACTGCTTATTAAAATTAGCAGGCATCTGGCGCATTGCACAAATTAAAAATTCACAATGCTATTGCAAATATCAAAAAGCATGTTTTGTTTCTAATCAGAATTAAAGACAGCAGTTCTTCTATGACCACTAAACACAATTATGTAAGGATGAAGAAAATGCAATTTCAGCAACTTCAAGAGCGTCAATAGCTCAGAATCAGCCGTTACATTCATGCTGAAGCAGGTCAAAAATCCAGAAGCGAGGCAACAGAAACCCAGAAGAAATACAAACAATCAGTTCATTCAGCACTAACATGAAAAGCGACAATATGAAATTGTGAATATCTGTCTTTAAATCCACCAAGACAGCAGCAGAAGGTCAGCCATGGTTAGGAACAAAGGGTAAATAAAAAAATGAAATAGTTGTACAACTTTTATTCTCTTGATGTTCTAGTCTTATGCTCATTGTGACTGGCGTAGCATCTTTCCTGTTCAAAAAAACTATAATGGGTGATGGTTTGTGAAAAAAATAGATTTTGTGTAATGTATTCCTTTTACAATCATAATCAAAATGGTTTGCAGTATAGATTAACCGAGGTTAGGCTTCAGTGTTAATGAAACTAACAAAATTGATACAAAACTGTTTTTTTTTTCAAAAGACGGTAATGGTTTCAGCTGCCATTTCAAAATTATTGAAATAATACTGTAATAAAAAATGGAATACAATTCACTTTAAAAATATTTATGGATTATTCTGATCGTGTAACTTCCCGATTTAGCAAAAGAGCCACCAGGAAAAAATTACCCAAACTGCCAGTTTCTGATTTAAATGGCCAGTCATGTATAGTTCATATAGAAAATATTCACCCCTTTGGATGTTTTCACATTTGTATTATACAACATTCAATCACAGAAGATTTAATTTGGCATTTTTGATACCGATCAACAAAGAAAAGACTCTTTAATGGCAAAGTGAGAACAGGTCTCTGCAAAGAATAGACGACAATGTCTTTATTGTACAAAATTCAATATGTGACTCCCTAAATGATATCCCTCTACTGACACTGTGTGACTATGAGCAAGTCACGTCACTTGTCTGTGCTCCAACTGGAAAAACAAAAGAAATGTAGCCAATTGTATTTTATATGTTGTAAGTTACCTTAGTTAAAGTCAAATAATAAGTAATAATAGTAATATTATTAGGTCACTGGAGCTGCTTACTCTTGAACATGCTATATATGACAGTCCATGAGTAAAACATTCCTGCATTAGATCAATTCCTGTTTTTTTTCTACTTTTCCTAATGACTTGGCTTTGTTGATGGTCATTGCAAAACACACTTTTTCAGGAAGGTGTATTCTTTTGTAATGAAACAGGAAATTAGTGAGAATAATGTGGAATTTGAGCATGTTTTTCATTATTAGATGTTTATGATATCCATTTGTCTATACCATTCACTCATGTACAGCATTTCGTTTTATGTTTTTTTATCAGTTGCTATCAGGTGGGTTGTGTTGAGAAGATGGAAAGAGTACTTTGAGAGGCTGATGAATGAAGAGAATGAGAGAGAGAGAGAAAGTTGTGTGATGTGGAGATAGTGAATCAGGAAGTGCAACGGATTAGCGGGGAGGAAGTAAGGACAGCTATGAAGAGGATGAAAAATGGAAAGGCCGTTGGTCCAGATGACATACCTGTGGAAAAGTGGAGGTGTCTAGGAAACATGGCAGTAGAGTTTTTAACCAGATTGTTTAATGGAATCTTGGAAAGTGAGAGGATGCCTGAGGAGTGGAGAAGAAGTGTACTGGTGCCGATATTTAAGAATAAGGGGATATGCAGGACTGTAGTAACTACAGGGGGATAAAATTGATGAGCCACTACATGAATTTATGGGAAAGAGTAGTGGAAACTAGGTTAAGAAGTGAGGTGATGATTAGTGAGCAGCAGTATGGTTTCATGCCAAGAAAGAGCACCACAGATGCAATGTTTGCTCTGAGGGTGTTGATGGAGAAGTATAGAGAAGGCCAGAAGGGGTTGCATTGTGTCTTTGTGGACCTGGAGAAAGCATATGACAGGGTGCCTCGAGAGGAGTTGTGGTATTGTATGAGGAAGTGGGGAATGGCAGTGAAGTACGTAAGAGATGTACAGGATACGTGCGAGTTAAGTGTGACAGTGGTGAGGTTTACGATAGGAGTGATGGATACAATCAACGTGGAGGTAGGATTACATCAGGGATCGGTTCTGAGCCCTTTCTTATTTGCAATGGTGATGGACAGGTTGACAGACGAGATTAGACAGGAGTCCCTGTGGACTATGATATTTGCTGATGACATTGTGATCTGTAACTAGAGTATGGAGCAGGTTGAGGAGATCCTGGAGAGGTGGAGATATGCTCTAGAGAGGAGAGGAATGAATGTCAGTAGGAACAAGACAGAATACATGTGTGTAAATGAGAGGGAGGTCAGTGGAATGGTGTGGATGCAGGGAGTAGAGTTGGTGAAGGTGGATGAGTTTAAATACTTGGGATCAACAGTACAGAGTAATGGGGATTGTGGAAGAGAGGTGAAGAAACAGAGTGCAGGCAGGGTGGAATGGGTGGAGAAGAGTTTCAGGAGTAATTTGTGACAGACGGGTATCAGCAAAAGTGAAAGGGAAGATCTACAGGATGGTAGTGAGACCAGCTATGTTATATGGGTTGGAGACGGTGGCACTGACCAGAAAACAGGAGAGGGAGCTGGAGGTAGCAGAGTTAAAGATGCTATCGTTTGCATTGGGTGTGATGAAGATGGATAGGTTTAGAAATGAATACATTAGAGGGTAAGTATGGCTTGAAGACAAAGTAAGAGAGGCGAGATTGCGTTGGTTTGGACATGTGCAGAGGAGAGATGCTGGGTATAGTAAGAGAAGGATGCTAAGGATAGAGCTGCCAGGTAAGAGGAAAAGAGGAAGGCCTAAGAAAAGGGTTATGGATGTGGTGAGAGAGGACATGCAGATAATGGGTGTGACAGAGCAAGATGTAGAGGACACGAAGATATGGAACAAGATGATTTGTTGTGGCAACCCCTAATGGGAGCAGTCAAAAGAAGAAGAATAATTTTTTATAAGTTGTTTGCAGTCTCCATTTAAAGTCTGCAGATGTGAACATAAAACACACACAATGGTATATTATATAGACTACGTACCTCTAATTTTGTCTGTAAAATGGACAGACCACATAGTCTGCACCTAAACCAGTTGCGTGTCCAGTTATGCCTTTTTCTCTTTGTACAGCACTACAGCAAGAGTCAAGAATGCAGTTCTTTTCTTTGACATTTTGAGAAGCTTGTGGACATTATGTTTTTTGAATGAGTAAAGCTGTCCGTTGGGCCCACATACATGTATAGGCTGAGCACCCACGTCGTGGCATGCCAATCAGACCAAATGTGTTTGTACGGTTTGAGCATATATACGATTAGTGACTCTAAAATGCAGTGTCAATAGTTGCCTGATCACAATTTCTAAAAGTTGTCAGTGTGCACCCATCGTATGTTAGGTAGAATGCCCAGAGGGGACTGGGCGGTCTCTTGGTCTGGAATCCCTGCAGATTTTATTTTTTTTTCTCCAGCCGTCTGGAGTTTTTTTTTGTTTTTTCTGTCCACCCTGGCCATCGGACCTTACTTATTCTATGTTAATTAATGTTGACTTTTATTTTTTATTGTGTCTTCTATTTTTCTATTCTTCATTTTGTAAAGCACTTTGAGCTACATTTTTTCTTGTATGAAAATGTGCTATATAAATAAATGTTGTTGTTGTTGTTGTTGTAAGACTGCAGTTTCTCCATTGTAGTTTGCAGCACCATGACCATGAGATTGGGGGTCAATAATTCAGCATTGCGAAAAGGGTCTGGAGGTCAACAGATAGCCAAGATGAAAGCCCCTAAATACTGATACATTGAAATGTTCTTTCTTAGCAGATACATAATTCCTTAGATGAACCATACTGCCAAATTTCAGCTTTTTACCTAAATGGGAAATAGTGTTTTTGCTGATGTGTGAGTGAATGAATGAAGGAGTGAGTGAGAGATTGACTGAGGGAGACAGTCAACTTTGAAACTTTGCATCTGTATACTAATGCCTCTTCTTTTCTTCCCTCTTCAGACTGGATGATTGACAACCTTACCACCCCTGACGTCACTTCTGGGTGTCTGTCTGCCTGGACTCTGCTCCTCCTGACTGGCCTATATTTAACTGAAAGTTTTGACATCTTGGAGCAATTCACTCTTGAGATATTTTATTTTCTTTTCAACATGTTTATAATTCACATTTTGTTTTAATTTTACAGGTTTTGCCTGCGGGTGCCCCAACTCAAATGATGATTTTTTGTGGTTTTTCTTACAGGTAGAAGAGTTAGCTATCTATGAGAGATCTTTTGAAATAATAAAATACTCAAGAATTTGAAACTGGAAACTCTCTCCACCAGTTTTCCTTTTATGGAAACTGGAAAAATCTTTGTACTAAGCTTCTTGGTGTAAATGACCAGTTCTTTGATTTTGATGGTATTGAGTGCCAGATTGTTCTATTTGCACCATCCTAAAAGGTTTTGAATCTCCTTCTTGTAAGCCAGCTCATCTACATCAGAAATCAGACCCTATCATTGTTGTATCATCCACAAACTTAATGATGGTATTAGGTTTTGACAGCCTCACCACACCTTCATTGGACTTCTTTCCAGTTAGCAGACAGTAGCAGCTGTATTGGGAGAAGAAGCATAGAAAAGAGGAACAAGTGCCTGGTGGGGGCCATGGACATGAGTGCTAATTGATTCAGTCATGCGGTTTAAAGAGATGGAGATGCACTGCATGTGGAATGGGGATGTTTGTCTGCCCTGTTCCTTTGTCTCCCTAAGCACCAGCCTATACCATCCATACCAGGACCTGCTGCTGACAATAATCATGTGAATGTAGTCACCTCTATCTATGTTTGTGCTGTGTTTTCTTCACAGAAAGATGTGTATGTTGAATTGATTTCTCAGAACAAATGTGTATACATGTGTCTTCTAATGTACTAGCATTCCATCGGGGGTTTATTCTGGCCTCATATTCTGAATTCTAGGGGTTTCAATGAGTGCCTTTACTCTTGTTGTTAATGAAATATGTATTTTATTTATAAGTGTCATAGTCCAGATTAATTTCTGTTGGTTTCAGTGTTTAGAAATTCATTTGGAAATGGTTTGCAACAATTTTATTTTTCCCATTTATTATTTATGCAATGCAAGTCATGATTCAGGTGATCTATAACACGCATCTGTAACATATGTTATAAATATCAAAGTCAAAGAGAACTTTATTGTCATCTCAACCATACAGAAGTATACACACAGACAAAATTGTGAAGCTCAGGGTCCACAGTGTAAAGTGCAAATAAAAAATTAAAATTAAATTAAAATTAGAATTCAAATAAAAATTAAAAATTAAATTTAAGATTTAAAATGGGCGGCACTGCGGTGCAGCGGGTAGCACTGCTGCCTCACAGTTAGGAGACCCGGGCTCACTTCCGTGTCTGCGTGGGTTTCCTCTGGGTACTCCGATTTCCTCCCACAGTCCAAAGACATGCAGGTTAGGTGCATTGGGGATTCTAAATTGTCCCTAGTGTGTGTTTGTGTGTGTGTGCCCTGCAGTGGGCTGGCGCCCTGCCCAGGGTTTGTTTCCTGCCTTGCACCTTGTGTTGGCTGGGATTGGCTCCAGCAGACCCCCATGACCCTGTAGTTAGGATATAGCGGGTTGGATAATGAATGAATGGATGGAAGATTTAAAATTAAAATTAAATCACAAACAAGACAAGACATTGTGCAAAGACAAGACAAAGAAGTAGCAGCAATAATGATGTGTAGTAAGCAATAAGAACATTGATGCAATGTATGGTATTATACAATCTAGATACATAAATATAGTCAATAAATATGTAATATAATAAATAAATATTAGACATAGATAATACAGAATTATCAGTGTATGATAATAGTTGTTTAAGACATGTGTAAACAGTGACAGGTCAAAATGTTTCACAGCAGAAGGATATCAAAGAATGTCAAATTGCAGTGTGCAAAATACTTAAAGGTCAGTATGAGATTTTCAGTTCTTTTCTACATGCACACTAGTCTTTGCAGGAAAGTGGCTTGCATGTATAAAAGTTCTGGTTTTAGAGGTGGTTGAGGCAGTGTGGAAGATCTCAAGGGGAGGCATGGTGTTAACAGCTTAGGGGTAAAAACTATCCTGCAGCCTGGCAGATCTGGCTCTGATGCTCTTCTCTTGGATGGCAAAAGTGTGAAAAGTCCATGTGAGGGGTGTAAGGGGTCCTGCACAATGCTGTAGGCCTTGTGGACGCTGTGTTTGTAAAATATGTCCTGTAGTGAAGGGAGAGGCACCCCAATATTGTTCTCTGCTATCTTCACCATCCTTTGCAGACCCTTGCGGTCGTATATGTTGCAGTTGCCGTACCAGACAGTGATGCAGCTGGTCAGAACACTCTCAATGGTGCCTCTGTAGAACATGGTGAGGATGGAAGGGGGAAGACTTGCTCATTTCAGCCACCTCAGGAAGTGTAATCTCTACTGGGCTTTCTTGATTAGTGATGAGGTGTTATGCATCATCATAACTTCCTCAGTTATGTGCACACCGAGGAACTTGGTACTCCTAACAGTCTCCACAACTAAACTTTTGATGCTAAGGCTAAATATGGCCACAGCATGGGTTAAAACTACCCTTCAGTTGGATAAAAAATAAACAATACAATAACATATAAACAATTTATAACAGTTACCAAATTTGCTTTAGGCTCCAAAATGTAGTTGTTAAAAGAACTAATTAATGGTTCTAAATCTCTAAATGGGAAAAAGAAAAGCAAAAACAAATAATTAAGTTCAGCTTGCAGCAAGGATTGACTTCTATATAAGAAAAGTGTCCAAAATAACACCTGAAGCCACTTTGGTCCTCCAGGAACGAAGTTATAGACACTGCTTTAATGGAATAACCTTTGAAAGGATGGATTAATTTACTGGTAAATAGAAATTATACTAGATAGATAGATAGATAGATAGATAGATAGATAGATAGATAGATAGATAGATAGATAGATACTTTATTAAGGGGAAATTCACATTCACATACTACGTCAGTTATGCAAATGATTAAGACATAGCAGTTCATCACGTGGGATGTTTTTAACGCATTTTAATTGCTCACTGCTGTAGTACATGACAAGTTTTTACATTTACTCATTTTCAGGTGTGCAGATTTAGTTCTGGGCCAAAGTTATTCTGCCACACAGTTCCAACCACTCCTGCTGTTGCACACCCAGCTGTCTATCTGAAAAGTCTCAGCGATCTTTAGATTAGTCACAGCGTTTGCACATTCCAGCTTCTGATCTTCTAAAAATCTAAAAAAAAATGGGAAAGATGCCAGATACTATGAGAAAACTTTGAGGAGATCCATCACAGCCAAGAGTTTTTACTGCATTACACTTGTTACCCATGAGAGATGGCAAAGATGTCATGTTATCTATTGAGGCATCTAAACCAGCCCTGAAATCCAAAGCAAAATCCTTAAAGTGATTGTTGAGAGCTGATTTATGCATGGTCAGTCTGTCATAACGAAGGTAAAATTCAGTCCTGTTCAAAATACCAAAGTGAAAGTGCTGGACCACAAATAATGCAGATCACTTTCTGGTGAAACATGCTGAACTGGAGTTGTAGGAATGTGAGAGGAGTGGCATGTTGATCACTGTTGATGACCAGTAAAGAATGAAATTCCTTCAATGACTGTCTCTTTAAACGTGGAATATCCAGTAATTTTATTAGTAATGTTTTAAGAAATAATAGTAATTGTACTGTAACAGTAATAGTATTAGTGATTGAAATAAACAATATTCTGGTTTAAAAGAAATTCATAATTCAAAGTGGGAGAGGTCATACCAATGAAGTAATAAAAATTGCACAAGTTTTTTTTTTTACTATTCTCCTTCTAGCTTATAAAGTGGCACAGTTGCTTGCACTGCAGCATCACAGACAAAGGACCCGCATTCATTTGCCATCTGCACATCAATAAAAATGTTCTGGTGGTGGATATAAAACTGTCTGACTTTTTTTTTTTTTATTTTATTGAATTTATTAAAATCAAATAACAATCCATACACACAACTCAAGTTTTACAAAAAGAAAAACAAATCAACACCCACCCTTGTGAAAGAGAGCTAGGCCAGCAGTGTGAAACTTTATGCTATTAAAGACAAATGAATTGATAAAATAATAAATGAATAAAGATAAATGAAGTAAAAGAGGGGAGAGAACCTGCTTCCCAAATTTTAATGCTTATTTTAATATGTTATTGATTAGACCCTGCCAGGTTTTGACAAAGTTTTGTAAACTGTCAGCACAGGAGTGGCAACTAACCAACTGATCTGTGGCCATGAATACTTCTTTAAAGAAAAAGCTGGCTCCAGTCCAGCAGTCAGTGCTTTAAACATTTAACCCTTTTTACCGTTCCGATTTTTCTGAAATTTTTCAAACCCTTGATGAGGCTTTTATACTCCTTAAATCAGGGGTGTCCAACTCCAGTGCTGGTGGAGCACAGTGGCTGCAGGTTTTCATTCAAACCCTTTTCCTAATCAGCGAGCAGTTTTCACTGCTAATTAACTCCTTTTTCCCTTCATTGTAATAGCCCTGTATTTACGGATTCAGTCCTCTCAATTGATTTGTTTCTTCATTAAATGGCAGCCAAACAGAAATGTGATATGAAACGAGCCAACAGATGACCAGCTAAATTGGAACGTCAAACTAAAGCCACATTCACTCCAACCAGTCTCTTAATGAGAAGCCAATTCTTGCTGTTAATTAAAGCCGTTTTTGAATATCATGACATGTTGCTGCTCTCATTCTGCCACAGCAGACTGTTGATTTTTAGTTTTTTCTAAGATCACCGTCAAGATGTTTTGGTGACCTGAGCAGACCAACATGACTGAGAACTTCACCATTCTTTATTTTCAGGTTAGCTGGTCATGTGGCGGCTTGTTTTGTGTCTCATTATTGTTTGGCTGCTCATTAAGAAAAAAGAAACAACTAAGGGTTCTGAGTTACGTCAATTAGAACTAAGGCAAAACAAGTTAATCAGCAGCAAAAACAGCTCACTAATTAAGAAGATGGTTAGAATGAAAACCTGCAGCCACTGCAGCCCACCAGGACCAGGGTTGGACACCCCTGTCTTAAATCTTTCTTTTTCCCCTTCTTTTTTGTCTTTTAATATTTGTTTTCTTTGTTATTATTGCATATAGGAGATCCTTGATTTGAATCATTGTTTCACTCTTAAAATTTAAAGAATTTGCATACTGATGTACCAGACTACGTGCTAACTATGTCGCATGACTGGCAACAACACCATGGCTACAAGCAATATAGCTATGACCATAGTAGTGTTGGAAAAAGTTAAATAGTTATAATGACATCTCGGAGCACACACACATTTATACAAAGCACCATAAAACATCTGCACACTGAAGGAGTACCAGAAAAGAAACACACATTAGAGAAAGAGCAAAGCACTATGACTTAGTAAATTAACAAACAGCTCCAGCATGTTCACATGGATTCTGAGAATATGGAGTTTTCACATTCTCCTTATACTGTATCTGAATGGGTTTTCCCTAAGAACTCAGGTTCTCTTTTAAATCTCAAAGATGTGAATAGTAGGTTGATTTGAGATTCAAAATTTTCTCAGTATGAGTGAGAAGAAAAGAGTAAATACCCTGTGATGAATGGGGCTTACTGCCTTATACCCAAACAGGCTCTGCCTCTAAACATCTCTATCATGAAAAAAATAATTAGGAAATAGATTATAAGAAAGACTTCCTTGACAATAAATAGTATTTAATATGAAACAATATGATCCAGTCATATTTTAGATTAACAAAACTACTATGTGCTCCATTGATTTGTGCCAGTAAATTCAATTGAGCTTTTTTTGTAATTCCAAGAAATAGTGGAGCAGGGAGAAAAATATTTTCCCTCTTAAATGAGATTAACTTGTAAGGAACTTTTAGATGTTGTTTAACACAAAGAAAAAGCCACAACTGAACTTAACAGTCCACCCATTTTTAAACTGTTGTGTCCCAGTTATAGGAGAGTTGGCACTTTCAAAGGTAGGAACATTCCATGAATATGATGCCACCCTGAAGGCAACCAGCCTGCATTTCACTGGGGTATTCAAATGATTCCCAAATGATCACACAGCATAATTGGCAGCATTCAATATTTACATACAAAGCATTTGAACTTGAAACAAGTTCTGCATGTCAACAGTAGTAATCCCAAATAGAAAAATCTCTAAAAATGTAATCATTAAGTGCTGGCTGCAAAGACCTTAAAACCTGGAAAATAAAAAGTGTGATTTATAATTTCTGTTTTCATTTTGCTATGTTTTTTTGTGCTCTCAGCTGATGTAAACTTTGCATTAAACAGTTTCCCTTGTGACTTCATTGTGAAATATCTGGAAGATGACTAATGAACACATTGGTTTAGAAATAGCTCATGCTACCAAGTCATTTTTGTGACTCCATTTCTCTAATACAAGAGTTGCAATAGCCCACCTTAGAAAGGATACCACTCCATTGCTGGACATACCCTCATTCACACTTACCAGGCCAATCTAGAGTCTGGAATCAACCTAAACTGAGTGCCTTTATAATGCTGAAGGAAGCTTTAGCAACAGAAGTACATCCATATGGATACAGAGAGAACATGCACTCTTGGGCAGGATACTGAAACTGTGTCATTGAAGCTGCATCACCCCCGTGGCACTCTGATGGCACACCTCAAACTAATACATTATACCCACATTAACATTTGTGACAATATGTGGTAGAAGTATTCATCCAAAGGTTTAGATAAATTAATTTACTCATTAATCTAGACAAAAGTTTACAATTTTTTATATTTTTTTATTTGTAGTGAGTCAGCATCCCATATAGGGTCAGTTTTTGCTTTATCTATCTATCTATCTATCTATCTATCTATCTATCTATCTATCTATCTATCTATCTAT
>JANRMT010062813.1:31576708-31605203 GCA_026402145.1 Polypterus bichir lapradei | reverse complement strand
TATCTATCTATCTATCTATCTATCTATCTATCTATCTATCTATCTATCATATAGTGCCTTTATCTATCTATCTATCTATCTATGGTAACAATAATAGGAATTTGACTGTGCCATTTCTGTATATAATTTTATCCAAACTTAATTTTAATTTTGGTTGCTGATTTATTCTAACATGTATTTTGTGATGTAATCATGACAACATTTTATTGTCATTTTTTTCTGTGTGCTTTTTCTGTGTTGTTTTTTTGCTGTTTATGGCAATGGTGCCTGTTGCTGATCATGTGGTTCGAACAGGGCATGGTTCGTTATGGCCTCATGCTGTTAGTATAAAAGATGGCAGCATGTTTAACAGAATGTCCAAACTTAATTTAACAAAAGGAAGACTCTTGTGAAAGAAACTGCTAACAATAAAAAAAAAAAAAATTAGGGTCTTTTAACTTTATTCTCTGTTTTTTGTTTTGGTTTGGCAATCTGGTTTCTCTGACTTACGTTACTGACCTTTGTTCATGATTCTAAATGAGGTTACAGTATCTCTCTAATTTGTTTGCTTCTCTGCCCTCCAAATTAAAACCTAACAAACAGTAAATCATACAAATCCAAAGACTGATTACAATATGACAGGATACAGTATGTGTAATATAGCATCTGGCACTGTCAAGTTTTAAATAAATCACACAAGAGAAGGATATAAAAGTGAAGTCCTAGGTAGCTTCCATCATGAGGAGGGTAACAAGGCTTCACAGTATCTAGAAGCCTGGGGGGTCAAAATGTACATATGGTACAAAAAGGCACAGGGAGGTGTGTGTGTTGGTAGGACTTTCTATGTGAGAAGAAAAGTTTTGTCTTTGTACTGAAATAAACAGACAATGTAACTGAGTGACTTCAGCTTGCCAGAAATAGTAAACTACACAATAAGTGCATACATGTTGGCTAAGAAGGTATTGTTCTTGACCACACCATAGCATCTTTATGGAGTTCGCTTCTGCATGTGTGGACTCCAAATTCTACCCACAGTACAACAACATGCTGTTAAATTGACGGGTGGCTGTAATTTGACCCAGTATAGGTGTGTTTGTATAAGCAACTGTATCGAGGCTGAAATGGAGAGAGCCTGCATCAAAAAAAAAGTCACCTCTGCAGTCAGAAGCCTGACTGTTCGCCAGAGAAGAGGAGTTCCTCTTTACCACAGCTAGCCAGGATGGCTGTACTCCTCATGTAATGGCCCAGTCTACTCCGTACTCTTGAGACTTTGCTGGGAGGCACATTAAACCTTCTTGTGATGGCACATATGGATGTGCCATCATGGAGGAGCTGGACTACCTGCGCAACCTGAACTGGCTGCAGGTACCACCTCATGCTACCAGTAGTGGCAAGGACACTAGCAAAATGCAAAACTAGAGAAGGATAAAGAGAGAACAATTGTCTGAGGCCACCACCTATAAAACCATTCCCTTTTTAGGGGGTGTCCTGCTGCTGCCTCTCCATTGCACATGTTATCACGTTCATTTGCACCAAAGTAGGTGAAGATGATTCAAAATCACTTATGTTTCATAACTGGAAAGATTGATATTCCTGAAGTTTTACTTGATTTGGTGTTACACTGTGATGATTAAGTGTTCCCTTAATTTTTTTGAGCAGTATATACACACACACTATGGTCTGAACACACACTAGAATGGTTAAAAAGAAAGAAAATTTTAAAGGAATAAATGAAACTTTCTGACTTGGCAGTCCCAGCTCACACTGAGGTATTTTACAGATGTATTGCTATTGGTATAAACGAGTCCCAGTAGTGTTTCTTGACACACTTCTGCTGAACGATTTGTTGTCTGAAAGTCCTCAGTGTTATTGTGTCAGGGAGAGGATGTGCAGCATTGTTCATAATGGCACTCAGTGCTGTTTTCACTCTGTCCTTCACTACTACTGGGGGTCCAAAGTGCATCCCATGACTGAGCCTGCCCTTTTAATTAGGTTGTTCATTCAGTGTGCATCTCTTGAAGTGATGCTACTAGCTCAGCAGACCACAGTGTAGAAAATTCACTGGCCATCACAGATTTGCAGAAGATGTGAAGGATGTTACTTCACAAATTTAAGAAAAGCAGTCTCCTAAGGATAAAGAGTCTGCTCTGTGTTTGTGTTCTGAAACCCGTCCAATCATTAATGTGGCATCACACACATGCGCATGGGAGGCAGCTAAAGGGCTTGAGTAAGGGCAGTTCCAAGACATACCAGGATGTGGCAGAGTGCACTGACTCTTTTTCTCCCTTGCCTGCAAACCATTCCCAGAAGATTCCACCTGGTCCCCTTGACGTCACTTCCGGGACCGAGCCAATGGAAGGTGACCTTGCCGGCTCCGGCCCCTGTGATGTCACGTCTGGGCTCGCACCAATGGCAGACGACCTACATGAGCCCAACCCCTTTGACTTCACTTCCTGTCTTCCCCTTTAAAAGCCTCCACCTTTTCCCTATTCCCTCAGTTCAGTTTTGGACTCAGTTTTGTGCACATCAGTGCTGTATCCATGTAAAGCAACTTTGCAGCCAGGAAACCAAATTATACGGGTGGCTGCCCCAAAACTTTGTATGACTCTGTCTCGAGTTTGTGACAGTGGACACCCAAGAACTTGTAGGAGTTGTAATAGGATAGAGTCGGAGGCAGAAAAAGGTTTGGGGATGGCCGCCTTGTATACTGAAAAAATAGATTGAAAAAACAACAAAGACGTCTTTACAAAACAGAGTTCAAAATGGAACTGGTTAACAACAATTTCTCTGGTATATATATTGTACAAGAAGGAAGAGGTGGAGTTTTGTGAAGTCAGAAAAGGAAGTGATGTTTTTGAAGGTGGGTTCTGGACTGAATAGGACATCATTATCTGGTGCCGGAAGTGACATCATTAGAGGGAGGAACAGAGGCCGTGCTACTGTGAGGTACAGTCTTCAGTCAGTCTGCAGAGGGACAAAAGGAGAGAGTATTAGCACCAACCCCTAGCCCAGCTGGGAAATGGCACTATTAGAATCTGTAACCCATCTCCCATGCGCATGTGTGTGACAGAGTGTACCACAGCTACATCCACTCCCTGAATATGGATCAGATAAAACAGGCTGTTTGGTGCGGCAAAAGTCAATAACTAGTTTCTTGGTTTTGCTGATGTTCAGAGCAGACATTCTCTTTAAGTTTTCCACCTGACTCCTCTACTCTGTCTCATCCCCTTTATCAATACACCCCATAAGAGCAGAATCGTCTGAGAATTCTCTGAAACTGACTTTAAAGTTTATAGTTGGAGGTGTACAGAGTGAAGAGAGAAGGAGACTGGACTTTCCTTGTGGTGCCTCAGTGTTACTCACATCCATATCAGAAACACAGTCCTTGAGTCCTACAAACTGCTGTCTACCCAACAGATAGTCCATTAATGATCCTGGAGATCGTAGCTTCATCTACCTGCATATCTCTAAGCTTATCTCTTAACAGGGATGGCTAGATGTTATTGAAGGTATTGGAGATATCCAAAAACATATTGACTACAGTGCTGCAAATCTTTGTCTGATAGGCAAGCTGCAGTGGGTCCAGGTGAAACTGACAATTAACATGTATATCTTTGTGGATATAGGACGACAACCAAGCCACACGAATACAAGGAGAATGTGCAGTCTCCTAACTGACAACAATCAGGTCCAGCATTCAAATCCCGGATGCCATGTCAGTGAGGCAGCAGTAACAGTCAAAGTGCTGCTCTGCTGCCCATTAGATTTTATCTGCAGTTTACTTACTTCTGTCATTATGGTTCTGACCCTTCAGAGTTTGTCTGACTCTAGTGTGTATCAGAGCTCATGTTTATCATGGATATACACTGTAATATTATGTGTACCATAGGATAAACGCTCTTTAAATTCAAGCCCTCAATAATACCCAAAAATAAATAAATACATTCCATATTTTTAATATGAAACATAATAAATATTGCACAGCTAACATGCATATTTTTTGGTTGGTTGGTTATAAGTGTTTCATTAATTTTGTATGTTAACTTTTAATGAAGTCAAAATCTAGTAACAGAGAAATAAGGCTACCTCTTGGGCTTTGTCATTTATTTCTTGGGTTTCATGCTAACAATTTGAAAAAAAGAACAAAGCACATGGCAAAAAAGGAAAAACCTGAATTACTAGTTTCAAACAAGACAAGCAGAAACAACACTCACTGAATTCCAGGTCTGCTTTTTAAACATTGACTCTTTTTAAAAGTAAGTATAAATCCCCTCCCTGTCAGGATTTCAACAGCACCGTCCCCCACCCAAAATCACAGAATTTTTTTCTAATGAGGGATACACCTTGAATCCACAAACCTTTTAGTTTATGGTTCACCGTTTATATGCTCTACTTCAATAAACAGTCCAAGCGATTATATTATTTAAACTGTGAGTCACATATGAGAGGACATAGCATTTACAGCAGGAATTTTGCAACATAAAATTTAAAGAAGTAATGCGTTGGTTTATTTATTTACCTAAAAATGATATATGTCTTCGAAAATGGCATGACTGCCTTTAGTGCCACATCAGCTCTTTTTTAAATTTGCCTAGGCAACTTCTGTATTAAAAGGATCTTTTCAAAATGTTGATTTCTGAATAGATTTTCAGCCTAGCTTCTTTATTGTTCAATTGATTTCAAAGGTTGAACAGCCACAACTAAAACAGTGACTCTGTTAGGGATTATGCCAGCTAAAGAATGCAACAAGAGACACCCATTCATAAGATACCAGTCCACTGGAGAATGTAATATGTTATAAAAGTATCTAAATTCACCATGCATGAGGTTATTCCTTTTGTCATTATTAATGTGCACAATGGGTTCAGCTCCTAGCCTGTCTTTGTGAACTTCATGAGAACAATCCTGCAATGGATGAGCATCCCATTCAGGGCTGGTTCCTACCTTACTCCATTGTGTCAGGATTAACTCATAAAATCGAGATACATTTTAGTCATTGACATATTTTTTACATGTGAAGCACGTTAATGGACTTGTTGAGGTGGCTTACAGTGACCTATGGATGGGCACTGCAGCTCTCAGTCACACTCTCAAGTAAGCTCCCATCAAACCATGTCTTTACTATAGAGTGACATTACTATTTGCCATTGCCAGGCAATGTCAATTACACCTAAATTTATAACTAATAAAAGCAGCCTGCTTCCCCTCTTTCATGATTCAGCTTTATTGCAAGTTTCGCTTCAGTTCAATTTTGTCATTTTTTAGCAGCATCTCAACACCAGCTTAAATGTAATTTAGTTTCTTTGTGATAATAATTATCATTATTGTATTACATTTTTTGATTGTTTATCTGCTATGTTTTGAATATTGTTTTGCTCATTAATTATTCATATATGTATTTTCATTTTATGTTAGTGTGTTTGGTTATACAATACTGTAGTTATACAGTATATCCGGTCTTATTTATACAGAGTTTCAGGGGACGGAGCCACCATGACATTCAACTGAGGAACCACTCTCTGCCTATTTACTGTATTTGGCATTGAGTGTTGTAGTGAAAGCATCTTCATATTGAGTACTTTTGTGGATTTTCTGTTTCTTGTAATTCTTTCCTGTGTTTTTGTGGTTTTTTGAATTTTGGACTGTGGAGTGGATTTGTTTGCTTTGGGTGGCCTTTTTGGCAAACCTACATTTTGCCCACTTTTTTGTCCAGGCTTAGTTTTTTGTTGTTTCATATTAAAAGATATTTTTTAAATAATAAATCTTCATATTTTTAGAGAGCCACATTTTCACAGTTTTTCTTTCTTTCGTTAATAATTTTTGGTTTACGAAGATTATTAAGGATTGTTTTAATATGGAGCATTCACTAAGTAACACAGTTTGTACCAAAATGAAATAAATAAAATGGCAATTATGAAATAATCACAAGCAAAAGTACAGCGATATATATAAATGAGCCAATAAACTATGAAAAAAATACATAATTTAAAAAAGTAATCTAATTATTATGAAATACAATGTCATTATTTTATAATCATTACTGGTTTTGTTTCCAAATAGCCTTTTTTTAAAGACCGTTTTTATTGAAAAGACGCATTGTGTAAAAAAAACACTGGCTTATAAAGAGCAATTAGGAAATGTGCCATTTGGAAAAGTCACCTTGCAAAATGAAAACGGTCTTTAAAAATAAAACCATTTTGAAATAAACGTGTAATTATAAAAAAGACATTGTATTTCAAAATAATTAAATGACTTTCATAATAGATTACTTAATTATTTAATTATGCACTTTTTCACAATTTAGTGACTCATTTATATATATATATATATATATATATATATATATATATATATACAGTATATTGCAGTACTTTTGCATGTGATTATTTATTTTAGAATTGACATTTTATTTTCTCTATTTTGACATTTTGCCCATGTACTGAAGGCTCAAGTCTACTTTTAGTCATTTTGAATTCTAGGACTCACTTCAGCCTGGGGACTTATTTTGAGGCAAGGTCTCATTGCTGAGATTTCCATGGTAAGACTCAAAACAGTTTTAGGATTTCTCTTTTTGTTTTTGACTTCTTCCTGAATGCTTCTATCTAATGTTGTTTTGCCCTTTTGCATATTGAATTAGCTTTGTGTTAAAGACTTACAGCTCACCTAATAACATTTCCTGTGCTTTATATTCATTTCTCATTTTCAATTACGTGGAACAGAATGACCCACAGGTGTACTCTGCCAGTGGCAGTGATTGTAAAAGTCTCTTGGAATGGACATAAGAACAGTCGGGTACTTAGCAGAATCGGGTCATAGAATGTTTTATACATATTTCTTCACATTATTAGGGTTGAGCTAGAATAAAAGTCACAAAAATAAAACATTTTTGTTTTACCAGATTTTTTTTTTGTTTTTAAAAACATTTCAGAGGGTTTCAAGGTTAGGAATCTAATTCTGAGGTTATTTGATTGTATCATCATTTATTTGTGTAAAATATTTTAAACCATTGAAGATGCCATTTAAGAGGAGGAAGTCTTGGCTTCCTTAGACACTGAAGTGGAGGTGCTGTGGCATCTTCTTGGCTATGGTGGTGTCAATTGATCAAGTAAAGTCAGCTGCCAGGTGCACACCAAGGAATTTCATTCTCTTGACCAGGGGACTTTTTAGGGGCATTTCTTTGAAGGCTGTACCCCAATTTTGATGCAAAAGCTATAAACGTCATCTTTTCAAACACTTCCTTCATCTGAGTTTGCGCATACAAAACCCTTTTTGTTGAATGTAGTTATTCCATAAACTGATAACTCAATAATCTGTTTTCGTGCTGACCCTTGGGTTGCTATTATTTGATTGGTTTCTATTGTGATGCTTGATTTGTTGATCTTTCGATTTCAACACTTTCATTCTTTCTGACTATGTGTTGTTTCCTGGTCCTACACAAAAAAAAAATATTCATGTTAGTCCTGCTAGCATAACATAATCAGTAATTTGTTAGGAAAAAGACCAGAAGATGACAGGCTTTCTTTTCGTGGGCAGACAGGGGAGTGGTCATAAAGCAAGCAAGGAAGGAGTCATTTCACAAATTGCTAAAGAACTCTGACATATGCGAGGGACATTCAAAAAGTGTCTGCGCTTTCGTATTTTCATTGGAAACAGTGAAGGCAGGAGGGCATTAAAAAGTTGATACAACACATGGGAAAATTTCATCGCAAAGGAAGGGGACTATGTAGAAAAGTGATGTAATTTATCCATCCATCCATCCATTATCCAACCCGCTATATCCTAACTACAGGGTCACTGGGGTCTGCTGGAGCCAATCCCAGCCAACACAGAGCGCAAGGCAGGAAACAAACCCCGGGCAGGGCACCAGCCCACTGCAGGGCACACACATACACACACCAAGCACACACTAGGGACAATTTAGAATCGCCAGTGCACCTAACCTGCATGTCTTTGGACTTTGGGAGGAAACCGGAGCACCGTGATGTAATTTGTTTTTGAAATGTTTAATAAATAGAGTTTAAAAAAAGTGTGGAAACATTTTAAAGTCCCTCTTAGATATAAAATTAAACAACTCAGAGACTCTAAAAATGTAGTTGACAAGTCAGGAAAAAGGTCTGAAAAATTAACTATAGAATCCTTGTCCTAACTGTAATGAAGTACCACAATCAGTACTTTTGTATGTTATGTTGGCTGAAGTGTGCTGCCATCTTTTATGATAGTGGCGGTATGATAATGTCAGATGTCACATCATTGTAAGGTCATAAGAAAAGCTGTGGCAATGATTTCAACGATAATAGCCATAAGAAACAAAAAACATATGAAAAATCATAACTGAAAATAAAAATATAATACTGTAGTTGAAAAATAATCCTAACTGTCTACCACAAACCTATTGCTACTACAATAGACCCAGGATATCCCAATAAGGAGCAGAGGTCTTGTTGATTAATCGTGTGTAACGTCTATACGCCAGACAGCTTGTCAATACAAGCTTGTAGATAATTTTGAATGTGATTTTAAATTGGCCTGATTAGGGTAAGATTGACCTCTGGTGGATAACTATAGCTATACGGACTACCGTTTGGAAAAAAGGGGTAATAACCCCAGAAAGACTGGCCTTAAACAGCTTGCATTTGAAAAGTGAAGATGATGGCCTTCTTACAGGGCCTTCTACGCTGTAAGTTGTGCAATCAGAGATAGAGAGAGGTTGGGAACATGTGCTAATTTTACAGCGGCTTCAAAGAGATGACTGGATAATGATGACTTCACTGTCCTCATTTTTAACAGTCTGTGAGTCCCCTTAAAAAAGGAAGATTCCCTGATATGGTACTGGGTACATTTAATTAGTTTCACTTAACACTTACAGTTTAATAAATTATGAAATATCATGGACTCATTTGGCTAATGTATTCATGCAAAGAACACTATCTACCATTTTAAATTTATTTGTGGCATAGAAAAAATAAATGATTTAATCAATCATTTTTCAATCCTTAGTCCCTTTTGTAGAACTCTGCATACGGTAACTGCAGGGTAAGGAACTCCTTGGTCATGCCAACTACTTGTACCAGTGTGGTGACTTACACAGCAATTGCCAGAGTATATATTGCTAGGGCCTCTTATAGTACCACACTGGATTGACTGCAATCCCAGTTCTGACAAACTCTCCTTAATAATATGGAGAACAAGGAGAATCAAGGACCCTGGAGCGTTGACGCACCAGCATTAACCCCTGTACTACTGTGCCTTCTAGCCACTCAAAAAAACAACTTTTATTTTTTATTGGACCTTTCACAAAGCACAACATCACACAATCCTTTTCAAAGGATACATGAGTATAATTCAAATGTCAAAGGAGTGTGGCTATAATATGTATTTGAAATATGCGACTACATTTCTAACATAATACAAGAAAGTTTTCACTTTTCTTAAAGAAAATGTACCATGAGACAGGCATGAGCTAATGATTAAAGGATACCTGTAAGGTTAATGCATAACACTCCCATAGGAACCAGCTTTATAGTTCAAGCTTTCACAGGCTTGGGTGTATTTCTTAATCCACTGTGGAAAAAAACAGCATGTCACTGATTTTTCACAAGTGACATTTAAATTTATGGGCCTCGGTCACAATCAGCTCAGGCCTGCTTAAGTAAACTGACTCTGTTCCTTCCTTGTAAGAGATGGCTGTAAAAATGGCATTAAAGGCCAGGAATGTAAAGTAATGCAGCATGTCTGGGTAAGACTGTGTTATACAATTTTGTGAATCTCACAATTGAAGCTGCAAGTACCTTTAACAAATGAAAGTTTACTACCTAAAACAATTCTTCTGATTTTTCAGCTGACTTTTCTTCACCACTTTATAGTCATACATCATAGGATTGGTGAAAAGCAAAAAATATACTTGAAATGGTTCTTTATAAAATAATTGAAACTGGTCTCAATTCATTTAAGTTGTTTGACTTCCTCATAATTCATGAGCAGCAGTGAAAATGTGATTGTTTGCCTCAGAGAATTAAAGGAATGTGCCAAACAAAATTTTATACTTTTTATATGTTACCCAATGTAGTTTGTAGTGATGGTTTATAAAAAAAATGTAATCTCATGTTTTCACACAGAACCTACGGGCCATCATACAGAACTGATATAAATGAGTTTCTGATACAATATAAGTCAATGGTGACCAATGATGGACAAAAGAAAACAATATCAAATCGTCCAAGAAAAATCCCATTCTACTTGTCTTGCATAATCCACAGGACAAGTGCAAGACAAGTGAAGAACTATACTATAAACAAACAAACAAATAAATAAATTGAAATCAATAGTAATAATAAAAACAGCAGTAGTAACAAATGTAACAATTGTACTACACATAAACAAACTGCAAGGAGCAGATCTGAGTGGAGAGGGGCAGCACAGTGATCAATGTCCAGACAGCCTAAGGGTAGAAGCTGTTGGAGAAACTGTCAGAACTGGTTTGGATGCTACTGTGGAGGGGTGGAAGCAGTCCTGCACAATGCTGTAGTCTTTGCAGCGCTTAATAAAGATGTCTTTAATAGATACCAGAAAGCTCCCAATGATCTTTTCTTCAACTTGCATTATTGTAGGACTATGGTATAGCGGGTCCACAGCTCATGTCAAAGGGCCATTTTTTAAAAATAAATAATCACCGCACTTGCGGCTTAGCGAGGGGGCATGGTGATGCATGGCTGAAGTGGTTCCTGGGGTGATTTGCAGTGCGGGCGAGTCTCGCTTAAGTGCACAGGTGAGGAGTCGTTCGCATCTGTAATTGTTCCTGGGAGCCACTGACTGCCACAGGTGAATCACATCCCCGTCATAAATAGAAGCACGAGGCATCTTGGAGGAGAAGTATAAGAGAAAGAAAAGGAAGAATGGAGGTTGCAGGAAGCAGCGAGGAGAGAGCCAATGTGAGCAAGAGCGAGCAAGTGAGTGCTCCTAGGCAGATGGACAGTGAGCCCTAGCAGGGGTGTTTGGCCAACACCTAGGGCAGTTGGTAGTGGTCGCTCCCGCTGAGCATTTTAAGAAGGAACAGGAGTGACTGGCAGAAGGACGGCTGGCCGCATAAGGCCGAGAAGGCAGCGGGAGTCGGGAGGCTTGGAAGTAGAAACCCCAACATGAGCGTCCTGGCCGTTGGGTGAAAAGCCAAGTCTCGGTTTGGGGGTGGCACAACTGAAGCCAGGGATCGGGAAACCTCCAGAACCAGTAGAGTGGAGAGAAGGCCAGCTGCTGGTAGGGCGACTCTCTTGTTGAGAAGGGCAGCCGCCAGGTAAAAGACACTGGGCTTTGGATTTTTTTTTTAAAGGACTGCTTCCAGCGTTGTTTTAACCTTGTCGTCATTTTAAAGGATTATTTTTCTTCTGTGTTTTTTTAACCTTCACTTCACAACTGTTTTTATGGATTATTTATTTAATGATTTGAAGCACTGCACTTTATTTAATTTGGACTTTTTTTGTTGTTGATTTTAATAAAAGCACTTTTGCACATTTTGCAACATCCCTTGCTCTATTTGTTGTGCCTCACTGCCGAGCTCATCTGTAACATTACCAACGGTAATGGGTTCAAGGGCTCCCGGACGGACGATGGGAGCATGCAGTGAACCCGCATCGTCACAAGGACCATGCAGTCAGAGATACTGTAGTTCCTGTAGAATGTTGTGAAAATGGGAAGAGGAATTCTTGCCTTCCTTAGACGCCAAAGAGGAGGTGCTGCTGCACCTTCTTTGTTACAGAAGTGGTGTTAATCGACCAAGCATAGTCAGTTGCCAGGTGCACAGCAAGGAAAGTGGTGCTCTTGACCAATTTCACCACAGAGCTCTCAATGTACTGTGGGGTGTGGCCAGCATGGACCTTCTTGAAGTGAACAATCATCTCTTTCATCTTGTTCAAATTAAGAGAACAACGCACTTGTGCCAATCGTTATATCTCCATTCTGTAAGATGACTTTTCTCCTACTACTATCGTTGTGTCATCAGCAAACTTAATGATGGTGTTAGAGCTGTATACAACTGTACAGTCATGAGCCAGAAGAGTGAATAGAAGTGCGCTAAGCATGTATCCCTGGTGGGGTGCCAGTGCTTAGTGTGAAAGTGCTGGAGATGGTGTTTCCAACGAGGACTGTCAGGGGTCTCTCTGAAAGCCCAGAATCCAGCAGCATAGATAAGCATAAGCGCTTTGAGCATGGGAAAGGTGCTAGATAAATAAAATGTGTTATGATTATGATTATTATTATTAAGTGTGTTAGCTGAGCAGACTCAGCTTCCCTATGAGTTTCTGAGTGATGATGCTGAATGGAAGATTATGAAGTCTATTTGAAGTAATCCTGTCATATGCTCATAGCATCCTAAACACTGTATTTTTACTAAAATACTGTTAAATAAGCCAAACATGGAAAATGCTCTCATTAACTGAAATGGAATACACTCACGAGATTTTTTTCATGGATGTTTTGATATTGTTTGCTGTTGTCCAGCATTGATCACCGCTAACTTATATTGTATTAGAAACTTTTTTATCTCTGTTTTGCATGAAAACATGAGATTAAACATTTTTCTTCACCTTAAATTTAAACTAAGCATGCCGAGTAACATATATAAAAATATTTTTGGGTAGAGTATTCTTTTAAGGGTGCACTAAATCAGTGCTCTTATCCCAATACCCAACTAAAGGGAGCCTGGTCTACTTTCAGGTCAAGTGACCTGTTTGGACAGCTTGGTCATTAGTGTATGTGGTGCCACCCAATTTTTTCTACTGTCTCACAAACTCCCCACCCCACCACACCTCACCTCCAAGGAAAGCAGTCTATTATGGTTTCTGTCAGACTTACTTATATGTTTCAGTTATATGACTAATATTTCAAGTTATTTAAGAATGTTACTGGTGACCACAAAGAAGAAAAAGGAAAAAAAAAACAAACCAAATCTCTAACAAGTCAAGGCAGAAAATATGATTGTGAACATTCATTTTTCCTTACACTTTCACTACTTCATTATCCAGAGGCAATTTTGCAAACTTACAGTGGGTTATGCTGTGTATGGTACTGCTGCCTAATGGATCCAGCATCATAGTTTCTACCTGGATGTTGCCTCTGAATAATCTGCTCATTGTCAGTGGGTCTATGTGCGTTTTACTCAGGTTAGTCCTGTTTTCAATCCCACATCCCAAAAGACAAGCAGGTTAGGCTAACTGGTGAGTTTGGATATGTGTGTGAGCACACCTTGTTCCTGCCTTATACCCAGTACTTTCAGGATAGGCTAAACTGGATTAAGCAGTTTGTTATGTTTTTTGTCATATAGATGATTTTCTTAACATACTGTGTTTTTTTTTAATTCTTATCCAACCAATGAGCTAATCTGTGGTCCGTCTACTAGTGCATTATACTAATCATCATTGGTAAGACCAAACAGACATGTTTCTTACCTCAATGTAGTAGAGAGTTTCTTAGACTTTGTCCTGATGAGTGGCACTATGATTGGCTAACTTGGTAGAAAATTAAATAAGCACCTAGTTATGCTTTCCTTGTTGACCTTGTGTTCCCCTTGGTTTTGTACAAATACATTTTTAACCTATTTCTTTTTTCTCTGATTGCATCACATCATTTAGGCCATGCCCAAACTTTGTGGGGTTAAACACATTCTTTAATGCTGCTTTCTAGCAATAAGGAGATCATGGGCTGGCATTCCAGGTTCTCCTGAGTAGTGAGAAAAGATTATATAAATGTAAATAATAATACAGTGATATTAGTTTTGACTAAACAAGGATTTCATCATAAGATTTTGATATTAAACGATCTACAAAAGGGGTTCACAAACATTTAATTAGTACCGTAGCTAAATTTGGGAACAATGCTTGATTGTTGTTATGTTTATTAAGAGCACAGTAACATAAAAGCCACAAGTCAGCATGGAATAACAACAACAACATTTATTTATAAAGCACATTGTCATACAAATAATGTAGCTCAAAGTGCTTTACATGATGAAGAAAGAGGAAAAAAATAGAAAATAGAATTAGGGAACACTAATTAACATAGAATAAAAGTAAGGTCCAATGGCCAGGGAGGACAGAAAAAACAAAAAAAAACACCCGATGGCTAGAGAAAAAAAAAACAAAATCTGCAGGGGTTCCAGGCCACGAGACCACCCAGCCCCCTCTAGGCATTCTACCTAACATAAATGACCTCACAATCAGTCCTCATGGTATTCAGGGTTCACATGGAAGAACTTGATGATGACGGTCATGTGGACTTCTGGCCTTTAATCCATCAATGTAGGGACATCATGGTGCTTTGATTAGGTGGTGATGGCGCAGATCGCCACCACAGAAAACCGGAAAAAGAACAGAAGAAGAAGTAGGAGTTAGTACGGATTACGGAGCCACCATGAAAAGTACTGATAATTAAGTGCATATAGAGAGTATCAGGATTAAACTAAAATGAAACTATGATAAAACCATGTTAAAGTAATGAGTTTTTAGCAGTTTTTTAAAGTGCTCCACCATATTAGCCTGGTGAATTCCTATTGGCAGGCTATTCCAGATTGTTGGTGCATAACAGCAAAAGGCCACCTCACCACTTCTTTTAAGTTTAGCTCTCGGAATTATATGCAGACACTCATTTGAAGATCTAAGGTTACGATTTGGAGTGTAAGGTGAAAGACATTCTGAAACAATGGATGGAACGAGATTGTTTAAGGCTTTGTAAACCATAAGCAGTATTTTAAAGTCAATTCTAAATGGCACAGGTAACCAATGTAGTGACATCAAAACTGGAGGGATGTGCTTGATTTTCTTTTCTGAGTTAAGATTCTAGCAGCTGCATTCTGCACTCGTTGCAATCAATTGATGTCTTTTTTTGGTAGTCCTGAGAGGAGTGCGTTACAGTAATCTAGTCGACTGAAAACAAAAGCGTGAACTAATTTCTCAGCATCTTGCAATGCTATAAGAGGTCTAACTTTTGCTATATTTCTTAAGTCAAAAAATGCTGTCCTAGTAATCTGATTAATATCTGATTTAAAATTCAGGTCAGAGTCAGCCTTATGCAACTTCTGGTTCCTCTCTAACAGTAAAAGAGGAATTCATTTGGCAGGGACACTTTTGACTTAAGCTTTATTTTATATAAATTCCTTTTCTGACTTTACTGTCTAGGCTTAACTTAAAAATATATTTACCTTTTCTTGAGCATTTCTTCTTCTCTTTGGTCTTGAAAAATCATTTAACACTTTATGCATCAGCCAGTGTGCCAGAGTCCCATTTGCATGACTATAGTTCTATCAAGTTACCAGAAGTCAAAGTGTCAGTCTTGCAAATTTTGTACTAAAAAGACATGTTTATCAGCACATAAGTGTTATGAATATGTCCAAAGATAGGCCAAAACACATTTCTACTGTAAAGTTTTATATTTTAATTTTATTTTGTTAAATGAAATTTACAGGAAAAACAAAAACCAAAATAACAAAATGTAAATTACTAATTCAAAAAGAAGGAAAATTGTAAAAAATGTAAATTCTATTAAAAAGTTAATTACATGAAGAAAGAAATACTAAATGGAACAAAATAAAAAAGAGAACACCAAACGCTAAAAAGAAACTATTAAGAATCAGAAAAGAAAAGAATACTAAATTAAACAGAATGGACAACATCAACATTAATCAAATCAATTAGAACCAAAACTTTGGACAAGAAATCCAAATTCCTAAATCAGAGCAAAAGTCAAATACTTGAAAATTTCAAAACCTAATGGGTTACATAAATAAGAAGAGCAGAGATGGGGGAGCCAAAGAATGTTGTTGCAGTGCAACTGTCACCTCAGTCACTGAGGCAGGGGCAGCAGGTGTCTATATAGGACTCTCAAATAACTGGGGCCAAATTGACCACAGTACTCAAGAAACCTAATTGCCAATCAGTTGTTGTTTCCATAGACAAAATAGGTGATTGTAGGTCTTGGAGCAAAACAACTAACTGTAGAAAAAAGGAAACAGAACAACAAAAAAGTATTAATGGAATGCAAAAAAAAAAAATCACACATTGATAATTCTTTACAAACATAACTATGATGTGCTAAATAAAAAGATCTTCTTCAGCACAAATATTTTCTTATAAAGCTTATCTACAAAGCTACTAAACATTTTTTTCTGAAGATCCCAAAGAAGTGTGTGCCAGGTCAAATGGCATTTCCAAATGAGTGCATTGGCACTCCATCCAGGAACATGTTCTTAATCTAACATCCAATAGCACTGGCCTAGGCTTCAGTTTTAAACACATAAATTGTATATTTGCTATTTTTACAATGTAAAAATGGCATGACAATATTCTGTTTAATATAATAATATTGTTTCTGTATAGTTTGAAGGTTTTGATAAAGCCGGTCAGGTTGGATTTATGACAATTACAGCATTAGACTAAAGCTTTGCAGAAATTGAGAAGAATTTCAAATTAATTTAAGCAAAAACACAAAAGGTTTTACATAGCACCTTTGTTCATGAAGATCATAGTTAAGCACTTCAAATGTGCAGATGAATTTTCAATAATTTATACCTGGAACATATTCAGCTTTTGCATTTTTCCTAAAACAACTGGATAATAAGTAAAGTCCCTAGAATGCTGACACAAAACTAGAACAATATTTTTCTACAATACATTCCTAAGGCATCCCAGACAAAGCTGAATTGCTAATCATTTTATGTCCAAGGGATAATATCAATGTTAAAGTGAAAATATTTTTTTTACAGGTTTTCTGTATCTTGCCAATTTCTAATTCAGTATTATCCACATGGGGCGGCACGTGGAGTTTGCATGTTCTCCCCGTGTCTGCATGGGTTTCCTCCGGGTGCTCCGGTTTCCTCCCACAGTCCAAAGACATGCAGGTTAGGTGCATTGGTGATCCTAAATTTTCACTAGTGTGTGCTTGGTGTGTGAGTGTGTGCGCCCTGCAGTGGGCTGGCGCCCTGCCTGGGATTTGTTTCCTGCCTTGCGCCCTGTGTTGGCTCCAGCAGACCCCTGTGACCCTGTAGTTAGGATATAGCGGGTTGGATAATGGATGGATGGAGTATTATCCACATGGTGCAGAAAGAATTGCAACTTAACATCAGCAAAAATAAGGAATTGGTTATTGATTTTCACCGCACCAGAAAGCCTCTATGTCTGGTCACTATTCAGGAAGTGGATATAGAGGTGGTCCACTCCTAGAAGTACTTGGGGGTCCATATCAATGACAGACTAGACTGGTCTCACTGCACAGTGGGACTGTGGAAGAAAGGGCAGAGCAAACTCTTTTTTTTAAGGAGAATACATTCCTTTAATGCGGGTAGTAACATCTTTCACATCTTCTACAACTCTGTGATGGTGATTTTTTATGCTGTGGTGTGCTGGGCTGCTAATGTCACTTCAAGAGAGGCCCACTGAATCAACATGCTAATTAAAAGGGCAAGCTCAGTTATATGACACACTTTGAACCCGCTGGATGTAATAGCATAGAAGACAATTGAAATAAAACTGAACTAACACTGAGGACTTGTAGCCAACAAACCATTCAGCAGAAGTGTGTCAAGGAACAATACTGGGGCTCCTTTAAAGTAACAGCAATATAACTGCAAAATACCTCACTTTGACTGTGACAGCCAAGTCAGACATTTTCGTTCTTTTTAGTCATTCTGGTGTGTGTTCAGACCATGATGTGTGTTTTTATGTATTTAATGAACTTTTCTAAAAAGCCAAATTTCCCCCAGTGGACAAATGAAGTTCTGTCTACGGTTTGAAGGATCATATGCTTGTTTGACACAGATTAAGACATTATAAGAATTCTAAATGTTTCAAAAATGACAACGTAAAATGCTAAATGAGATGATTATGCAATAGTAGTCAAAGTTCAACAAGGAACTCTTAACATAATTCAAGAATTTGATTTGGAAAACAGGATTAAACCTGCAAGCTGTACATTTCAACAAAAATGAAACCCTTTTTTATACTACTTGTAATCACAATGTATGAGTTTGAGAATTAGTTTATAGAACGTCTTAGCAGCAGAGCATAAAAATATATATGTCACTGTACACTAGTATTCCAGTACTTCTACTAAAAATGGAATTACTACATTCATTACTTCCAAAAGCAGCTCTAGATGAGATTAGTATAAATTTTTTTTTTGTTATTTCTTATTGACACACATTAAAAATATCATCAAGAGGTTTTGTTGAAGCATACCTTTGTTAAGGCGTAATGCCCTTCCTGATGCCAATTTCCTTCAGTTCTCTTTTATGAGGGGTGGTGACATTATTTTAAACCCAGTTTCACCAAATTGGAGATGGAGGGGATGAAGCCCATGGTGAAGGTCAAAAAAGACATGGTTGCAGGTAGTATTGGATGATTTGACAAATATGGTCTCAACTGAAACAAAGCCTAGGACTGTGGGGAGTGGGGGGAAAGGATTTGGGGGACAATTAGTTAACATTTCTAAAAACAACAAATGACCATTAAACTGATGATGATGTGTTTAAAAAAATCATATGCATCATTACTGGCTCTGGCCTATTCCAGCCACTTGAATTCAACCAGGACTCATGGACCCAAGCAGATACCGTACATCAATTCAAAGCACTTCTTTATTTGAACAATGATGAAAATACCAAAACAGACACCTACCAGCCCCATATAAGCCTACCTAAATATGTGTGTAACTCTTATCTGACATTCTTTTCACTGCTCTCAGTCTCCTATCTCCCAGGATCTTTTATCATTCTCTTTTCCGTCTTCATTGCTCAATGCCTGGCTAGCTGCCTCCCTGCCACATAGCTGTCTTCCTCTTTCTTTCAGCTTTGAGTTATTCTAGCAATTGTTTTAAAACCCATATAGGATTCACTTTTGGGATTCTCTCCAAAATCACTTTTAGCATCTTAATCGACCATTTAATGCTTCCAGGTCACACCATTTTATGACGGCCCTTGGTGTCTCTGCACCATAAAGCCCAAATATTCTTTTAAAGGTCCTGACCAATGGAACAATCCTCTTAACACTCTTCACACACTGTTTTCTTTGCATAGGAGCTTTCATAACAGTTTCTTAGAGGTACCATGCACACCCTTTGATTTCTTTATGACTCCTCACAATGAAATAGCTGCTTCTGTGGACAGAGGTGAGGATGTTGCAGGATACTAACCACCTTATAAATAATTTAATTGCTCTTGTTTTAGAATTAATTCTTACTAAAGTAAATGGTAGCAATTTGAATTAAAGCTTCTAGGCACAAGAGTGTAAAAACCTGTTATTAATAATGTAAGTGTTGTACTTTTGAAGTATTTTCATATTGGTTATTGTTTTATTCATTCAGTAACCATAATGAAAATTTAATAAGTATGCATGAATGCATAGTAAAATCAGGCTTCAATGCGTTGCTTATATTTTTTTTGTCTATTTGAAACTCTGACTCATCCTTGGTTTTATCTAGCGGACATTCTAAAAGGGCTGACTTCAGTTTTTCCTGTTAAGATTGTAATGGGCAAGGTCATGTGCAAGCCTAAGAAGCTGGTAGTTATGAGTGTAATACTACTGTTACAATTACATCTTGTACTCTTAGGAGTGCTGAGAACAACTGCCAGTTAAAATACAAGTACAGTATAGATTATATGGATTACTAAATATAGAACTATTACACATATAAATACCATCCATCCATCCATTATCCAACCCGCTGAATCCGAACACAGGGTCACAGGGGGTCTGCTGGAGCCAATCTCAGCCAACACAGGGCACAAGGCAGGAACCAATCCTGGGCAGGGTGCCAACCCACCGCAGGACACACACAAACAGACACTAGGGCCAATTTAGAATCGCCAATCCGCCTAACCTGCATGTCTTTGGACTGTGGGAGAAAACCGGAGCGCCCGGAAGAAACCCACGCAGACACGGAGAACATGCAAACTCCACGCAGGGAGGACCCGGGAAGCGAACCCGGGTCACATATAAATACAGATGTGCTAAAACATACAGAGAATAAGGCAGAAACTGATTAAACATAAATGGAAGCCAAAAGTATCTGTCCATTATTTAATTGATGAACTATGGCCAGTTGACAACAGAGGAGATCAAACTTGTAAAAGAGAAAGTCAAAAGTCAGTCACACTCTTGAAGACCACAATCAACTAGCCGCCTACCCTATCTCCTGGGCAATTTTAGTGGTGAGCCGTCCAATCTTTTGAGAGAATGTTTCCATCCAATGATTCCAATGCTCCTTTATCTGAGATGGCTTTTCCATACATAGGAAAGAAGTCTGGCAACACAGCAAAGGCACCAAGTGCCACATCCAGATACCAAGAAGAGAAACCAAATAATGGGGGGTTAGTAGCAGTTTAAAATATTGGATTACTTATATTTCTGTACAAATAACTAACAAATAGAAATGCAGTATGCACAGCTAATCAGTATCTCTAGTCAGTGCATGCTAGATTAAAGGAGTAAGCCTTCAGCCTGCGTTTAAAGGCTGAGACTGACGGGCATCTCTTATATAACCAGGCAGATCATTCCACATCTTTGGGGCCAGGTAACTTAAAGCACCACCTCCAACCATTATTTTATTAATCTTTGCCATCTTAAATGGACATCTTGAAATATCTGTGTGCTCTGGTTTATAAGTATGGATAAGTTCATCAAGTAAAGGGTGGGCCTTGGCCTTTTAAGACACTGCATGCTAAAAGGAGGATTTTGAAGCTTAAACTAGAAACAGAGTAAGGACTTCAGAACTGGAGTTATTACGTGCTTGTGTTTTCTGGTTCATGTAATAATTCTTGTAGCACCATTTTGAATTAACTGAAAGCTACATAAAAATGATTAATATGACAGCACTGTTATTCATAAGCATTTTTCTCACACTGTTTTAAAATGAATCTTCAGGTGAACTACATTTAACACAAATTCTTAGTTTTAACTAGTTTTTAAAAGGGGGTGCCTGAGATGAATGGCTGTTTAAGGTGGAGACAAAGACAGCTCATTCAGTTTCCAGTGTGAAGATGAGTTTCTAAATATGCCCAGTGATGGAGTACCACCCTCTCCAATGGTGCGTTCCTACCTTGATTTTGATACTGCAAAGATGGGTCCTGCTTTTGAATGAGCCTAATATCAATTAGAAGGTTGGAAAAATGCATGGATTATGGGAAAGAAAACCAACTGCCCTCCAGGACTATGGTTGTCTAGTCATGTTCACATATAAACTTAAATGGTTTTTAATGAAAAGTGTTTTTAAATAATATAAAAAGTAAGGTTCATTATCTGTTTTCTTGATGATTCATACTTGAATTTAAATCATTAAAACTGAAGCACCTCAGGGGAAGTGTCACTCTCATACTAAATACATAAGGCATGCTTACACTCCAAATCTGCTTCTCGCTATGGAGTACAGTACACCAGAATGATGTGTAAGATGTGGAACTCTAGTGGCATCGGTAAGATGTCAAGTTTCAAAAGAGAATGAAAATTTAAGTATGTAAGTGTACTATTCATTATGTATGGGCATTGACAGATACAAGTAGATAATCAAAAAAGGGAAAACAACGAGGCAAAGTTATCAACACGTAATTACAAATCCAATAATCACAGGCAAAAAATAAAATTCAAACATTTAACACTAAATCATAAAAATAAGCTGAAAAAATCCTATATGGCTGCCCCACTACCTTCCCATCATGTGACTGCTATGTACTTAGTTTAATGTAACAGCATAGGAAGATGAGTAGCATCACAGGCAGGCAGCATGTAAAAGAAGAGGCCAGGGCAGAGCTAGGTAGCACTTACTATCTATGTGCTCTTTGATAAGCCCATCATGCCTGAAGCATCATACAAGGTCATAAAGACAATGGCATGCACTTTTATTTCTGGCAAACTCTGGAAAATTCATTTTGTTTAAGAATGAATAATATTACACTTGTCGCTCAGAATTGCATGGTCAGCTGGATAGACAAGACTGTCCTGTCCCTGGCAACTTCCTTTTTATACCCAGAAAAAATCCCAGATACCAGTCAAGAGATATAATCTCTCCAGTGTGTCCTGGGTCTGCCCCAGGTTATTCTCCTCGTAGGTTCTGCCTACTAAACCCGTTGGGGCATCCTGTAAAATTCAGTGCTGAAAAAAGTGACAGACTGAGGAGATCGTTCCTCCCCCACACTACCTGTATGCAACTCTTTAATTCCACCCTGTGGTTTAAACATTAACATTATTCAAAGTTATTGTCTGTTTTTGCCTGCATTTTTATTACTCTTTAATTTACTATTGTTTTTTGTATCAGTATGCTGCTGCTGAATTATGTGAATTTCCCCTTGGGATTAATAAAGTGTCTATCTATCTATCATACACAATAGGCAATTACAGATACATTTACAAGACATTTATATAAAGTAAACTAAGAGAGACTAAAGTAATAAACCTATACAGCACCACACCACACCCTCCCAATAAATACAACAAATACAAATAAATAAAATTTTAACTAAAAAGCTAGGGTAAAAAGAGATGTTTTTAATTGCTTTTTAAAACAAGGAAGTGATTTGGATTCTGTAATTGCTACTGGTAGTGTATTCCACAGTTTTGGTGACTTAATGTTGCCTCCTCACTATATTTCTTGTAAACTCTGGGTATGTGGGGAACCTTAGAATTGAGGGATCTTAGTGAATGAGTTTGAGTGTAAATAGTTTAAAAATCTCTGATGTATGAAGGTGGTACACCATTAAGTGCTTTGTAAGAGATTAAAAGAATTTTAAAATCTATTCTAAAAGATACAGGCAGCCAATGAACTTCACACAAAAATGGTGTAACATGATATGATTTTTTTTGCTTTTATAAGTGTTCTAGCTACAGCATTTTGAACAATCTAAAATTTGTTAATAGTGCTATTTGGTGGGCCAGTAAAAACAGAACGGCAGTAATCAGGATGACTTGCATCAACTTCTCAGCATCTTTTTGTGATAAAAATGATCTGACTATACCAATGTTCCGGCATTGCAGGCAGCCTTATAATAATCATCTCTGTTATTTCTTTATTGGCTTTCCATGCATCCATGCATTTATTGCAGATAAACATACACAAAGATTGTTATATGAAGATTATCACGTTTTTCCTGCTTCATACAACTGTGTACCATCAGTGTAACAATGGAAGTCTACAGCATATTTTCTAAAAATGTTGTCAAAAGGAATCATATAAAGAGAGCAAGTCAATGGACCAAGGACACTGCCATGTGCTATTCCTCAGTCAACTTGTAATGATGATGATAAAAATTCACCTAGTTTAACCTGAAAGCTTCTTACTGCTATATACTATTATGTCTTAAACTGGTTTAGGACAGTACCTGTTGATTGAAGGCAGTGTAACAAGATGAAATGATCAATAGTGTCAAAAGCAGCACTTAAATCTAATAAAATTAAAATTGCTATCTTATTTCAATCTATATTGAGCCTGAGATTATTAACTACCTTCAACAATATGGTCTCAGTGCTATAATGTGCAAGTAGCAAGAACATACACATGATGAACACCAGAATCAACTGGGAAAAATGCATAGGTTCTGCCTCCGCTCTGTACATCATTCACAGTACCAGTTTACAGGCTGGCCATGATATCCAGCAACCTTGAGGGGATTCTGCGAATTGTCAGGATGTCCCACAGGGCAGATCGACCAACTGAGTTGAACGCTTTATGAAAATTGACAAAGGCTGCAAAGAAACTCTGCCGATATTCGTGCTTGCACTCCATGAGAACCCTCAGTGCCAGGATGCGGTTGATGGTAGACTTCTTAGGGGTAAAACCAGACTGCTTCGGTCGCTGGTAGGTGAGCTAGTGATCAAAGGGTTAGAGTTACAGTTAGGTCTATTCTGCAAATAATTGAAAAATTTGTTGAAATAGTTTAGTGGGAAAGAGGTCTGGATAACATGTGGACGGTTTAAAGTGTGCAACTACTTTTTCCAAACAGTCCATACCAATCTCATTAACAGAATCCAACATGGAAGAGGCATCACTGTTAGAGCTAGATGCAGTAGAAGAGGTCACAATATAGCGTTGGATATCTGTAATTTTATTTTTTTAAAAAACTGTGCAAATTCTTTGTATTTCTCAAAAGATATGCCTTTTAACATAGGTTGAGTAAACTTCTGATTAGCACTAAATGGTTATTTTTATTGTCAGCAATTCTTTTTGAGAAATATGCCTGATGTGCTTTACATATGGCTGTCTGATTTCATGAGGTGCTCTACCTATATATATTAATGTGCATCTCTGTACCAAAATATATAATAATTATAATAATGTTTTTAGTAACAGCTGGCAAAATATTACTTTCCTTCAAACCCCTTTCTCTTTTCAAGCCTGCCACCTGGCTGATAATAGAACTTTCCTTTTAAGTAGATCAGCTACCAAAGGTTCACAATAAAATTCAGAATGGTATACATTGATTTCACATATTTTACTGCACATAGGTTTCTTCATTCTCCACATTTTGTTGCTTATTTGCTGACATCTTGCTAAAATTCTGACATTTTTTTAATTTACATGGAAAGAACTCCTATTTTACTTGTTAGGTAAAAAAAAAAACATGACTAAAGAGCAGTACTTCTACATTTTCTTTACTTTTCCCATAAGATAAACTACACATTAGTTGTAACTTCTGAAATGTGAAAATGAAGGCAGGACAAGTCATCTAAGTAAGTAATTTCCTCCCTGAATAATACTTAACTAATTGATTGTATGACAAACTTCAGCTACTGAGGCCCTACAATGCTCATGCCATTAATTCCCCCACCTTAACGCTTTCTAAAATAAATAATTATTGTACCTCAATCACATTAAAAGTTTTCATAGTAAGAAAAAAAATTAATTCACGTAAATATTTAGATTATACAAAGCTGGTCAAATATACAGTAACCATGTGTAGGCTGTGCTGATTAATTAAAATGCAATCCATTTCTACTATTTAATCCAGTTCAGAGTTACTGGGGGTCAAAGCCTACACTGGTAACATCCAGTGTAAGCTAGAAAAAGTTCTGAAGGACCTGTCTGACTATCACTGGTCACACTCTTGTATAGGTGCTAATTTAGAGATGATACAAATCTCACCAAGTTTCCTCCCACATCCAAATATGTGGTGGAAGTACTGGAAAGAAGGGAGAAAACAAGCTTACTTGTGAGGAATATTTCCATTTTACACCATATTTCAGGTTCCAGCCTCCACGGGGATGCTGGAACTGCAGGTTTTCATTCCAGAAGCATTCTTAATTGAGGCCAAATAATGTTTCTAATGGAATATACTTTGTCACACTAAATTTGAACTGACTTACTTTTGGGAATCCCAACCTGCTTGTTTTTTCATTATCCTGCAGCAAGATTATGATAAGGAATGAGGAGTTCCAGGACAAAAAAAAACTACTACAGTAACTAAAAAAGTGTAGCTGGAAAAAAAGCCTGCAGCAACCACTGCGGTCCTTCAGGAAACAAGATTGAGACGTATGCTCTGCGCAGACAGGGATGTGTTACGAGTTCGAGCACAGATTGGGCAACATCAACGTTTTTTGCCAATTGCACGACCGTCCCAGAAGTGTACGCATCTGTGTAAGATTGTATTTCTTCGACTAACCCTCATCCGCTGTAACGTTAGTAACCTTTGAACTACATTTTCAAAAATTCTTTAGGGTTGGGCTGAAGTAGAGTTAATCAAAAAAGATAACCCTCATATAAAGATCGTATAATTAATTGCCGTTCAGATACAGGCTTTACTTTAATACTATTATAATGCATATCTGTCCATCTATATAGCCATCCATTTTATGAATTCACTTACTCCAGTATAGAACGAGGAAATCCCCAAGTCGCATCAGGCGTAGTACCGGAATCATTCCCTGTTCAGCCGGAGCTATCACGCACACACTCCCACATTCATTTGTACAGCATAACAGGTACGTCGTTGTAATGTGGGAGAAGACCACGTATACACAAGAATAAGTACAGACATCAGATGAGTGCTAAACATTACACCGTCGTGAATACGGTTACGCCTTAACAGAAAATCGTAATTTTGTTTATTTGTATATATAAATAAAGTTAGTTAGAAAAACTGAGGCGACGAAAATTCACCGCTTGGAATAAAGTGTGCCAGCACCACCCAAGCTACAGCCACATTGGTTGTGACGGGAATAAAACACGAATAGCCGAAGTTAGGGAGCGCTCTAAACTTGGACAAGACCGTCTGTAAGCCAACAGTCTCCTTTTGGGAGAGACGCAAGAAACAAACGATTCTATTGGGAAGAGGGCGTTACCAGTGGGCGTTTCTGTTTTTGCACACCAACTTGGCTCTAGAAACCGACCAATCCAATTGCACACCTAGAGGCAGGAACGAAATTTCCGTGTGCGTAAGCTGCTGCTGACATTTCCTTACGATACGAGGAAGAAGGTAAGGAGCTGCTTGCTTTATTTATTTTTTCTTACTTATATTGTGAAATAGCGAATCATAAACATAACATTTAATTCTCTTAAAACTTCGAACTATTTGAGGCTCTAGCCTTTGCTGCAGTATGTGCTTTTTTATGGCAGTCGCACTGGTCCGTTTGAGAGTTACACACACCCACCCTCTCTCGCCTCCGAAATTAAGGGAGAGTGCCCTGCCCCCAGAAGTCACGGGAACAAAAAGATAGATAGATACTTTGAATTTAACCTAGTGCCGTAGTTTTACAATTTACAATTTTTCTTTTCATCTGTATACCCCATACTCGCTCCATGTTCACATGTCTTCTTATAAGCAAATTTTTGCCGTTGAGATCACAATCTGGATAAGGATGGGATTTATGCAAAAACATACGGAACCCTGTGTTTATGTAATATTGTGTCTTGTAATAGCTCACTAGGGACCGTAGTGACTTCATAAATCCAGCCTAAAAGACTTCGGGACTGTTGCGTCATGCCTTTGTGGTTCTTTTAAGTTGTTATGCTAGGAAGCAAAACTTTTAACGATCATTAAGGTAGACGCGGCGCCATTGTGTACTTGTACATTATTTGAATATTATACTGCCCCGCCGTACCAGTTGCTATACAAAATGTTCTCTGTGACGATGAGTGGTTTTAATGTTCGCTGTTTCTTTGCAGTTCGTGCAGCTTAGGTAAAACCTTTGTTAAGTGGTTTTATAGTTAGAGAGAGAAAATAAACAGTTGTTGATTGAATGTAATATGAGTTTATCCGATTTAAGCACCCACTTCAATATCGAAAGGGGCGACGATGATTTTTTGTTCATTTCTGTTTCGATGCCATAGGTGTGAAAAGCGAGGGAATCCAAATTCGACGGACATCGCTAACGAATTACATATTGCATCATATATTACTGCATTAACTGGCATTATTGGAAACATCTGTAGGAATGGAAATCAAAACAGAAATAAGGAAATAAACGATCTGTAGGGCAGATTTTAAATTTTATATTGGTAAACAATTTTAGAAAATTACATTTGGAAACTGTAATGGGAATGTTTTGTTTGAAGTATGTTAACAATGAGAGACCGGACGCCTGTCAAAAATGACCATCACACATCAGGTCCTTTTTAAGTTTGCCAGGGAATATCTAGGCCTGAACATGTGTCTTCTTGAGCAGGGGGAACTTGCGGATACTGCAAGATGTCAATCTGTTACGGCTTAGTGTTTTACCAATAATATTCTTGGCGACAGTGGTCCCATCTGCCTTCAGAGCATTAAGAAGCTCCTCCCGTGTAGTTCTGGGCTGATCCCTCACCTTCCTCATGATCATCCTCACCCCATGAGGCAAGATCTTGCATGCAGATCCACACGGAGGGCGATTGATGGTCATTTTATATTTCTTCCATTTCTGAATAATCACACCAACATTTGTTACTTTCTCACCAAGCTGTTTGCTGATAGTCTTGTAGCCCATTCCAGCCCTGTGCAAGTCTACAATCTTGTCCCTGACGTCCTTTGACAGCTCTTTGGTCTTGCCCATAGTGATGGAGAGGTTGGAAAGGAAGAAATTGATTCTGTGGACAGGTGTGTGTTATACACATAACGAGTTGAGATCAAGAGTACCTGTAATTGATTGATTGATTGTAATCTGTGTGCCACATGAGCAAACAGCCAATCTGTGGGAGCCAGAATTCTGGCAAGGTTGTAAAGGATCAAATACTTATTTCTCTCAATAATATGCAGATCAATGTATAACTTTCATGTAATGTGTTTTTTCTGGATTTTTGGTTGGTATTCTGTCTCTCTCCATTAAAATGAAACTACCGTAAAAATTAGAGATTGTTCAGTTCTTTAAGTGAGCAAACTTACAAATTCAGCAGGGATCAAATACTTATTTCCCGCAATGTGTGTGTGATATATAGATTATTATATATATATATATATATACAGTAATCCCTCCTCCATCGCGGGGGTTGCGTTCCAGACCCCCCCGCGATAGGTGAAAATCCGCGAAGTAGAAACCATATGTTTGTATGGTTATTTTTATATATTTTAAGCCCTTATAAACTC
>JANRMT010062813.1:31528861-31552585 GCA_026402145.1 Polypterus bichir lapradei | reverse complement strand
TACATATATATACACACACACATATATACATACATATATATATCTACATATATACACATACATATACATACACACATACATACATACACACAAATACATATATATATACATACACACACACATATATAAACATATACATACATATCTACATATATACACACACAGCTATTTCGTATCAGTGCAAGACGCTGCTTGTTAAAACGGATAACTCCCGCTCTTACGTGCAAGTCTGCGTGAATATTATGAACTATCGTATTTGTTCAAGTTCTATTTAAATTTTAAATAGAAGGAATTTTTATTTAGTCGACAGAAATATCTTTGGTAGGCATGGTAAAAACAGACAGGAATATTATTCCTGAATAAATCAACTCAAACCTTAAACAACTTATAATACTTTGCTCTCCATAAAAATATATCCTGTCTAAATTATACAAGTTAGAAATAAAGTAAACTTTAAAAGAACAAACATTCAAATTTCTTTACTCTTATGTAATTTTATATAAAAAATAAACTTAGATTTTAAATATCCCAAAAGATTTTGCTCTCCATAAAAATATATCCTGTCAAAATTATACAAATTCAAATATGAACATGCTGCATAACAAAACCTGGAAATATAAATAAAATGTGTTCCTTTCAGCAATAACAAATCAAATCATTCAGTTGTCTTTGCTCATATGTCATTTTAGAGCTGGACGCCTGGCATCTTTTTTTGGCAACAAGTTCGTTTATGTTTGGTGTGAGGTTCTGTGTTGTGGAGATTCTCAGGATGGACTGCAGGTGCTCATGAGTGAGGCGACTCCTGTGTGCTGTTTTGTTAGTCTTCATCACTGAGAAGAGCTTCTCACACAGATATGTGCTACCAAACATGCACAAGGTTCGAGCCGCATGTAGACGGACTTTTTTTGTTCTTCAAAGTCACTAAAGCGCCGTGCGCTCAGTTTATCAGCAAAGTGTGTATTTGGGAACACCGTAGTGACGACTTGGTTCAACATTACTTGGCAACAGGGAAAGTGGGGCAAGTTGCACTGGTGCATTTGTGTCTCCCATAAAAGCAGCTTCACTTGAAATCACTTTGTGATTGTGCACGGGTAAAAACGTCCGCTGAAGTGTCAGATTCTTATTTAATTCTTCTGCTTTCTGTATCTTCTGCATTGCATTCAGGTCTTTCAGGTTACCCTGATGTTTTGTCTCATAGTGCCGTCTTAGATTAAATTCTGTAATTACAGCCACATTAGCTCTACAAATGAGACACACGGGTTTAACGGCAATGTCAGTAAACATATACTCAGCCTCCCATCGGTTTTTAAAGGCTCTATTTTCAGAATCAACTTTTCTCTTAAGCATCGTGTGGGCTAGCTTCGCAATAACTTGCAAGCTAGACTTGATTAACGCGGTAAGTGTTCGGCAAGGCAGCTGAAGCGCTGCATTATGGGATCTGTAGTTTATTGTGTATTACCAGCGCTTCATATACCCGGGCCATTAATAACAATAATACAGTGTATAAAATGATCTCGCGGGCCGGATATAATTACACGCCGGGCCGGATGTGGCCCGTGGCCCTTGAATTTGACACATATGGACTAAATAGAACTTGAAAAGATATATTTTTTCGTACATCGAGCCCGCGTGCTAATGTGGTTTTGCCTGCATGCCTCAATAAGTCACCCTCCCCTCGCTCTTACTTTTTTACCGTTCATCTAATGAATACACTGAGTATGGCTTTACCAAAACAATCATTGATTGCGAATAAAGTATTCATTATTCGAGTATGTAGATCAGGGTATATATATATATATATATATATACCCGCGTATCGCTGCGGAGACGTAGTGTGTTAAATAAGCTATGAAAAAGATTCGTTTCTTACTGCATCAATAAACAGCTCGTCTTCTTCTTTATCGGAGACCTGACACACTGCATGCACGGGTTTTTTTTTTTAACACTGTCTTCCTTTAGCGGGACATTCACTTTTTCCACCGTGTGCTTTGTTTCTGCAGTAGCTGTACTTATTACATACTTATCTTGTATTTATCAGACGCTTCATATTTTTTTGCTGCCTTTTCAATTGTGTAATTCGGTTTTTGTTCAGCGCTCTTCGGAACTGTTGCTTTTTGTCTGTGCACTGCGTCAGTTCACGTGAGCCGCTCGGTGTACATGCATCGAAGGTTCCCAGCTGTGCTGTTGCCATGTCGTGCTATGTCCATGGCTGTATCTAATGCTACCGAAGTCCCAGTACTTAAAACTTTCTCTCGCAGTTTCGCTGAGTTTGTGCCAAACACCACCCTGACTATCTCATCTTCCTCTGCATAAGCACAGTCCTTCACCCGTGAATATTTACCCGTGGCAGTTTGCTATTGGATTGCCGCTGACGGACGGCCTTATATGGGCAGGCACTAAATTACAAACGCCAGCGGCAGCCTGTCTATGAACTTAATTTAAAGTGTAGGTTTACACTGTGCTTTGTTTCCGAAGTAGCAGAACTCATGAATATGGTTGTATATGTCACTCGCTCGCTTCTTATTGTTTCGCTGCCTTCTCAATTATATAATGCATGTTTTCTTCAGCGCTTTTTGGGGCTCTTCCTGGTTTTCTACGTACTGCGTGATTACGTGGGAGGCGTGATGATGTCAAACTCCGCCCCCACGGCTTTCAAGCTCATCTCCATTACAGTAAATGGAGAAAAACAGCTTCCAGTTATGACCATTACGCGTAGAATTTCTTAATGAAACCTGCCCAACTTTTGTAAGGAAGCTGTAAGGAATAAGCCTGCCAAATTTCAGCCTTCTACCTACACGGGAAGTTGGAGAATTAGTGATCAGTCAGTCAGTCAGTCAGTGAGTGAGGGCTTTGCCGTTTATTAGTATAGATCTTCTGCCACTTTCTAGATGAGCAAACAAAAAAAGACTGAAATTTCTGACTCGGAGCAGATTAAGTAAATTAGATGGCTAACAATTTCTATATATTTGCATGTGAAATAAATATAAACAGTGTTCAAAAAGAGTTTTTTTTTTTTTTAATTATACTTCCCTTGCTTCATTGTTACAGTATTTAAGAGAAATAATAACGTTTTAATGTATTTGTTAATATTCTTAACACGTTTTTTTGGCAGTATGTTTGTATTTCTTATGGAGTTAGAGAAGCGTTGTATCAGAATGCACCTGGTACAGAAAAAAAGTTAAAGGTTATTTCCCACTGAAAAGGAAAGAAGGTAAGACCCAGTTTGCCAAAGTGTTCCGTCTCTTACCCACATTCCATTTTAGTGTGGAAATAGCTTTTAACTGATAAATGTTTTTCTTTGTCTTTTAATTTTAATTTTTTTTTATGTTGCAGTTGTAAAAAATGAGTTATCCGGGCTACCCTCCTCAGGCTGGTGGCTACCCTCCTCAGGCTGGTGGCTACCCTCCCCAAGCTGGTGGCTTCCCTCCCCAGGCTGGTGGCTTCCCACCTCAACCAGGCAGTTATCCTCCACAGTCTGGTGGCTACCCTCCGCAGCCAGGAGGATTTCCTTCACAGTCTGGTGGCTACCCTCCGCAGCCAGGAGGATATCCTCCACAGTCTGGTGGATATCCACCTGTACCTCCACCAGGTAAGGACATTTCAAATACAGTAGATTGTTTGTTTGTTTTTCCTGAAAGAAAATGAAATAAAAAAGAGGTAGATTTTAAGTATATAAAGTTTTCCCTACCAATGTTCTTGTAATGAATAATTATATAATAGTTGGCTAATTTATTTCCTTGTTAATAGTGATATAAATGAAATGCGTTGTATTCAGCATGGACTGCTGGCTCCATCAATAAGACCGGTTCAGTTTTGGGAAATGCACTATAGAAAAATTCTTCTGCTTACAGTGCAGTCTCGAAGCTACACTGGCAACCACAACAACAACACAAATCAATTACAAGTAATAATTTTATACTTTCATTAACAAACCATTTAGTACTGTAATAGGCTATGCTGGCTGATCCAAATGAGTATTGGCATGGTAGATGTTGCTGTAGATGTTAGGACACAATCCTTGTTTGTTATCTGATTTGTTGGTGGGGTGCTAACTGTGTCTGGGCTTTAGCAGTAGTGGAATTCTTAATGCCAGGATAAGGTAACACTTTTTAACTTGTAACACTATACTAACTTAGCAATCCCTGTTTACCTAAGAGCTTTAAGTACACATTAATTTGTGATAGCAATACTAGTATAGTACTAAAGATAAACCTAGGAAGCATTTGGTGGATGACTTGACACTGGACACTGTTTAGCTGTTTCAGCACTTCTCATTTGTTTGGTTTACATCTTTTTTCAGTCATTTCATTTTTCCAAATAGAATCAAAATACTTTGACACCAAGATGTAAAGATTAAGGCCATCACTGAGGGAGTATCTTTAAAACCAGGCAGTTAGATTATCCTTGATAGAATAGGGGATGGCACCTCTTGGGAATGGGTTGGGTTTTTGGGGAACAGGGTTTGGAGAAGTCATGGTTTTGCGTTGCTGTATACAAACACGTTTACACTGCGCACACACACAACAAATCTGAAGAATAAAGCCAAACAAACCCACTTCTATAATAAGATCCTTTATTACTTGTTTACTTTATATACTTGCAGTGGGCATATTTCTATATTACATTATGTTTGGTCTTGATACAGTGCTATTTGACTCCACTTTCCTGTTTTGTACTCTTTATTGTGTAGATGTTATCAGAATGCCTCTGTTTATAAGGTATTATACTTTAGCACTTCTCCCTACTTTACTCATATCCTCGGGCAATTACATAGAGTAAAAGGACAAGCAGGAGTGAAGCTACACATTATTCATAAAATAATAATGAAGCAAAGTACATGTGAATATTGGCAACCATACAACCTGATAAATGCTATATACAGTATGTAGTTTCAAGTTGGCACACAGACTTATAGTTACCTAAATGTCTCTGGTCAAGTCATCATTTCTAGTCAGAGTTCTTCAGGATAGGCTGCATGCCTGTCTAAGTATGGCTGCACTCCTCAATGTATTCTGTTTATGGCCATCGTGTAAGAGAGAGAGAGAGAGGGTGCACACACTACCTTTTCACACCTGCCTTTCAGTAGTGGATACCATTTGTTTAGCTGAAGCTTGCCAGCTAGTTTGTTTTACAGCCTTCCTGCGGAGGTTGTCTCATAGGCTGTAAGTTCAAAAACAGTCACCCTTGCCAAGCTGGTCTGAAGCTACATCACCCTCACCACAAATTCCTCATCCTAAGTCAGTCCTAAAGACTGGGAGGTTTGGTTAGGTAAACATCAAAGAACTGCTGTCCTCATCAATGAAATAAAACATCCCTCATAAAACACTAAAATTACAATTGATGTGTCTAGCTTAAAAATAAAGACATACTCTGTATATTAAGTTGATAGATATTTTGTATCACTCCACCACACAGTGCTGTCTAACTAACCACTTGGACATTGCCTCCATATACAATAACTCAATTGAATTAGAAAGACCCATTCAGATCATATTTTATTCATGGTGCTGAATTTTACACAAACAGTCTTACGCTTACATAAGATGTGCCTGCTCCAAGTCCTTGCCTGGGGTGACACCCTAACTGTTTTTATTGAATTTTCCAATTAGACATTGTTTAAAAATGTTCAAACAATTCGATTTCGACTCTGCAAGTCTCAAGATTGATCTTATGAATCCCTATCCTGCTTAATTACTCTATGTACATTTTTGCTTATCTCCGTTTTTGGCATCCGATCCAGTAGGTGTTACCTGTTAAGGCTTTCTACAGAAAAAGCACTTCACATCACATAGAATGGGAAGGGTCTGGCTGCAGATAGGACTACATAAACTGGTAGTCCACCTTTAACTGAAATCAGCGTCTTTGGCACTTAAACCAGATGTGTGGACTTTCTACGGATTAAAACTGTAAAATAAAATCAAAGCCATATGCAAGCATTGCAGATCACAAGTTAAGTATTGCTGTAACACAACAAATTTGAGAAATCATTTACCTTGACCTCACCCATAAACTAGGTGCGCAATGGTTCCCAAACCGAGACTGAAATCTCAATTCAAACGTTCATGGTCTTGGAACTGCGACACCTCCCACTGCTTAAGCTGCAGCTTGTTCAGCTATCATTATGTTGCAGAATTCATCTCTTATTTCACAATTAATTGTATAACACATGCAAATCATGAAATTATTATTCTTTTCAAAGTTAAGGCAAGTGCCATATTTTGTAAATAGTCAATCCTTAACTTTTGCAGGGATTACATTCCTAGGAAACAATGCAAAAGTTGTTGTTGAGAATGCTAATACAACTCAGCAATGCAAAAAGACCTGGACGTCCACGGAAGACAACAGTGGTGGATTATCGCAGAATCATTTCCATGGTGAAGAGAAACCACTTCACAACAGCCAACCAAGTGAACAACACTCTCCAGGGGGTAGGCATATCGATATCCAAGTCTACCATAAAGAGAAGACTGCATGAAAGTAAATACAGAGGGTGCACTGCAAGGTGCAAGCCACTCATAAGCCTCAAGAATAGAAAGGCTAGATTGGACTTTGCTAAAGAACATCTAAAAAAAGCCAGCACAGTTCTGGAAAAACATTCTTTGGACAGATAAAACCAAGATCAACCTCTACCAGAATGATGGCAAGAAAAAAGTATGGAGAAGGCGTGGAACAGCTCATTATCCAAAGCATACCACATCATCTGTAAAACACGGTGGAGGCAGTGTGACGGCTTAGGCGTACATGGCTGCCAGTGGCACTGGGACACTAGTGTTTATTGATGATGTGACACAGGACAGAAGCAGCCAAATGAATTCTGAGGTGTTCAGAGACATACTGTCTGCTCAAATCCAGATAAATGAAGTCAAACTGATTGGGCAGCGTTTCATGGTACAGAATTACAATGACCCAAAACATACAGCCAAAGCAACCCAGGAGTTTATTAAAGCAAAGAAGTGGAAAATTCTTGAATGGCCAAGTCAGTCACCTGATCTTAACCCAATTGAGCATGAATTTCACTTGTTGAAGATTAAACTTCGGACAGAAAGGCCCACAAACAAACAGCAACTGAAAGCCGTTGCAGTAAAAGCCTGGCAGAGCATTAAAAAGGAGGAAACCCAGCATCTGGTGATGTCCATGAGTTCAAGACTTCAGGCTGTCATTGCCAGCAAAGAGTTTTCAACCAAGTATTAGAAACTAGCAAAATACCCGCGTTTCGCAGTGGCGAAGTACTGCCTTAAAATTTTTATTAAGAAGAAAATTTAACCTTTTTAAACTGAGGGAAAATATGCCAATAATTATTAAGGATCTCTTTGTATACCATGTTGTCAGTTCGGCCCTCCGGTTGTAACATAACCAAGCTGTGCACTGAGCTTACTCTTGAGCATGTAACTTACAATTGGCCATGTGAACAGTAATCTTGTCTCAAATCTCACAGCTTGGATCGCTGCTGTCATAATCGGTTTGAGTTTCATGGTTTGTTTCAATTACGACAGTATTTGCAGGATTTGTTGTGTTGAAGTGACATTCGGCATCTGTCAAGCGTTGTAAGCACACAACCGGTTTCATCGATAAAATCACATCCAGCTTTTGAGAGTTTAAACATTCATAAACATCAAAGTGTCCACTACTGAAATCGTCACCTGTGAATCTAAGATGTTTAAGAGGCATTGGCGGTTGTCGAAAGGTGTAAAATATTTGGCCATTTCGGAACACTTGAAAGCGGCAACCAAACAATTCAGCGGCAGCCATCAACTCACATGCAGAACCATAGGTGAAGGGCTTAAGCATTTCACTCTTATAGTGCTCCTGTGTAGTATAATTATCTCCTGTACCGTCATCAGTCCACACCTTAAACCTGTCCCAGTCATTCAATACATAAGACACAATGTTCCTCCGGATATCAAGAGTGAGCCTGATATGGCCATGCAATATGTAACAAAGAGAACGGAAAAGGTAGGTGCCATCTCCGAGCATGGAAACCACTCAGTAAGTGACAGTTCTTTGATCGATAGTGATCACCTCAATAGACATGGTAATGGGGGTTGGAATGATAAAGGAAATGGGTACCTGAGCAATGTAAAGTAAGTCTAAAATACCTATACAATAACTATAATTGTAATAAACAAACAATAAAACAGCGGAGAAGCCGTGGATTAAACAAAAAGGCTGTAGTTATCAGTAGGGAGACGTGAATCCCGTGGCGAAGCAAGGAAGGGAATGTAGAGACCGGAGTGATGGACGGTCTTAGATAGATAGATAGATACTTTATTAATCCCAAGGGGAAATATAGGCAGGCAGCCAACAACGTGGGAGGCGTTGGGATGGGGGACCCAACGGCACCTCACACGGTGATTGAGCTGCAGGCTATGGACGTATATATGTACCTAAGTAGGATTCAGTTAGCGTTGGGAACCCGTGTACCAAATTTCTTGAAGATGGGCCCATAAGTAACAAAGACCGTTGAAAAGTTCAATATGGCGGCCGACAGTGGCATCATACCACCGAAATAAGTACGTACATTGGTTTTGGTTAGTGCAGGGAAGCCGCCTATAAAATTTAGAGAAGATCGGGCCATAAATAAGAAAGTTCAACATGGCGGACTTTTTGACCGTTATGACCATTACGCGTAGAATTTCGAAATGAAACCTGCTTAACTTTTGTAAGTAAGGTGTAAGGAATGAGCCTGCCAAATTTCAGCCTTCTACCTGCACGGGAAGTTGGAGAATTAGTGATGTTGGAAAGTTCAATATGGCGGCCGACAGTGGTGTCATACCAACGAAATAAGTACGTACATCGGTTTCCGTTAAAAGTTTAATATGGCGGCCGACAGTGGCATCATACCACCGAAATAAGTACCAAATTTCAGCCTTCTACCTACACGGGAAGTTGGAAAATTAGTGACGTTGGAAAGTTCAATATGGCAGCTGACAGTGGCGTCATACCACCGAAATAAGTACGTACATTGGTTTTGGTTAGCGCAGGGAAGCCGCCTACCAAATTTCGTGAAGATGGGGCCATAAATAAGAAAGTTCAACATGGCGAATGTTGTCGACCGTTATCGACCGTTATCGACCGTTATGACCGTTACGTGTAGAATTTCGAAATGAAACCTGCTTAACTTTTGTAAGTAAGCTGTAAGGAATAAGCCTGCCAAATTTCAGCCTTCTACCTACACGGGAAGTTGGAGAATTAGTGATGAGTCAGCAAGTGAGTCAGTCAGTCAGTCAGTCAGTCAGTGAGGGCTTTGCCTTTTGTTAGTATAGATGAACATTTTACTTCCAGTTATTTAATTTGTCCAATTACTTTTGAGCCCCTGAAATAAAGGGATTGTGTTAAAAAAATGCTTTAGTTGCCTCACATTATTATGCAATCATTTTGTTCAACCCACTGAATTAAAGCTGAAAGTCTGCACTTCAACTGCATCTGAGTTGTTTCATTTAAAATTCATTGTGGTAATGTACAGAACCAAAAATTGACAAAAGTTGTCTCTGTCCAAATATTTATGGACCTAACTGTAGGTTAGGTTCCAGTGACAAACAAAAACTATAATCATTTGCTGCAGATTGCTCAAAATACACTTTTCTTCATAGAATTATTTAAAACACTATTTTTGACAGTATGCACTTTCAATAACACAGTAACCATGAAATAACCCATAAAATGCAGTACAGAAAAATTCAAATTGGTAACATGCAAAAAACCCCCCACATTTTTCTCGATAGTCATTCTCTAGAAGTCAGTAACCTTTTTGCACTTAAAAAAAAACAACTTTAGTCTCTGCTGTCAGAAGACCATGCTGTGGGTGAGGTCTCAAACATTACTTCTCCTGCACAGTTGATGAATGGTGTTAGTGATCAAGAAGGATGCACCAGCTTTAAATAATCCGTCAGCAACGCCTGCTTTGTGCACTGATTGATCCTTAAGGGATTTGGTTTATGGGAGCGTAGCACTAGAGAGTTAATTTTTAGTGTCTTGCCAGCTGGTTAGTTCTTTAACTTGTTAGCAAGAACACCAGACTCATGGCCGACATTAATTTCATTAAGATCTGAACTTTTTATTACACCGGCTCGAAGTTTATTAAAACACCTTTATTTTCTCTCAAAGCCACATCACTGACTGCTTGCTTGGGCTTAAGGCCTGAAGGACTTGTGCTATGCTTTTGGGATGTAAGTGCAAAACTTGAAAAACCATGAAAATATGCAAAAAATACATGGGGGGCTGTTTCATCTATAATGGTAGGGTGATCAAGACAGGTATTGTATCAGATTCCGTCCCCCTTGTCAGAAATGTCAATCAAACTTTGAAATCAGTGAAGTTTCACGATCAGGGCTTGTCCAGAAATCTATACTAGAGTATGTTTCTCTTGATTACCGTTCCCCAAACTTTTTTCTGTGCAGTGCATAGCTGCAACAAATTTGATTACATGAGGTAGCCAATGCAAAAGTAAAAAAAGAAGTTACAAAAAAAAAAAACAAAAATGCAGAGCTGACAACATTTCAGTGAAAATGTGTTGCCTAAACTTTATAACAAAATGAAAAGCTAAACTGGTAGATAATTTGAGCAATGTCAAATTCATTGCTTTAACTACAAATGTGTGGACCTCCAGTGCAAGACAGAGCTTCATTACAATCACAGCACGCTACTGTACTGCAACTCAGTAATTTCAGAAACTATTCTCCAGATGCGCACTTTGTTAGTCACACAGCCTGTCAGATATACTAATGGAAAATTGAAAGACCAAACGCCATCATTCCTGTGACAACAGAAAATGGCAAGAGCATTGTGAATGCAGTTGAAGCGGCTGGATTTCAACCACACATTTGATGATTTGCACATACAGTTAACCTGACATAACAGAAGGGATTGAGCATTAAACAGATAGCCTGGCTTTTACATAGAATGAGAAAAGTGGTCACTTTTTTCCATCATAGCACCACTACTGTATCAGTGCTAAAGGAAAAACAAGATGCTCCAGCTTCCTTCACACAAGCTTATTGATATGTTTGAGCACTACCTTAAACAGCAGGCTGCACTTACAGACAGTTGTATTAAGAGGTACATTAAGGACACTGTTACTGTCTCTGATGAAGATGTTAAAATAGCTGAGGACATGGTTCATTCCCTCAAACCACTGAAAATGGTGGCAACTCCGCTGAGCCATGAACAGTTGCAAACAGTTTCATTGATAATGCCACTGAAACAGACAATCCTGGCATCTATGAAACAGAGTGACTGATTCAGCAGTTGTGAAAGATGAAAATTTGCCATTGCCTCTGACTTCAACAACAGACACCCCGACTGGTCAACAGTTGTTCATTTTATTCATGTTAACACTGTACTTGCTTGACCCACGTTTTAAATTTCTGCCCTATCCAGCAACATCTGTTCCTAGTAAGAGGGTTCTGTCTAGTGCAGGGGACTTTGTCACAGCACAGAGAAGTAACACTCTTGCCTGAGAATGTAGACATGATGGTGTTCTTGAAGAAAAACGTAAAACTTGTAGTAAACTGAAGGCACCAACTTCTCTATTTCAGACTGAGTTTTTATTTTTAAATTTATTTTTGTTTATTTAGACTGGTCTTAAGACAATTGTTTTTTATTTATTTTTGTTTACATAGTTAATTTATGTGGTTAATTTAATCTACCATGTTCTTTGGTGTTGTCTTTAGTGTTTGTAATTGTTACTGATTTAATAAGAACCCAATTATTTTTTGTTTTTTTCCTTAACAAAACAGAGGTATGAACTGAACCGTGGATTGAAAATCGAAGTCTGAACCAAACTGTGGATTTGCAGAATCATTACACCCCTACCATAAACATAATCTCAGTTGACTTCCAAATGAGTAAAGACTACACGATACCAATTTGACCATGTGTGCAAAGCAGCCGATGCGAGTATCTCCATAAGCTGCACCACACAAATCATAGTAGTGGCATTGTTAATCATGATGGCCAGTTCTTTGTCTTTTATGTTCCATTTATCCAATACCTCTGTCAACAAACATCAGCTCTAGAGCCTCATTTTAAAACTTTTTTTTTTTTTTTGTCTGAGGAGGAAGTGTAAAGACACATTTTCAAAAACTGATTAATACGACTGCTATACATGAGCAACTGAAGATGCTGTATGTTTATCTTTTAGAATTATAGAAAGACAGGAGTCTTCCCGCTGTTTAATTTCGACTAATTCAGGATTATTTTAAATGTCCAACAGGGGAATAAATTTGGCTAACAGTTATGTTGAAGGGTATCTACATGGAGATTCATAACACACAAATAGGTTAGTTAATAACATACTTATTATTTAGCAAGCAATATTTGACTATTTTATAATATTTGTAAGCTGATATAGATGTTTTATAAAGAAGATGCCATTGCATTATATTAAAGCAAGGAGCATCCCCATAATATATGTGGACTTTAATGTGGCGATACATATGTTAATTAAATTATCGTGCAGTGCTGCAAAAATTTATTTATTTATTTATTTATTTATTTATTTGTTTATTTTTTAAAGAGCAGTATTTTGTTCTACATCTTCTAAATACTGATGTTAACTGTTCATTAGTAATAATAAAGTATTTCTTCTTAAATGACATTCCATGCTTATACATATGTTATGAAGTCACTATATAGACAACTTTCATATAAAGTGTTACTGAAATTTGTTGCATTTTACTAATGTCCCCTATGCATAATTAGGTAATTTCTAAAATGGAAGCCACTTAAAATATATCAGTGCACACTATTTCACTCGAGATAAAATTGATATTGAATCGAATCGGCATTGTGAATTGGAGTTGAATTGATTAGGGATATCAGTGCCAATACCAAGCCCTAATACAGAATATGCATTGAAAGATCTACACTCCCTGGTACTTTCTACTATGACTAGCATACTACTCTGTTGATGAAATGAGAAGCAATTCATATTTAAAGTAGGAGACAGATGATAATTTTTAAACAATTAATTGGGACACCAAAATCGGGCAAGAGATATGTATCTGCCCCAGGAAATATGGGACATCTGGTAAAACTAATTCAGAACCATTTTTGAAGATGCTAAAAATGATTGAGTGCCAGAATTGTCTGTGATTTGTTTGTCCCTCTGAGTTTAGATTTCTGGGCAAGAGGAGAATAATTGGAGAGGTCAGTAGCAGTTAGAAGGTAGAAATAGAGGTTTTTATGATGAAGATTCTACAAAGAGTGTGCATAACAGGAATTTTAAACACTCCACTAAATCCTGACCAAAGTGATAGTATGTCAGGAAGTGCCAAAACCATGCACTAGTCTTAGCTTTGGAATGCATTAATTGTGCTTGCTACTTTTAGTTCTTTGAATGTTGTTCCTTTATCTTCCTTTTGCACAGTTTAAGAGGAGCATGCATCATAATGGTGTGCCAAGATTAGTTTCAGTAAAAGAAGTAAGCAGCTTTTTTGCCAGGAAGTAATTGATTTGGTGATATTTTTTAATCAGCAAAAACTTTTTTTTCTTCAAAACTTATCAAACAGCATAATGTCTCATTTCAGTATATGGTTTCTATACGCAGATGTTCATGTCAGGTACTGAAGGTAAGAGAGGTTCAAGCCTGTTATTGCTTTGGCTTTCTGGCATTTTGACCTTTCTTGGTTTGCACAGTTTGCTGTGTGATTTATGCAATTTGATCTTGCACTTATGCTTTGGTAACTCATACATGATAGTTAAATTGACAACTTCTGAGTTTTATATTTTTAAGTAGATCTGGCTTTTTTGTGGTCCATGTTCTCCAAAGTGTCTGCCTGGTCAGAAAGTCTGTCATTTAGCCAGACAACCTAGTAAGATGTTGGGGTATGCAGAATTTAACCTGCTCTTATTGGTGACACTTCCTCTAATATTATAATTGATTTTGATCAAGTGCAGAACATAACTTGTATTTTTGCATCTTTGCATGAATGCATGTTGAATATCTTCAGACGTAAGTAGAAACATTGGGTTAGTCACAATGTTTTTTTGTTTTTTTGGGTAGACTAGTTGTAATGGTGTGCTAAGTTAGATTGAAGCTCATAAGTGAGAATTTACCACAGACAAACATTCTTGGAGGATGTGATTTCAGTAAAAAAATAAATAAATAAATAAAGGTATGGGATTGTGAATTCAAGATTATAAAAGCTGTTGGATTTAAAATCCAACAACACTTTGCCTTCTAAAGACCTTGTTGCATTAGACTACTTTTCCCAGGATTTTTTAGTCGTAGCTATTAATTTACATAATATTAGCAAGTTGAAGGCTCACTCCTATAGAATTTAGTTGCCTAGTGTGACATACTGAGAAACTCATTCTAACTAGACCACTACTTGCACAAATGTGTTTGATTTTGTCTTTAGTTGTATGGCAGGACTCTGTGTATAAGAGCTAAAAACCAATGAATACTCAACAGGAAGTGCAATGCATATAATCCAGTGATGAGGAATAAGAAACAGAAGAGAAGCTTATCTGTCTGATGCCTTATGTTTTAGGTACCACAACAGAATAGGAAAAAAGGGGACAAAGATTGCAGCTAAACTAGTTGTACATGGTTTAACAGCTGCATTTGGCATGTCTGGCTTACCTAGCAACTAGAAATCACGTAATGTGACATCAGTCATTAGAGGGCAGTAGCCCTAATACTCACAGCACAGTGGGTACCAATGTAAGATTTCAGTAGTAGTAGGGAAAAAAAAAAGCATGTACCTCTTGGGAAAGTATAACAAGAATAGAATAGCTTTGAAGAAAATGAAGTAGTACAAGTTAATAATAATATGAGCTTGTATATGTCATAATGATATTCATGGACTATATTGTTTTATTTAGAAAAAAATATTTTTTCCTACAGACAAATTAACTATATAGTGTGATTTGTTTATTCTTATTGAAATTAAACTGTTCAATTTTCAATTTTGCCTTTTTTACTGTTAAAATATAAAATGTTATATGCAAAGCTCATTAAGACAGTATATTCTAGTAAAACTTTTAAACAGCACCAAAATATCCCATATCTGTTATGATGACATTTTATTATTATTTGCTGTCTAGGTGGTAGTTCTCCATGGGGTAGTGGATTTCCTAATCCTTCTGCAATTGGACTTGATAATTTGTCAAATCCTGCCTTCAGCTCTTCTTACATCTCGGGGATGGTAAGCAAGAATCTGAAATAAGAATGTAGAATTTTGTTCTGTATGATGTCCCTTTTTCTTTTCAGAACTTAAGATCTAGTCTTTTCATTTTTAACTGTGCTAAAATATAAGCAGCTGGATCTTAACATAAACACTGTACATCTTGCTATGTTACTGGAAAGACATTAAGCCTTTCACATATGTGAATATGTGTGAATGTATTTGTCTTTTCTCAGTGCTATTAAACAAATAACATTGTTAACAGAAGAAGTAATCTGATTGTCGAAACTAAACGCTGGATATAAAAATGAATAGAGTTTAACATTGAACACATGTAGCATAAATATACTATTCCTGATACATTTCTACTAGTTTTCTGTAAGAAATGCATAATGCAGGAGGTAAACATTTGAATGGTTAAGCCGTCTGTTTTATAGTTAACATTACCAAAGTATTCCATCTTTGAAGCTGCAATACTTTTAATACTTCTTTTATTTGTACTAATTCTATTCACAATATCTAAATTTATATTTTGACTGCTGAAAATCAAAACTGCAGATCTGTACTTTCATTTTGACAATTGGAAATTTAGGGACCTTCTTGAGGGTTGCCTTGATTATTATATGTAATTGACACTTAGTAAACAGTTAGTCTAGTCAAATTTTCTTAATCTGCTAATTGACTCCTTCCCCGTGATCCTGCTCTGGATAAGTGGGTTTAGAGAATGGATAGATAGAACTTATTGTCCCTTCCTGTCCCGCCAAGTTGCACTGCAGTGCTCTGTACAGTGTGGAGTAGATTAATTCTGATAGCACCTGCACCACATTCTCCTGAGGAAGAGGATTCCTCCAAATATCATCCATACATGTTGTGTGTAAGTGTTTCACTAGCAAAACTGAGAAAATGGTTGGTTGTTCACTATGTAAAACACAGACAATATTGTTCCATAGCAGCACTAATTTTGTGTATAAAGCGCTGTGGAACATTAGTGTAGTTCAAAACAATAATTTTGTTAAGTAACCCACTTACACTCATGTAGCTGTCTGACAGTTGTTCTTTTAGTGATACAAAGCTGATTAACTTGAGAAAATCATTTTAGTAATAATCATTGGGACAAAGGAAACCACATTATTTATTCAAATAGGATATATAAATACCATCTTAATTATTCTGCTAAATATACCTGACAGTTGCTACCTTTATCACTCACAATTGCACTGAAGTAACATAATTTTTCAGTTCACATGGTGCAGAGTTGCATATTTACCCTTTGCTAGATATTTACACGGGTATCATGATTGTGCAGTGGTAGCATCCCGGCTTCTTCCTGTATGGAGTGTGCATGTTCTCCCTGTGTTTCTGTGGGTTTCCTTCAGGTGCTCCGGTTTCTTCCTACAGTCCAAGGACATACAAGTTAGATGGATTAGAGATACTAAATTGGCCCTAGTTTGTGGTTGGGATATGCGTGCGTGTGTGTGTGTGTGTGTGTGTATCTGTGTGTGTGTGTTCGAACTGAGATTTACTGGTTCCCTGTCCAGGGTTTCTTCCTGCCTTGTGCCCTAGGCTGGCTCTGTTCATGACTAAGCAGGTTAGAAAATGATTGACTGACAGATATTTATGCCAGGGCAGGCAATTTGTGACTCTTTAATGTCATCTTGTGGATCTGAAAGAAAAGAATGTATCACTGGTAAATAATATATAGACATACCATATTACATTTTTTAGGTGTTATCTTCAGTGAGTAAACAAAAATAACAAATGATCAAGCTGGCAACTAGTGCAGTTGTCACAGCTGATCCAGACTGAAAGGATGTTTGTGGCACATATAGGCATCAGGGCTCCAGACTGCAACTAAAATGGTCACAAATATGACCAAAAATAGGCTTTGGTGATTATCACTTCTGCTTAGTTCACCAGTAGCGAACTAAATCATTGAAACTTTAAACTAATTATATTGTAACAGGTATTTTTTTTTTAATTGTTGAGCAGATGTACTATTAACATATGTGTCAGTATAGGGCGAGGTTAGATTCCCCTTTGGAAAATAATGAGCCATGTTCCACTAAAGGCTGGTTGATAGTTGACACGCACGTGGTGAATCTGACATCAGACTTGGAGACCCACATGCAAAACATTTTTTTAGCTACATGACACCACTAATGCAGCAGCTGTGTATCCCAAATGGTGAGTTTCAAGGAGAGACTGGTTACGCTTGTGCCAGAAAAATAAACGATGGGTGGAATATGATGCAACAGGTCATCAAAACGTTTGGATGCTGGATGCATGCAAAACATTTGAAATACATTTGCCCATCAAGTGGAACACTTGTTATGAAGATATCTCTGCCCTGTGGAATTCAGTGATTTAGTGTATCTTTGCATGCCTTTTTTTCTTTTGATTTAATGCATGTACCATGCAGAATGCCAGCCTGTCCGTCAGTAAACATGCATGCTCAGCAATCTGCCTACTGTTTCATCACGCACAGCGATGTCATGAAATCTGCATTTTATGTTATTTTCATTTTAATGGAATGCTCCTTGATTGATGGCAGACAGTACACTTTGTTAAAATGGTATTGTTTTGGTGTGTGCACTATTTGTTCTGTTACCAATAAATTCTTCAACAGTTCATCAACAGACAAACATGGAAAAACAGATTTAGTAAAATATTAATAATTGTAATTATATTAATAATTATAATAATTACTTGACCACAAATAACTATGTAAACAGATATTTAAAAGTCAAAACATTAAAATAAATGTTCTAATCCACTTTTACACCATACTTGGTGCCTTGCTGTTAAACATTTGCTCAGGTAGCTTTTTTCTGGGGGAAAAAATGGAAAAAAAACATTTCAATGGGAAAGGCTTTGTTGTGGAACTCAAATTTCACCTCTGTCATATGTGTCAATAAAACCATGTGGATGAAATAATTCAAGTTCTATTAAAAAAAATCCCTTGCCTGTCATGACCACCCCTTTAAATTGGGAAAAGATCTCATTTTCACAGCAGGTATCATTACCCTGTACAACTCATTTTCCCATACATTACATGCACAGTTGAAAATGGCAGATTAAAACTGATCAAATCTCACTATTATAATAAAAAAAATCTTGGGAAATGAGACGTGATTTTCTCAGAGACACTTTCACGTCCCATGAGACAAGACTTTGTGCCAAGAGATTTAACCATGCCTGGGGCCTGAAATAAATGACAGAGTAGATGACAAAGTAGAATGTCGTATAAAATTCAAAAACGTTGGTGCAGTACACATGCAGAGCAGGTTAGAAATAATGAAAGTAAGAAAAAATTGAAAGTCTCAAAAAATGATAGTAAAGATCGTATTAGTGCAAACAAATGGAAATTCTTACTTGGTGAAATAACGGAACAGCGAAAAGAGATCGAATATATTGTTCAGATTTAAACTTTAATTCGGAGACATGTAGATCGTCTAATTCGTGTTGCCATCAGGGAAAAGTACTGTTTCTTCCCAATGAAGAGGTGTATCCGCAAGAATTAAAAGATTTGTTGTTTGGTGAAAGTGAAATCCACATATACTGTCACGCTTGGGTCACAGAGTTGCACAGATACACAGGAGATTTTAGAGACAGAAAAGTTATTCAAACACATTAAACAAACACAAGTCTCTTTCAGGAGTGAATCGAGCTCCGTGTGTAGTTGGAGGGGACAGTTATGTCTCTCAAAGGAATAGAAAATCTTCTGGTTTTTAAATGTTTGAAGCGCCGCATGAGAGGCAGATCATGCGGCATGGCTGCAGCAGCAGCAGCAGCAATCCAGCAGCTGATTGAGCAAAGAGAAGGTTAAAAAAAAAAAAGCAAAACTGTATTTGCTTCCCATTGTATCACCTTTTAAGAGGGTGTTTCAGAGGAGTGACTGCGTCTCTTTGGGGTGTGTTCAGCCCCCCTCTTCACAACATGAGTGGCAGAGACACGAAGTGGCTGGCGTGTAGCTTGGCCAGGGGTGGAGAGGTTTGGTGAGCGAAGCGAGCACGGGGCAAAACGCCCTAGTATATTTACAAAAAAAAAAACTTGTAGAAAACATTCAATGATAATCTTTATCTTCTATGCCCCATTGCAAAATGAACACTATGTTGTTTTAATGGTGCACAATGTCTTTAATAAGCCTTTCAGGCAGTCTTACATGACACTTTCATATCCACTATACCCCTCCATCTCTTCCACCAGAAACTCCACATCACAACTGTGCCTTTGCTGTAGAAATGTTTGCCACTGTAAGCTGCTTGCAAAACAAACTCTGTATAGCTAAAATTGTTTAAAAAGTGTTTAGAAAGACTGTAGACAGCCTAATATATCAACTTCGTATTTAACAAACCTCCATCCCATCCACTGTAGGGGATAGTCTTTTTCCACAGCTGAGCCTTGTCCTTAAAATGCTTTTCTGTTTACAGAATGAACATTGGACAGCTAAAATTGAGCTTATCCTATTTAATAAGACTTCAGGAAGTCTCTTGTCACTTTATTTTTCCACTGTGCCCTTTGGTCCTTTCCACTGGAAGGGACATATTTCTCCAGCTGGAGAAAAGCCATGGAAATGTGTGCCCCTGTCTGCTGCTTGTAAATCAAACACTGGATGGGTAAAATTCTTCAAAATGTATTTTAAAAGGCTGTAGAATTTCTTTTAAATCACTTTCATATTTACTGTGACCTTCTACTATTCATGTATTTACATTTTGACTAGTCGAAACAAAAATTTCAGATATTTGAAATAGCTTTAATTCATTTTGAATTAACTGCTTGAGAAAAGTAATTATCTGAAATTATAATTCGGTTTTAGCTGATATCTCTTTTTTTTTTTTTTTTTTTAAATAAATAACACTGCATTTTTTGTTAGTTTTTTTTTTTTGTTTGTTTATTTTGGTTTTGAAATATGGAGATTTCATTTGTGCTTTAATTTTCTATGTACAATTTGAGTTTGGGAGTTTTATTTTAAAATCATGTTTTGGAAATCCCATGACAACATTATGTTTTCTTATGGGGGTGAGCATATTTCTGTCCCATTGCCATGACGTGACAATCAGTTGTCAAGAGACGTCCCCTGGGACTAGTGTTGCCTGACATCACAGTATTTTAATGCTAGGACACATCACGATTTCTTGGTGCTGCCTACAACTAAGAGTTTCTGGTTTACTTATTGGATTTGATGTTTTGGTTTAGAACTTTATTAATAGCTTTGACCCTGCTAATGTTTGACAAACGTTTCTTGTTCTGGTCCCTTTATTAAATACCCTAGTGACCTGCCATCTGAAATCATCTTGGCAGAAATGTATTAGCACCCTACTGCCAGTTGTGTGGATTGAATTGGATGACATGATGGTTTTTAATTGTCATTTTTATCAAACTATTTTCAAACTAATTCTGAATTGGTAAAATAAAAACTAATAAGAGAATAAGGCAAGTTTTCTTTGCTATGGTATACTGATGCAGCCATTCAAAATAAGTGAATAATGCTGTGTTGTTTTGTTGTGCACTGTCTGTAGCAGACTGCATTAGTTTGTACTATTTAGAAATTTTGAGTAAGTTGATGGAAGTAGTTTGAAAACCACCAAATACTGAGAGTACTTAAAATCATGCGTGGAGAAGCTATCAGAAACATCAATGATCTGAATCCCAGTCGAGACTCAGTAACAATCTTTTTACAATTATACTATTTACTGTAAGTCATATAATGTTTCAGACTTTTATTCATATTAAATGGTTATTATACTGTAAACAGGGAATGTGATGTGTTTGTCAGGCTTACAGCCACATAGCGAATATTTCAAGTGTACCAGCTCGCATCATGCATATTCAAGCCCATTCCCCATCCCCATGCTCGGAGCTCCAAGGTAGCCACCCGCCTAACCAACCAACACTCTGCACTATGACCATAATGTTAATTAACTTGCTATCCATTTGAATAAATCAGTCCTAGAAAAAGAGTACCCACATATATATCCATTTAGGTTCAGGAGTTATTTAAATCCTCCTTAGAACACTATGAAGTACACAAACATATAGCCTATGTTATCCCGAAAAACATAAAACATTAATAAAATTAAGAAATGTTACTGTTAAATGAATAAATAGAAACAAATCCCCACTGATTGTCTCACTTTCTTGCTTTTTTTTCTACACACATATAAGAGTGCTTTAAGTAATAGTATATCAAACTTATTATTGAGCTCTACTAATATAAGGTACTCTATCTGCTCCCCAATTTGCACAAAAGCCCTAATTAAATGAGAGGCAGCATGTGTTTTATTGAAGGCACACTCCTTCAGTCTAGTTGCTTCTCCTCTTCTAGGGTCAGATTTATAAAATTTCAAATGCAAAACCTAGGATTTATAAAAGAAAACTTGACTAGAAAACTTGTGTCTATGTCTTGTGTCTTCTGACCCATGCATGTGCAGCACTTTAGAGAAACTGGGAAAAATATTACCCTTGATCAAGTAGGGAAGTGCAGCCAAACCAGATAAATGATCAGTCATAAATTAATGTGCACTTCAATCATGTCTGAACTGTTCGATTTCTAATTTTAAATTGTGTTGCAGAGGGGTAAATCAAAGAAAAATGTGTCTTTGTCCCAAACATTATAGGGGGCTGTGTTTGTTTATCTTGTCACGTGACTATTCACGAACCACTGGAGCTAGAACCTTAATTTTACTCTAAATCAAAACCTTTTGTGTGATACAAGCTGGTAAAGTAAAAAATGTAGCTAGAGGGATCCTTTGCAAAGTTATCAATGTTTACATTTTTACCATGATAAACTGCATAGGGAAACTGTTCAAGAAAGTGACATGGCAAAAAGGAAAGAGCAATAACATCTGCTGAGAGTGAAGCAAATATCTGAAGCTGATTACGTGGTAGGAAGTAGAAGAATGATAGCTCTAACATCAACCATGCATTAACCACCTGCAGTGTGGCAGCCTGTTGTCACTTGTGAACTATTGGAGCTGGAAACTTTATCTTTGGAGAACCAGATATCTACTTGTGTCTAGTTATTTACTTGTGGGCAACCAGAGGAAAACTTGGATGTGTATTCAAACAACATTTGTTTGATTTCTTGTTTGTTCACAGAAGGCTGAGTATGTACTTATACTTATAGCCGTACTTATCTAGCAAACTACTTTTCAGATAACAAAACACCAGTGCCCTGTAACTACCAAAAGCACTTGCTGTATTTTTTTTCCAGAGGGTGCATTTTGTTTCTCATTCAAATTACCATACATGGAGAATTGTGTCTTTTGTTTCATATTTTAGTCTTTTGCTTTTGAAAGCGACTTTTGTGCATTTATCAGCAAACACACATAGAAATGCACATTCCCACATTTTAGTCTTAATTATCTTATTCATGACTTTGTCAAGCATATCTTGTATTTCGACTACTAGAGCAGTGTAGTGAAGTATTTTTTTTCTTGTGTAACTGTTAAATATAAGTTTACAAGAGAATGCTTATTTTACTTATCTCTTCTCTCCCTTTGATTAATTTAAATAACATTGCCTAACAGTAGCAAGGAAACATAGACAGGGCTTTGATATATGTTAATCAGTTTGAGACTACTTTATTTTACTGTTTGTTTAAACAAAATTGTGTCATTATGTGTACTCATTTGTACTTAGTAATTTGTAATGTTTGTGTTTGCATGTATGTCCCAGCTTAGTGCACTCATTAGTCTGTGAAGAGAACTATACAAAAATATACTGAAAAAGTCAAGGGTATATGCTGTATGCAGTATTTTTAATATTGTAAGTTTTCCAAGTGTATCTTGAGTTGGTCATATTAATTGTGATTTGCGTAACTGAATGGGAATAGTCCTTTTAGCAGTGCCCCACCCCCCTTTTAGATGATCTCTTTAAGCAGTAATAGGTACAGTATATTTATTTGTTTTATATGTTTTTAATTGTATATTTTATTTATTTATTTATGTTGCAGGCTGATCAGATATCTGCTTCATTTGGTGGAATCAATCCAAACCCTTCAATGTTTAATCAGGGAACTGCTGGTTATCCTGCTCCTCAGCCTTCAGGTTTTGGAGCCCCACCACCTGGCCAGCAGCCTTTTGGAGGATATCCACAGCCTGGCGGAAACATGCCCCAAGCAGGAGGGTATCCAGGAGGTCCAGCTCCTGGTCAGCCAATGCCACCTGCAGGCCAACAACCAGTACCTGGTTACCCAGGAGCTCCTGCAACAAATCCATCAATGCCCTCCTATCCAGCGCCAACTGTAGCACCTTTAAAGGTACTTTATATCAATTAAACTGTAGTGCATATTGTTGTATGTTTTTTTTTTTTTTTATCCTAGCAAATTTCTTTATTAAAATTGAATGTTGCAGTTTTTTTTGTAATATTTTTTTAATATACATCTTAACTAGCTTAAACAATAAGATTGCCATATTTCAAGTCAAAGGTATTTCTTCACAATCATGCTATATATCAGTTTGCTACATATATACAGTAATCCCTCCTTGATCGCGGGGGTTGCGTTCCAGACCCCCCTGCGATAGGTGAAAATCCGCGAAGTAGAAACTATATGTTTGTATGGTTATTTTTATATATTTTAAGCCCTTATAAACTC
>JANRMT010062813.1:31507131-31518861 GCA_026402145.1 Polypterus bichir lapradei | reverse complement strand
GCGATAGAGTGAAGCCGCGAAAGTCGAAGCGCGATATAGCGAGGGATTACTGTATACACAACTTTAAAGTAACATTACATTTTTGTTCTGACAGTATCCAGTCTAAGAGAAACTCAAAGAGATACAGATTTGTACTTTCCCCTGTTCAGCAAATATCAGTGACAGAACTCTGACAGTCAGTGGTAGACGATATTAAAACTGCCTATTTTTAATGTCCCATCCAGGCTTGTTACCCAGTCCTGGGATATGTTTGTTTTTAGAATGCCTATAATTTCATTTTAATGGACCTTTTGCATTATAGGGTGCTGGCACAGATGAAGAGTGCTTGATTGAAATTCTGTCTTCTCGAACCAATGAAGAAATCCATGAAATCAGTAAGACCTACAAAGCAGGTCAGTTTTACTGTATTCATTCAATCGTCTTTTCAAACCTTTTTGTCTTAAATGGGTTAGGAGAGTATTAATCTCAAAAAGAAACCAACACAGACAAGGAATAATTCTGTCCAGTAAGCATATTCATTCACGTGGGCTCAATTTAATGTTTCAAGTCAACGTTGCTTGGATGTTCTAAAGGATGTGGCTGGAACCAGGTTTACTTGGAGAAAAGCTGTGCATTTACAGGAAGAATGTACAGATATCACTCATCATATAGCACAGGACTGTGATGTTTTGAAATTGCAGAACTGAGATAACTTTCTGACCATTAATTTATGATGATTCCAGAAAATACTTGTTTAGACTATTACACTTTGATTGCATTTGCTTGTTGTAGTTTATAATATACAGTTCATCAGACCTTAAAGGTTTCTGCTCTGATACTCCTTTGATGATGAAATGACATTTACAATATATACACTTTAAAACACAATTTTAATAATACATTTCCTGAAGTGTTTAATTTTGAAGGAACGAATGGACTACTTTATTGAAGACTGGAGTAAGTACAGTACATTGTTGCAGTTAAATTTACCCTTTCTAGCTGCATACATTTTCATCTGTCAAACATATATGAAATAACTATAATATTTTCTGAAGTATTTGGTTATAGAATTCTAACTTCTTTTTTTAGCTTCATTTTCTTAAGTGGCTGTGCTCCAAAATACAGTGGACCCTTGACTTACGAACTCAATTCGTTCGTGAGGGCTGGTTGTAACTCAAGTTGGTTGTAAGTCAAGACTATTTTTCCCATAAGAAATAATGGAAATACCCATAATGTGCTCGGAACCTCCTACAGCAACACTTACTTAACCTTTTCATAATAAAAAAGGGTTGTATAATGTGCATAATTTACCAAAACACCAATAATTTTTCTAATGTACTAACCAAAAAGTTATAAAAAGTGCCTAGCCTACCAGAAACAACAATTTCATACTGTACTCACCATTTAATTTGACATCTTTGGGCTGCAGGAAGGGAGGAGGAGGAGAATGAAACGGAAGGTGGTTATTGTTTAGAAGGAGCCTCCTTATGCAAATCTTTTCTTTGTAAAATTGTCGAGATGGTGGATTTCGATATGCTGTACATATTAGCGAGATCGGTCACAAACGCCACTCTATTTCCGCACAATTTGCTTCTTCATTTCGATTGTGATCACTGTTTCTCAAGTTAATAATGACAGTAGTCGAGCACTCAGTTCAAAGCTGGTCGTGTTGTGAACTGCTGTAATAATACACTCCAAAGCAAGTCGGTGCTGACTCAGCCTGATGACATCATCATGTGCCGCGCCAGACCACTAGCTAACATCCTTTAACAATCGATTTCTTTACCTTTGTTACCTTCTCTTCCTTCCTTAGCAATTATGCGTCTTGCTTGCCATGGTCTTAGTGAATTATATATATAGGTAAATCACTGCAATGACCAAAATTACATCCACAAACACATGTATCTGGGCTCCGACTGACACTTATGAACGCTCTCGGCTGTTTGTTTACAATCGCACAAGCGGATACATGTGACCGCATTCGGGTCGTAACGCAAGATGTTGGTCGTAAATCAAAACAAAAATTTTGGTCGTAAATCAAGTTGTTTGTATGTCAGGCCGGTCGTATGTCAAGGGTCGACTGTATATGCATGGAGCTAACGCCCCTCCCAGTAGCCTCTGATGTCCAGCAGAAAGCAGTCCTGTTTTGATGCTAGTACATTAATTTAGACTTGTCAATTGATGTAAGTGCATGTGTTTTGACTATGCATCTGCTCCATGTGTAAGAGTGAAAATGTAATCTTCACACAGAATATATCCCAGTGTACTCTTCGCGTGGCTTTTCTTCGCGATGCCATAGAGGAATTTATTTATTTAGATCTGTAGCAGGCATACAGTAAATAACCACAAATAGATGGTAACAGATTTGTGAAATACCAATGGCTTATGATTTTTAATGGACCTGTTGCCAAAGTTAGTGTCCTGCTATTTAGCCAATCATACATTAAAAGTTTTTTTTTTTCTACACATTAGGAAGTTTTTCGATGCACAAATAACCAGTTTCATATGCAAAGAACCCGTCCCAAAATGAAATGGTGCTTTGTCCAGCAATAGTTCTATAAATAATCCCACAACCCATTAAAAAATAATAAAATGCCATTAAAACCAGTGTTTTAAGATTGTGGCACATTTGCGTTGGGTCACTGACCAGCCTTTGACACTGCCATAGCATAAAAGTTTGTCCTGTTTTATTCTTCATTGATGTTTGGTTGCCACACATTTACTAGACACTTTCTATTTTTCCACACTCGGATCACACAGTACAGCTGTGAATTACCAAGTGGAATACCTGGCTGCAAGCTCAAAAACCACTGACATTAAAGGGAGAGCACAGGATTACACATTGGAGAGATTGCCTTTTGTGGCATTTTGTCACTTTCTCCATGACTTGTTTGGGGAAATCTAAAAGTTAAGTGTTACACTTAAGAAGAATTTTGCCTCAAGCTGTATGAGCTATTAACAGTTGTGTTCTCATGATTAAGGGCTTGTCAGACAGACCATTAAGGAGTGGAAAGTTGCAGGAGTTTCTGCAGCACACTAAGCTAGAATTGCTTGCTCAGCACAAAAATGTTGTGTCCCAGGATAACACACAGGTCTCAGACAGACTGAAAACTAAAAAGCGGGGAAAGTGAGTGAGTAATACTGACACTAGCAGAATATCCAACTCGGAGGCACAATTCTCACCAACCTTAGAGATGACCTTCACTTGCATGTTGGGAAAACTGTGGAGGTTACAGTCAAGGAACTGGAAAGCTGGTTTGAAAATATGAGAGGTAATAAATATACAGCAAGATAGCGCACATGGGTCTGCAATCATTTGTTTCTCAGTCTTCTGTCATGATTCAAGGTCAGATGATTTAACCACTTTTGGAGAAAATGAGACTGACACTTTTTAAGTAACTGGTATCGAGAAATCTTCTTGAGAACGCATGTGGTGTCAGGGCTGTACAAACGGAATGTAGGTTGTCAAAAAAATCTGATTAAAGGCAAGTTCTCAGACACGACTTAACAGTTTGTGGGAAGTCTTTATGTGCAGTATTGTCAGTTTTCCATAATATTCTACATCTTATTGAAATCATGCTTGTTGTGCCTATTTCAGCAGCTCAATGTGAATGTGGCTTTTCCGCAGAATAAAATCAAAAGTGCTATACTCACTCAACCTCTCAGCCTTGAAGGATTTAGTCAGGATCAGCATGGAAGGCCCATTACTTGAGCAATTTGATCCTGAGCCCTAGGTCAAATGCTGGCTCATTTCAAACAAGAGTAACAGAACACCAAATTACACTGGGTTGCCCTCTGATGGTCAGTGACAGTTTTTTCTTTTAGGAGAAACTGGCTCCTTGAGGTGAAATTTTGTCTGGAGTGCTGCTGTTTCAACACATCAATAGCAAATAACTGAAAACTAAAGTGCCATTTTATTAATGGGCTTTCAGTTACTGGATTGCACACAAGTCACTGTTTTCTAATTAGCTGTGCAATTGTGCTATGCTCTGCTCTGCAAAGGACGGATATTATCCACCATATCTGATTTCTTGTTTTATACCCAGTGCTGATGTGATAATCTCATGCTCCCTAAACTGCCCGCATGGAAATTCACTCCTCAGCACATGCAAATGTACAGTATATGTCAAAAACTTTTGTTCAGTTCTTGACACTTGATTGTAGGCTATGCATGTGCTTAACCCTCTCCCTCAATAGTGTCACAACGTGGTTAGAGCACATGCGTAGACCGCAGAAGGCCGTCACTTTGCGAAAAAATGTAATAACTATCATAAAATAATGTAATAATATATACATATATTTTATTTTTTGAGTGGCAGGTTTAAGCTTCCCCAATTCTCCGTAACAATTTATGTGTCATTTTTTGTACGGCACCAGTTATTAAAAGTAAATGAAAGGAGAGGGCAGTATGTTTCAGTGTGTCTGTGTGTGTTGTATTTTCTGCCATGATCATTAAAAAGAGTTTTGAAAGTGCTTGTTTAATAACAGTGGCTAGTGCTTCTGCCTCATATCTACAGGAGGCTTGGATCATATCTCAGGTATGATTGTAATTTATGTGGATTTGGCATGTTTCCTTTTGGTGTTGTAGTACTCTGGTGTTCATCCATGTCCCAGAAATTCGTCTGTTAGGTTGATTGTCAAGTTTAAATTGGTTTAGTGTGAGTAAGAAATGGGTTTGTGTATCTGTATTTATAAAAGGAATCCTTTGTCACCATTTTTCATTTCTTCTTATTAATTATACATTCTGTAGTGTGATGGACTGGCTCAGTGTCCAGGGTTTGTTTCTGCCTAATGCCCTATGCTAGCAACCCTTGTCTAGATTAAGCAGGTTACATAATGACATGACAAATTGTGTAACTGACCTAAAATAGTAGTGAACATTATTGCACATTTATCTATTAATGACACCACTTTGTATTTTTATAATGGATTTCTTAACTGACAGTATTTTTATATTTGTCTTTTTCAGAATACAAAAAGTCTCTGGAAGATGCAATTAGAAGTGACACATCTGGGCATTTTGAAAGACTACTGGTTTCTTTGTCTCAGGTAGTGTTTCTATTTTTTTTTTTTTTAAATGTCTTAAAACACTGACCACTTTTCAATCAATTTGGGTTTAGTATATATCCTCTATCAATGAATTGTTATTCTTACAGGCAATAAGCAAAGTAAAACAAAATCATAATGCAGACATTTAGCTGGCAATTTGAATTTTGTATAGCACCTTTCATTTGTAGACCTGCTGAAAGCTTTATTGTGCCATTATTTACTATCAAATTGCTTTACAGTACTGCTTTTTCATAAGAGGATTATTTGCTCTTTTCAGAGGATTTCCTCTCTTTTTTGACTCTGGCTGCTCTAATATAAACTATTTTTTAACTTGATTCCATTAAAATATGCACATGTGTAATATACTGTATATAGAAATGTAATTTTCCACTAAAGCATTCTGTATTGTAAATAACATGCTAATCTAGTAATTTCAATTAAAAACTGAGAAACCTATTGAACTGGTTTACATTGAAATGTTGCCATTATTACAAAATATTAAAATATAAAATTTTAAGCAAAAGTAGAGTAATTTGCTACCTGTCACAACAGGCTGTTGTATAATCTTAAACAATACCATTCCAACATTGAAGTATGAAGAAAACAAAAACAAATCAAGAGTTGTTTTCCCTCAATAGCAATCAACTGAAAATCCAAGTAGCATTAAAATTGCTTCTTCTTTAGGCTGCACCAATTTGGGGGTCACGTCAGCAGATCATCCATCTCCATCTATGCCTGTCTTTTACATCATTTTCTGCCACTCCGACTGCCTTCATGTCCTACCTCATCACATCCACAAACCTCCTCTTTGGCATTCCTCTTTTCCTTTTGCCTGGCAGTTCCATCCTCGGCATTCTTTTCTCGATGTACCCCTCGTCTCTCTTCTGCACGTGCCCAAACCATCTCAATGTAGCCTCTCTCACTTGGTCACCAAACTGTTGTACCTGTTTTGTCCCTCTAATAAACTCATTCCCAATCCACTCTACCCTTGTTACTCCCTGCAACAATTGTAGCATCTTTACCTCTGCAATTTCAAAAAATAACATTATAATCACAATATATGGTAAAATTACAACCATATTAACCTAACATGCACATTACTGGTACTGGCCAATAATGCCAACTAGATCAACTATCCATCCATCCGTTATCCAACCTGCTATATGCTAACTATAGGGTCACGTAGGTCTGCTGGAGCCAATCCCAGCCAACACAGGGTGCAAGGCAGGAAACAAACCCCGGACAGGGCGCCAGCCCACCGCAGCTAGATCAACTAGCTGCCCAGAATTAAAATTAGTGCTTTTTAATTACTTCTTTATTCTGTTAAATATGTGGCGTATTTTGTATTATTTTAAGCTAATAGAGTCTGTGTAGAGCACTTATCCTTTACTTATATAGTGTTTGCTGTATGAATGATATGATCTATATTATTTTGAGTACTGCTGAAGCTATGTAGTTTTAAGTAATGGGAATTTATATGTGATAACATTTTCCCACCATTTTAGATTTACATATTCTAGTTAATGAACCAGAGAGATTGAGTTGTGACAGTCTTGTTTAAATGCTCTAGTAAACTTGAAAATTAATGTGTAGTTGTTTTACAGTATAGGTAAGGCTCTTATATTTAATGTTGTATTTATGGATCATGACATCCAGTGCTAAGAAAAATAAAATGATTGTCCCATACAGACAAATTTATAGACACACAAGCAATAATTTATTGAATACCTAACATATAAACATGTTATATTAATGAAGTTAATTTTTTTTGTTAATAGATAAATGTGCGGTATTGTCAAGGCATGTTACACTACAATTGTTGCGATGGGTGCCACTGTTAAGCTCAATACATTAATTAAAAAGTTGTCTCAACTGTACAGAGAAATAACTGATTCCACCAGATAATGATGACTTGAGGTGGGAACACCTGCAGATAAGCTAACCCATGCGAGGCTGTGCTCAGCCTTCTCACTGTCCTGTACATAAGTCCACTAAATGATTTTACCATGCACAACTTGTACATTGCCAAGCTTGGGTTATACTGTAAATAACTAACCTATAAATAAATGAATGTATATCTTAGTGCAGTAAAATGCACTGTTTGATGGAGGAAAATGTAATGCTTGCAGACTTTTTGAGATGTTGCTGCATACCCATTGCAAGGCTTTTTTTTATATCAGCTAAGATATTAAAACTGCATTTTTTCTGTTTTTTTTTTTTTTTTTTTTTTAAAACAAAACAGGGTAACCGTGATGAAAGCCAGAATGTGGATATAAGTTTGGCCAAGCAAGATGCTCAGGTCAGAAATGTTTTTTAGTATCTTTAATATCTTTAGCTACATTTCCCTTTTTAAAGTTTTACTTATTTAAAGTCAAGGTAACAATGTATGTTAAAATAAGAAAAAGCTCCAGTTATGTTTTTTTATGTATTGTTTATAGCCATTATGATAGTTTTTCTTTTCATTTTAATTTTCTTTAAGGTATTTATTTTCTGCTACTTTTCATTTCACACTCTTCAAATTGAAACCCTTTATGAATACAAATACTTTAAACAGATTTGTTTTGTGCTTCTCTGTATAACAAATGCTGGTTTATATGGTTATGTTCTGAAAATAATATTTTTACATGATTACTCAGGCAGTGCTCACAAAAGTGTTATGTTAATGAAGTTAAGTTGGAAGATGTTTTTTGCAAGAATTACAAGAACATCAGCTTCACTGTGCTAACTTAAACTTTAATGGCGGTCAAATAAATAATCTTCTGTTTAGCATGTAAGATTGAAAAACTTTTAAAATTTTGTGTCCTTAGGGTCTGTATGCTGCTGGAGAGAACAAAGTGGGAACAGACGAGTCCAAATTTAATGCTATACTCTGTGCCAGGAGCAAAGCCCACTTGAGAGCAGGTAGATTCCGGAATTGCAGTTTACTAACTGAAACAATAGATGCTTTAAGTGCATTTCGATTTTTCTAGTTGCTGTACATGTAATATTATTGAATATTCCTATTTCATAACATAAGCAATCTCAAAACATTTAACAAAAAGTCAATATTAGAATTCAAAATTATTAAATAAACATTAGTATTTTTCGAAAAGAACAAATATAAGCACACAATTTGACAGAAACTTAAGTTTAGTTAATAAGTAGATATATTTTGGTCAAGAGATCATAAATTGATTTGTATGTGTTCCTTAAATGTGCATTTGTGGACTGATATTTACATCAAGTTATTTAGTAACTTAGATGTGCAGGGAATGAAGATTACTAAATTGTTAATATTTATTTTTTGTATGTGTCAAGTTTTTCATGAGTATCAGCAAATGTGTGGAAGAGACATAGAGAAAAGCATTTGCAGAGAAATGTCTGGAAATCTGGAGAAAGGAATGCTTGCCGTTGGTAAGAATACCTTTTTATTCTTACCAGTTATAGTAAAGTGAAAGATATTTTAGATTTTTGTAGTTTCTGTTATGTAATACACATAAAGTGAACTATTCACTATCCTGTACACGATAAAAATGTAATTTTTTTTCTGCTGTAATTTCAACATGATTTAAATAGTGTATGTTTGTGTGTTTCAATACATGTATACCACAACCAAAGCTTGTAAATGGATGTGATATCCTTGTTCATTATTCAAAAATATGTTTGCTTTCAAGTTTATATGTGTGACTCTTTAAGAACCAATATATAGGCTGACAAGTCTCTCAGACATTTGATTATACTTATGGTATGTTTGCACTTCTTTAGATTGTTGTCCTCTATACATGCTTCCCTCATCTCTTTTCTAAACAAAGAAAATTTATTGGAAGATTTTAGGAGCAAATGTAATAAAACGATTTATAAAAGGTTGGATTTCCATTAGACCACCATAATAATGCCACAATGATCACTGTTACTGATGATGCTACAAATACTTACACAAACTCATTTGGACCAAAAACAACAGCATTCATAAAACACTTAATGCTCATGAGAGATTTTTGTGTGTCCATAATACTGACAAAAAGAGTGATTTGAAGCAGTGATAGATCCAACCTACCGTATATTAATTTTGTTAGGAAATCATTTTCAGAACACAGTGATTCTAACCAAAAATATAGAAAAAAATACATGGGGCACATTTTTGTCAATTTAACCATCAATAAATAGCATTTAAGCCAAGATGCAAAATACCTACGTTAACTATGCAAAATACCTGTGTACTTTACCTGTAGATGAGTTTATTACAGCTTTGATGAAGGTTTCATTACAGTGTCACTCACTTAGAATCTTTAACTTCACTACAGTGTTTTTCTGAAACACTCAGTGAGAGGTTGGGGGAAGCACATGTAGGGAACACTAGACTGGTAGGATGCAGGAATTAACTACACGTGAAAACAGTACAGACGTGTGCTTATATTCAAAACATGTCTGCTGTCTGAGATCCAGAAAGTACAAACTGATTTGACATTCATTCATACCGGAAGAAATTTCTTTACAGATAATTATAGTGGTATATGTAATATGAATAGAAATGTGAAAATGTCACAGTATTAATATGTTGGTGTGTGTACGAATGCTAAACGTTCTAATAAATAATTTGTGTGGTTAGGATTTATTTCTGAATATCTAAATTTACAGAACAGTACTGAATTTCTATTTGGGCCAAAAGAAAAAGCATTTCTAATGTTATAATTAAGAACTTGTTGGTTTTAAACACATACAATGAAATGTGTGGTTTTCTTTATTCTTTATAAATGAATTGCTATGAATCTTATATTTGTTATAATTTAACAAGTCATTTTTACTGTGTTTTCTTTCTTTCCAATTGCATTCCACTTTACTGTCTATGGTAATAGTTGCTTGTAGTGCAAGTATTCTTTTTCAGTTGTTCAGTTATTTGAATCACAAAATGTATAGGTGCAGAACCACCCAGACTCACTGTGTTTTGTGTTGTTCACACATAGGGCTTCTGATCATCAGATATAGTATTTGGAATACATAAAGCATTACGTATTAAGATACAATATGACAGTTTGGCTTGTATTCTGCAACTGTATATATAACTATATATAAATGGCTTATAATATAATACATTTTATTTATATAGTGCTTTTCCCATGCTCAAGGCACGAAGCTAGATCTCAATACTCATTTGATAAATTGCCTATTAAGTACCCATTGATTTTGTCGTTGTTACTTTCCTCCAATTTTGTGGCCTGGCCTGTTATCTTATTTACAGTTTTATCCAGCAAAACTCCATCTGTCTGTCATCTTTCTTTTTGTTAAAAATTGTTAATGAGAATAGAATATTTTAGTATTTTCCTGTACAAATGATTGTGCTCACTATGAAAGATTGTATGTCATCCATACTCATTATAGTGACCAGTCATGCATACATCCATATTCAGTCAGGCTTGTTCAGTTTGGATTCAGCAGATAACATGCCTTTGGGACGCAGAAGGAAAACCTGAGTACCAAGGGGGGAAAAACTTGCCTTTATTCAAAACCAGAAGTCAGTCTGGTGCTGTAAATTACCATCGCTATCTGTTAATTGTGGTACTTAACTAAATATACACATTTCCATAACCTAACATAAGTAATTCTGATGTATAATATAATTTTTGCAAGTTCCTTAAAAATTGGCATTCAGTACTAGTTCACGAATGCTCTAGGTCAGGGTTGGTGAACTCTAGAGTTGTCATTCGCAATTTATTCAAGTACAGGGATGTGTTGTGAAATATGTGAATTAGTCCTTCTTCAAAGTCACTCAGTATTTGTAAATTGGATTTCTAACCATGACAGAATGATGTTAGTATACTTTTTGCACACAAATGTTATTTGCATACATGACACACAGGCTGCAAGTCTGTGAAGTCACCTGCTTTATGTAACATTTGTGTTTTTTCAGATGCATGGAGAAAGCAAACAAATATTTTTCAATAGGGACTTCAGATATCCATACTCTTACTTAATTCAGATGCTAACTTTTACTATTTTGGTGTCATTTATTAGGGAAATTTCCTAACAGGACTGAATTTGCAATTACACATACTTGTATGCATTTTAATTAGAACACAAGTCTCTGAAAATCAGAAGCCTTACTCAAAATCAGTTTTGTATATTATCATTTGTGTTCATTCTGTTTGATGTGTGCATGATTTATTTATTAGCAAATTGTGAAGAAACCACATTTGTCTTATCTGAAATCTGCCGTTTCTTTTCAAATAAAAACAATATACCTACTAAGATCGATGTCCTATTCTGGTAAACCTTTGAGTAACAGTATACAGTGGAACCTCGGTTCACGACCATAATTCGTTCCAGAACTTTGGTCATAAACCGAGTTGGTCGTGAACCGAAGCAGTTTCCCCCCATAGGATTGTATGTAAATACAATTAATCCGTTCCAGACCTTACAAACTATATGTAAATATGTAAAAATATGTAAAGATTAAGCACAAATATAGTTAATTACACCATAGAATGCACAGTGTAATAGTAAACTAATGTAAAAACATTGAATAACACATAAAACACCCAGGCTCCCTGATCAGCTACACGAGCTGGCTCGCTCGCGCTCTCTCTCTCTGTAGCACACACACCACCAAAGCCCCTCCCTCCCTCAGCTACAGGAGCAGGCTGGCTCACGCTCTCTCTCTCTCTGTGTAGCACGAGCGCACACACACACACACACACACACACACACACACACACACACACACAC
>JANRMT010062813.1:31485319-31507121 GCA_026402145.1 Polypterus bichir lapradei | reverse complement strand
CACACACACACACACACACACACACACACACACACACACACACACACACACACACACACACCCACCCACACCCACCCCTATCCTCCCCCCCATCCCTTCCCTGTCAGCGGCCCACGCGGGCTCTCTCTCTCTCTCTGCGCTTGCTCGCTCGCGCTCTCTAATCTCTCTGTAGCACGTGCTCGCGCAGCATTTTTTTTTTAAGATGAGTTTTAAGCACAGCGGAAAAAAGAAACATTGGAACAAATCCGAAGCGCGTGCAAAAACCAACTCACAAGCAAACAAAAAAGTAAGATTGCAGGAGATCACGCTATTAAACCTAAAGCCTGATCGCTGTAAACAATGTTTGTAAAAGGAGTTTTAAGCACAGCAGAAAAAAACGAACAACAAATCCGAAGCGCGTGCAAAAACCAACTCGCAAGCAAACAAAAAAGTAACATTGCAACAAATCACACGATGAAGTCCTCCATGTAAACAATTTTTTTAATGAGTTTTAAGCACAAGGAAAAAAGCGAACATTTGAAAAAAGAGAAAAATACTGTAACATTGCAACAAATCACATTATGAACTAAACTTATAACTTAAATTAACTTTTGAAAAATCCGTAATACAAAAACCACCAAGAAAACTAACCTTGCATGAGACGAGTTCTGGCATGAAGTGTTTTCCTTCAGGTGTTTTCTCTCTTGTGATTTCTTGGGTTTCTGGTTTTTAGCTGTTTAGCTGGTGGGAGTGAAAGCCTCATGCAGCCATTCCAAAAAGAAAGTTCTTGTGACCCTCCACATTACTGGCAGTCTGGCTTTGTTTACATCGTGCTGCTTGAAAGCACGAGGGTTCTCAGATTGGTAAATGAGTAAACTGGTAAACAGTTTTTCCACCTCTTGTAATTTCTTTCTTTACTTCGATTTCAATTTTCTTCAAAACTTTCTTTTGACCTCTCTTGACTTGCTTAGAAGCCATAGTTAACTGCAAAAGCACACGGAATACTGTAGAGCACAAAGAGAGTGCACGTTTTATTGAAAATAAGGAGCGGCTTTGCTTAAATGAAAAAGCCAGGCAGCTCTCTTTCTCTCTCAGGCTGCCTACAGGCAAACACGTGCAGCAACCTCCTCCTCCCCCTCCCCAGCAGGCACGTGCTCTTGCGCTCAGGCAAGGGAAACTGGCTTGTTCGTATACCGAGTGTGTGGTTGTGAACCGAGGCAAAAGTTTGGCGAGCTTTTTGGTCATGAACCGAGTTGTACGTGAACCGGGACGTTCGTGAACCGAGGTTCCACTGTACTTTCAGAGTGCTTTTCACAGACAATATTGTATTTTTGCTTTCTGACATTTATTATTTTTATTTAAAGTTATTCGATGTTGGAACAAACAGTGGTTTTTTTTTTCTTTTTTTGTGCTAACAGAAACTACTTCTGTAAAACCAAAACATTTATTAATGTTTCTGTGTTAAGTTCATCTTAATGCATTTCATTATCTGTTGTCTTTTTTTCCCAATTGGTGCATGTACAACCATGAAAAAATACACAATTCTAAACTTTCCCTTATGTTTTCTAGTGAAATGTATAAAAAACACTCCTGCTTTCTTTGCTGAAAGGCTGTACAAGTCCATGAAGGTACGTATCTACAATAAATAATGTATACTAATACAGATAGCCAATTTAATATTGCAGAATCAAGTTCTTTCTAAGGTCAGATGTTATGAGTTTCCAGCTCAGGTAAAACATGCAGTTTCTTGGCACTTTTTTAGCTCCCCTTTCTTGGATGCCTAAAAAATGTACCTTGAACCATAATCTGAATAATAAAGACAAAAGTGTTAATAGACTGAGATAAATTAAGATGATATTGCTGGTAGTCTTTGATTTCTCTTGTTCTACAACTAGTTTGCAAATGATTCCATTTATTTACAAACATCTTAGATATATTGAAATTTAAGAAATTTGCAAAAATCAACAGCTAGCCAATCTTAAGTTCACAGGCGTCCTAGTAATGTTAAGTATTGAGTATAAATAAATATGCATTTATTCTTCTATAAAGATGCTGATATTTGGTACTTGCCATGTACATTGCAGCCTTATATAAAAACAAAATTGACAATGTATGCATGTTTATATATTTTGCTAGTTCTTATAACATTTGACATGCTTTTATTTTTATCCTTATTCACAACCATTTAACCGACATTGCCCTGTAGAGGTGCACCTGTGAGATGTTTAGGTATGGGGTTACACAGGTGGGTACACACACAGACACACATACGTATTTGCATGCCGGTCATTTAGGTTGTTTACTCAAGGTCCATACAACATTTATCTTCGCTTACTGTGCACTAGTATAATGTGTTGTAATGCATTTTCAGTAACATTTACAACTGGTCTATTGTAGTACAGGGTTGCTGAAGACTAACCCAGTGTTTTCAGAAGCCAGAATTAGACTGAGCACATTCACACTTACTCATATGGGGTCAGTTTAGAGGTCCTAATGTGAAAGTGTTTGGGATGTGCAAGAAAACAGGAGTAGCCAAGAAAAAACTCTCCCAGGATAAATCCAGTATATATTATAAAAAATATTTAAACAGAGCACAATTGTGAGACATGAACTATATATTTGATTTTTGTCATTAAGAATTAATGGAAAAGAAAAGAAATCATCTTACAAAGGTTTAGTATATCTAATATAGATTCTCGACCTGTGACCAATATTTTTTCCTTTCATTTTACACACTAAAAGCAGCAACCATGTCTGAATATCTAACAATACAGAACCAACTAGCTGATGGGTTAAAGTCATTTCATTTAACTCTTTCAGGGCTGATGTCGACTTTTGTCAAAAGGAGGAGTTGACGATGGTAATCAACTGTAAACTGTGCCAAAACAAACCGTTATGTTTTAGTTGGACTCTTGTTGCTAGAAGGAAAGTTAGCTTCATTGGTTTGACTGAGATTTTCTGCACTTGTGTGAGTAGTAAAGTGCAAACAAGAGCAAAAATGGCACTGACATAATGGCGAGAGATCAATGCGAATGCGTAAACCAAAATACTCCATGGATGAAGTTCTGCCTGTTATCTCTAAACTGGACTATGACTTGCTGGACTCCGATTTTGATAAAAGTGATCAAAAATGAATGTGAGGTTCTGACTTGAGCTGACACACCTACAGCAATGTTTCTTAGGAGGACTGCCACTTAACAGTGGTAAGAGGGAGAAATCAGATGGTAATGCACTGCAACCGTGACCGCTGCGTCTGCCACACATTCTTGGCAAACTGGCAGCTGCAACATACAGCAACAGATGTTTTAATGTTGATCTCTGTGTGAAACCACTGCTTTTCAGAAACTATGTTTTTCAGAAAAAATATTTAGCCCTTAAAGAGTTAATTGGCATAGATGTTTGTTAAAAGGAAAGGTGTGCTTAGATTTCTTCATATGCATAATATCTCTCCCTCCCTTTAAAGCCCACACTTCTCCATCCCTAAAATACCCAAGCACTACAGCACTCTCCACTCACCTCATGACTCTGGCATGTTTCCTACCACTAGTAAGCCCTTGTCTAATCTCTCATCCCTACTCAAGACTCCTTTGATTTTAAGGGCTGCTTTTTCATTCACAACACTGTCCCACATTTCTACACCATGGGCCTTGTCCTGCACTTTAATGCTTGTTTAAAAGAGTCCTTGCCTGGTTTCAGCCTCCCCTGAGCTCACCCAGTAATTGTTTATTTGGCTCAGACTTCTCTAGATAGCCAGCCATTCCTCCAATTACATTTTTTCCCATTAGGCACATAGTTCATCATCTGTATCCCTTTGTGTCCTGAAGGAAGATTACATGTTTGAACCTACGGCTGTCTCCTTGCACATTACCTCACCACCACCACCACCACCACCACCTGTCCCCAAAGCCCTGCTCTGGTTGCACCTCCTGACTGTGTTTGACACTTCCTAGCAGTCTCAGGTTGCTTTATTAATCCTGTAAAAACTGAAAAGAGTGTTGTTATGTATTTTCCAGGGACTGGGAACTGATGATAAAACTCTGATTCGCATTTTGGTTTCTCGCTCTGAAGTTGACATGCTGGATATCAGACAAGAATACAAAAGAATGTATGGAAAATCCTTGTACACTGACATTACGGTAAGTTGTATTTTTAAAATTGCAGTCTTAAACGTAGGTAAATTTCTTGTATAATTTACATTTTGGAGGTTTACATTCCATGATTTACATTCCAGGCTTGATAAGTAAGAGCGTCATGGTGGTGCAGTGGTAGCGCTATTGTCTTGCTGTAAGGAGACCAGGGATCTTGTCCCAGGTCCTCTCTGTGTGGAGTTTGCTTGTTCTCATTATGTCTGCATGGGTTTCCTCCAGGAGCTCTGATTTCTTTCCAAAGACCAAAGACATGAAGGTTAGCTGGACTGGCAAAGACAAACTGGCCCTAGAATGTGTGTGCATGTGTTCACCCTGCAATGGACTGGCACCCTCTTCAGGGATGATTTTTGCCTTGTGACCTATGCATGCTGGGCTAGGCTACAGCCCCCATGTGATCCTGCTCAGGATTAAGCAAGCTTAGAAAATGGTAATGCACTTGACAAGTGATACAGTTATATCATACTGAGTGGAAGCTATTGTTACAAGCCTGGGTTGTGCCCATTCCTGCCAGCTGTGCCAAAGAAACAGAGTATGTATGTGTTGGTACTAGAATCTGTTTGCCTACTATTTTGCATATATGAAATTACTCCTATACTCTAACTTTTGGCTGGAACATTCTATTAAAATCTCTTTAAAAAAAAGTTTTAAGTTATACAGCTTTTGCACTGTAGGCATGGCTAAGGATGAAGGCCAGTTTAGTACCCCTTATAGAGTGCACAGCTAATACATGCAGCAGCAGATCCATATGGAGGAAACAAAACTGTATCTATGATGTTTAATATTCTGTCTTACTGGGCAAAATTTGAATTTATATGCAATATATTTGTTGGTTAGCTCAGTTTAATTTGAGGGTAGATATAAGCATACATGAAAGAAAATGATGCCTCCATAAATATTCTCTTTATAATATTCAGAAAGACTTTTATAGTTTAAAGCCACTGTTGCGAATGGTAAGAAACCCCTGTGCTTCAGCTTTTTATTTTTTTTGCTCAAAGATACTTATTTTTATTAGTTTTGTTCACATATAATGAAAAAGCACCTACTGTGGTTGCCATATCTGTCAGTCTGTCTTTCCATCTGCATGAAACAATTTGGCTCCTAGTGAACCAATTTTGTTGGGGGCTGGCGCACTTATACCTCAGTTTTTTGTTACAGTATCTCAAGTAGAGTGAACTGTATATCTCCTTCATTTTTGATTATCCTGCATAGTACTTAATCCACCCGTGTGTATCTACCTCCACTCTTGTACGTCAATCTGTATTCCTTCCTCTTCTTAAAATATGTATTCATTAAAGCCATGCCCATCCTTTTTGTAAAATCCACTGTCATCTGACCTTCTTCATTCCTCTCCTTGACACCGTACGTACCCATCACATTCTCATCCCCTCTGCTCCCTTCACCAGCATGTCCATTGAAATTTGCTCCAATCACCACTCTCGCCTCTGGGTACACTCTCCACCACTTTGTTCAACTTACTCTAGAAATCTTCTTTCTCATCCATCGCACACCAAACTTGCGAGGCATATTCGCTAATAACATTATCACACCTTCAATTTCCAGTTTCATAATCAGCAATCTGTCTGACATTCTTTTCATATCCGAAACACTCTTGACATACTGTTCTCCAGGATAGCCCCTAACATTTCTACTCCCATCCACACCATGGTAGAACAATTTGAACCTGCCTCCCCTTACTCCCCTTTATATCTGGTCTCTTGCACGCACAATATGTCAACCTTCCTTCTCTCCATCATATCGGCTAACTCTCTGTCTTTAATTAACTAGTCATACTGCCAACATTCAATGTTCCTACCCTCACTCTCCTAACATGCCTCCTCTTCTTCTCCTCCAGCCAAAAATAGCCTAGTTTCCCCCAGCAACCTGTTAATTAACAGTACTGGTGGCTGCCATTGTTAAACGCAGCCTCGACCAATCCAGTATGGAAATCTGTATTGTTGTCTGTATATTGATCTGGCAAAATTTTACACCAGATGCCCTTCCTGATATAACCTTCCCCGTTTATCTGGGCTTGGTACAGGGATGAAGAAACACTGGTTTGTGCATCCCTTAGGTTAATGGGACATCCATCAATGCCAGTTTTACAGTAGTGGATTCTACTGTCTGAAAGCTGCTGAGACACCACAGACACACTTGGGCTGTGCTTTTAACTACTGCAGTTAAAAATCATATATTTAATATAATCTTGTAATTCAAAGAACTGCATTCTATTATCACAGTTACTTTATATTACTGAATGTTTGAAAAACATTTAATCAATGAAAATGTGTTTACTGGCTCTTTCAGATCACTTAACTAACTCCCAGAGCACATATGAATGATATGCTTACATTTGTTAAATATTTGGCTGTGTGTTTATTCAAAGCAACTTACAAGAAAAGGGCACAAAACAACTATTTACAAATGTTTTTACGGTTAAAGAACAGGCAGGTTACGTGACTTGCTCAGAGTTGTGCAGTAAGGCAAAAGGAGGATTGAACCAACACCCTTGGGATTTCAAGCCCTCTGCCTTCGCCACTAGACACTGCGTAAATCTGGATGAACTGAAGGAATTCCCAAGTTTGTTGATGAGGCTGAGAGTAAAATACAACTGTTTTTATTTTAAAAAGCAGAGAAACTACCTGTTCTTAAGTTATCATTTATCAACTGTTACATCACAAACTCTAGTCAGCTGTGAATTAAATGTAGGTAGTACTGTAAACATGGCCATCACAATTGCAAAACATTTTGTTTAATTATCATGGAAATTTTTGATGATACTCCAGAATTGTGGAGTGAGCAACAGCCTTGTTCCACTTATAGTGTCTTAGCATGTTTGAGTTTATGCATTTGAGATTTTATAATGTCTGTCTTTACAAACTTGCATAGAGTTCCCATTCATTTTTTTCATCATTCCAGGAGCTAACTATTATTGCAGCCTTAGTGCTGAACGTAAACCTTGGAAAAGAAAGCTTTAGTATTGAAGAGGTTTTAAACAAACAAATTAAACTGTTCAGCTTCTAAGCCTTTCTTGATTAGAATTGCCCATGTATCTCTCCATTGTAAAACTGCAAAGCACTTTAGAAACTGAAAGGGAGGTGATGTGCAGTGTAAAAGCATTATAAACCTTCTTAGGCCATTGAGGTTATCATTACAAAAACTATAATTAAATTTCAACATTTTGTCGACCATAATCCAGGGATCAATTGGTGTCACCGTGCCCTCTTTGCAGGCATCATTTAGCTTTCACTTCAGTCACTGAATGAGTTTTGATTATTTAATTTCCAAGCTTTGTCTTTCAGCCTAAGCTGTATAAACCCCAATCCCTCCAATGTCTGTCACTGTCTGCGGTTTCTAAGCATTGAAATTTACAGGCATTGTTAAGGGAGTGCCCAGTGCTGTGACTGCCTGCTGTAAAGGTGGAGTTGAAATGCTTCTAATGATAAAAAAGGACACACTGTGGAAAAAGATAAAAGAAAAGGGAGATGTGGAGGCTGGTACAGAGGTGTGACACTTGGAGACGTTGAGTGAGAAACGTAGTGAAAATGCATCAACTTCAGTCTGGCAATGAACTTACAAAGAATATAATATAGCCTTGTCAATTTTAAGATTCTATTCAAGCTTTCTGCAAAATGTTATCAAAATAAGTTTTTTTTTTAAAGCCATCAACTTATACATAAACGTGTTTGTATTTTGGATGAGTGCATTTGTTTAATAAATTCAATATCAAAATAACCATTTTTTTTCCTTGCTTAGGGTGACACTTCTGGCGATTACAGGAAGATCTTACTGAAGCTATGCGGTGGAAATGATTAGAAGAAGTAAATCACAGCAGACTGAATGGGGAAAGGCTTCTAATGTTTTAGCCTTCCTGGCTGGCCGTTCTGCACATATGTAGTTAATACAGTTGCATGTTTTTGTTTTTAATGACACAAATCTTAACACACTAAGCTGTGTTTGTGACATTACAAGGTCTTTTTCCTGTCTTTCTAGACTTGCTTAGTACACTTTCTGTATTACACTGTATGTAGTGTGGAAGCAATCGGTTGTTTCCACCAAGCGTTTTGATATACTCCATGGATTGCCAAATGTAACCTATCAACCAGAACATATTTTCAATGGAATATTTGTAATACTCTTGCTTCTGAAATAAAGTATATATTTACCATTACCTTTTTTTTTTTCCTTTGTAATTTTTTGGCGACCAACCATTCACACTTGGAAATCTTTCCACAATACAGCCTTGCAAATGTGTACATTTTATAAAGTACTTACTTTTATGTCTTTTTAATTATTTATTAAATTAACATTTTATTTGTTCAAAAACATGTACATTGTTATAACAATCAAACAAATGTTCCAGTGAAAGAAAATGTAGAGATCTGAAGTCTTTTCAATCAGAAATGCAATCAGTTTGAATTTTTTCCCAAAACAATACTTGTAATCACAAACCACAGTAAAACCCCCGTCCTCTGCCAAAATAGTCAGGTAATTGGTAATCGTGTTGTAACCTCTTATTGATTAAAACCATTTTACCAGAGACACTGACAGGGGCCCAGCAGGAGTATTTTAGAATAATATTTATAAAATCTTTCCAAAGTCCAAAGATGATCTGTACATTTCCATGCAAGGAAAAATACAATATTTTAGTTTAAGACAATATCTTTTATTATGTTGTGAATTATTTAATTCAAAACCTTGCCTGAGATATTGATAGAGAGGTCTGTTTTCCGGAATTGCCAAAGATGGGTTAGCAGTGGGCACTGTGGCAATAGTTGATAAAGTTTGGAAATGCTGTCAATGTTCTTCTCCTTACTAGGTGAGCATTGGTTGTGGATTAGTGAAATTTTGTAAAAGGGAAAAAAAATGTCTAAGTTCCTAACTTGTTCATAAAAAATTAAGAGAAGTAGCAGAAAGGAGAAATCGTTGAAGGAATTCCATATTTTATGGCAGAGTTGATCAGAGGGTGCAAATACATTATCAGTGTAAAGATCTATGAAGGCTGAGAAGTCTAGTATCTTTTAAAGGCTGATATATACTGCCGTATTAAGTCAATGCCGTCGAAAGCAGTTTATACGTTCACATTGCAGCAAGCTGCACACACAAACCTGAACTCTAGTTGGTGGCTTTTGTAGCATACAAGAAAAGCGAATGATCCATCAACATGCAGACAGTTTTTGCCCTTCAGGTTCATTGCTCATCTTGCTTCACATTTTTCTCCAAAGGCAAACATATTTGTCCCACAGATTTTTCCACTTTATCATACATTCACTGACTTCCAAACCAATGTTAGCTGATACTTGGTGCCACAAATTGGCTGCCATCTGAATGTCTTTGTAGTATTGTGATGAGGTGCCATATACAGTACGTACTGTAAACTTTGTAACTACTTGGACAGTTCTTTTCTCAATCAGCTCCATGTTTACTTCAGAATAGTTGAACACGAACAGAAAAAAGTTTAAGGAGATATGTAGTTACCAAACTAACCAATTGGAGTTGTAGGGGTTTGTGTAGGGCTCACATCGACATGATGCGTGTCGGTTTTTTGAGAAGGTGCTTGTCAAGCTACACCGTGGCTACACTTGTAGGTTGAGCGGGCTACACTCAGTGCAGAAGTACAAATCACCCTTAAGATTTACTTAATACTTCATAATTGAGGAAGGGCTCAAATGCAAAGTTAACCTGAAATGGAGCAGCACACAGAAGAATCTTTTTCCTTAAAGTGTTGTCTGCATTGGCTTCATATTTTCAGTTAATGTATTTGTAAGTTGGCGATAATTAATAATGACTGGAGCATAGAGAAGAGCATGCATAGACAAATTCTCACCAGATTTTGTTTTCAGTTCCAACCAAGCAGGAACATTAAGGCTTCGAGTAGAGTGTGTGTACATAACTGCATCTTGTGTTTAATGCAGTTTTAATCAAAAATTAATGCCAAGTTTATTTATGACACCCGGTGCCATTTAGGTAACCTGGCTTAAATCAACAAAAGATCCAGCCATTGAGCATTTTAATGTATTGTGAAGTTTGCTGTGCTTTTACATGTGTAATAGAAAAGATTATCCAGTGTATAGCCTAATGATGTTGTTTTTGTTTTTTTTTATTAAATGTCTGTCATATTTTAATGTGTTTAAACAGCCAGAAATGTCAAATGTCTACTTTTAAAATGCAGAGAATGTGTATAAGCCCATTGTTGCTCTGGGACATTTCTGACTTACTAGATCTGGTAAGAACTTCCATTAAATGCTGTGACGGGGAGGAGGACGAGTTGATCAGAGTGGGCCAGGTGTGCGGGGACACTTTAAATTGTGTCAATGTGAGCGATCCCTGTCCAGGAAGAAAGCTTGGACGATGAGAGACAGGATTTAGTGGCAAATGTTACTGGGACAGGCCGCTAAGGAAGAAAGTTGTATACAGTCAATTGGTGAGCTGGCTTAGAAGAGCACAGGCCATGTGATGATCTAAAGAGTGCTAAGCAGAGAGGATCAAATGTAAGTACAAGTTTATACAGCGCCTGAAACTACACATCCACCACTCTGGTTGTATGGTTTGCAAAGCCGCATTCTATTTGCTTTTGTTTATGGCACTAGTTATAATATTTAAAGATTAAGACATACTATCTATATTACATGAATAAATATGTAACTTTTTCTCCTCCCTGTTCTGGTACTCTGTGTAATTTCCTGGGTTAATGCTGAACTACAACAGCAGTTAATCTTGACTGTGTGGTAACAGTATGGGATTTGGGACATTTTGGTCAGGTCTGTGTAATAAAGAGTATAAAGGGGAATAGGGCCACCTTAGGAGAGTGCCATAATGAAACAGGTTTACTATGATGGTTGGGTCTAAGGAATCCATTACCAGACGGGTTTATCCATTCCCGGGAATTCGGGAATCCCGGGGATGACACAGTGCACGGGCATCTCACATGTGAACGGTTTTAGAACGACTGACACTTATTTTTAATAAAACTACTGCAATATGTTGACCCCAATAAAAGACTAACCTTATCTACAAGCAGTTCATGCTCTCATATAAGTACATGTATCTAGTTCAGGGGTGCCCAATGCGTCGATCGCAATTGACCGGTAGATCATAAAGGTAGTGCAGGTAGATTGCGTTGCATTCAAAACTAGTCTATCATATATCCTCCCTATGGCATTTGCCACTTGATTGACATACAGGGCGGCCAGTCTGAGATCTCTTTTCTTCTAACACACTGGTCATCCCGCACGCATGATCAAACGCACGAGCTACTGCAAAACTCCGGCTGTGATCTAGTTAGCCTTCCAATTTATAGCGACTAAAGAAGGGATTTAAAAAAAAAAAAAATTGTTTGGGGAGTGTATGGACTGGATGTGGAATTGGAAAAGGATTTTTTTTCCCACAATGTCACAATCGAAGTGCGTTTGTCTGATCTGTCAATCTATCATTGCTGTTCCAAAGAAGGAAAATGTGGAAAGACATAAGAATAATCGGTAATGTATAGAATTCATGATTCTCTCTGTAATGGCAGGTTTTCCACGTTCTGAGGCAGCAAAGCATTCCCACACCCTTACACTACCATGCCTCTGTTTTATTGTAGGGTTGATCGTGTTGTCAAACACCAGACATAAGTGGGATTTGTGTTGTCCCAAGAGTTCAACTCTGGAGTCTTTCTGTCCATAGAACATTATACCATACAACTTGAGGATAATCAAGGGGTTTATTTGCCAATGAGAGACAAGGCCCAATGTTACTTTTGGATAACAGAAGATTCTACCTTACAGCTCTCCCGTGCATCCATGAACATAGACCATAGCTGAGGCTAAAAAGGCCTGCATTTTATTGGATGTTCTTCTGGAATCCTCTGTGGCTTCTTGAGCGAGTCTTCCTGTGGTGCTTTGGAGTCCCAGAGCCTTAAAAATAACTTTGTAACCTTTTACTGACTGGTAATTTTCAATGACCCTTTTCTTCTTCTCTTTTGGAATTTCCTCTGATTAAATCATGGCATCCTTCTAGAAATCTTGTGGTGCTTACTTCCCTCCCGTGGTAAGGGTCCATATACTGTGAGCTTTCGATTCAACAAGGCTGGCTGCATGCAGGTCTTGTTGTGGTCAGTCCATTGACTCTAAATCGGTTTGAGTAAGTAGCTAACAGGGTAGTTACCTTTTCATACAAGCGATCAGGAATGGGGCAAATGCTTTTTCACAGCACTGTAGGTAGCTTCCAGTTCTGTTTCTTTGGTGTCATGCTGCCCTCATGTCACAAATTGAGTGAGTGAATCGTCACATTGGAATGGTTAGCAGCTTCAGGAAGACAGCAGCACTGCACATTCTGGATTTTCACGTGTCTCTTCCATATGTTCAGCAGGCTTTCCAGCTTCTTACAGAGAATGGCCCTAAACAGAAATGGTGCTCGTTCATAGCTGAAAAGGCAAAAGCGAACAAAAACCTGTCTTGTTTCTTGACGAAAATGGATGATTAGCCAACATGAAAATGCAAATTTACTGTTTTTGAAAAGTGATCTAAAAAAACATATGATGTTACTGAACCACAAATTTCACTATGTAACTACTCCAAGTGCAATATGCATTTGAAATCCATATATTCAGGTGGCATCCCAAAATGGTGCTGTGAATAAAAATATAAAAGGAATATCAACAGTTTGGGGCTGTGACTGCGGCACTGACATCATTGGGGAAGCAGGAGGAAGTTTCTTTTTTGGTTTGTTCACTGCATCTGCCCACCGATTTCTGTGTGAATATCAAGAACCCAAGGCAGACTTGAACCCCCAGTGGTTTATGGGCCCCTGAGCCCCTTGTGTAGAGCTGCAGTCAGAGCTGCTGAATGAATGGAAATTTGGCTCACCCATCCCATGTGAATTTATTTGTGCTAAAAACAATTCCTTAATGTAGTGCTTTTAAGTGTAGATTTAACACGAATATGATAATAATCTAACTTCATTTGTGCCACCCTTGTGGCCTTCTGCAGACTACAATCATTTGCCAATTATCTGCAGATTTGGAGTGGTTTTATACAGAACAGTATTGTTACAATGAACGATTTTTATTTTACTGATCACATTATATGCGGTGTAAATCAAACTATAAAAATCCACTTAGGATAATCCAAGCAACACAAACTACTTTGTGAAATCTTGCATACAAAAATAGGTGCTCATTATTGACACATCTTCTTCTCAAAAGGTCTGAAACGCTATTAATGCCAAGTTGTTAAAACATTGTGCTAAAAGGTTTGTTGTGTTCATCAACTCTGATGAATTCAGGAATGGCTGTAAAAGTGGATTGCATAATGCTAACCACCGGCTAGTTAATAGCGATGCGCTCCCCCGTACACAGGAATATATTTGAATAAAGTGATATTGAAATGCAGGATAAGAGCCACTCTGTTTAGTGCTAACGCGTGGTGCTCTTACTCGACTGGCCACTCTGTGCCACCACTCCACTAATCAAGTGGTAAAGTGATGGCTGTTTATGGTTATTGGAAGAGAATGAACACTGGAGATGAGCTCATATGGAAGTCAGCCGTGACATGGAGGTGGCCGCTCTTCATCTCACAGCTGCTTCCTGCAGCTCTGCCTTGTTACCACTGAAACTGGGTTTCCTATTATTCTGTGCTGCCTGCCCTACTGTACCTCACAATGCACCTTTAATTTATTAAGGGGGGGAAATTACAACACCAACTAGTATGTAGTGGCACCTAAAACTGGCCAACATCTGGAATTGTTTGATACAGTGCCACAAGAAAGTCAATCACCTTGCCCGTTCTCTCAGTTTTTGTTCCATTCTTTCAGAAGTAGCAATGGAGTTCAGAACTGGAGGCTGAGAGGCCAATGAAATGTGGAGAGCATTAAAACAGTGGGTGTTCAACGAAGAAGCTCAATCAGTCAGCTCTTTTAAGTACCAGTGTGCTTTGATTTGTTTGAAATGTGTGCACCCAAACCATCACTTAAATTTGTGTCACAACTGCCAAGAGCAAAATGAAAGAAGATTCATCTGACTGTATCGCCCCATTTTCTATATCTTGTCAGGTGAGCAGTCTGTGCCTCACAAATTAAATATGATGTCTGGATGTGTGGAGTTCTCAGTCCATGTTGTTCTCCGTGTCATGGTACAGATTTGCAGTTAACTAATCTAAAGTGCGGCATTTAGAGCACCTTGACCTCAAAGCTCACAAATTTGGACTTTGTATCCTGCACTCAGTCTCTGCCTAGCTGGAATTCACATTATGGTTGTTTCCCATTTGGTTATTCGTTTTTTTCCAGCCAAATCCCAAAGCCGCACATTTGAAGTTAGTTGGTGACTGTGCAATGGCCTGTTCTGTGACCATGTGTTACCTTGCAGCCAGTCCAGAGTTGGTTCTTCAGGCAGTGGTGTCAAGATTGGACCCTAAAGCTGCATTAAGCTTAGCATCCTCTTTCAACATCTTTCAATGCTACAGGGAAAAGAGAGAATACTGTTAGTGCATATATTACAATTTATATTCTTGTCTCCTTCTTCACCACCCACGTATTCTCTTCCACTCTCCTCCCACCTCTGACTTCTCATGCAGAAGCTTGGCTTCTTTTATGCTAGACCTGGGAGTAGTCCTGATGCCACAGCATTGCACACTGGAAGCACCTCCTTGTCCCTTCAGGGAGGGTATAACGATTCCCTGCAGCTCCTCCTAGAGGCACCCAAGACCTCCGACAGGGCTGTTCCATGGGACTATAATTCCCAGCCTGCCATGTGGGCATCCATATTGGAGTACCACCAGTGGGATGCTGCCATTGTGTGTTTGGAGGGGGGGGAGAGATATAATTCCCGGGAGCAACCACCATCTGTCCTTCTAAACAAGCCTCCCATCCTAGCAAAGCAAACCCTGCCCCAAACCTCCATGCCAGTTGTTTCTTATATCTTTACAATATACTGTACACACATAATGTACATCAAATACCGTATATACTCATGTATAAGTTGGGTCTTGAAATGCGAAAAATCGGTCATAAAATCAAATCTCGACTTGTCTGTTCAAAAATGCGACACTTTATTTATTGTTTTAACATCTTCTTGCTTCCTCCAATCGCACACCAGTTTCTCAGACACATTGAATTTTGTTGCAGCAGCGCAGTTACCAATTTCTTTCACTACTTCAATAACTTTTAATTTAAAACCACTTTTTATATTTTCTTCTGATTGAACGCTTCATCGTAGATAAGGGAGGCTCTTACGATAAAAGTGTATGAGGGTGTGAGATACAAAAAATACAAAACAGTGCAAACGTCGCTTCGGAATAGTTTGGGTATTACCGTGTGGTCACGTAGGCACGATATATTGAAGTAAAAAGGCTGTGTGCTCCGTGGTTACTCTCTCAGGTGGGCGTTAGCATATCATAATCTCTTGGACCGATGGTGTGAGTTTTCCGCATTTGACTTCTATGACCGACATTATAAAATACTGGAAATTATACGTTAAAAATCAAGCCCTGACTTATCTGCAGCTGAACTTAAACGTGAGTATATACGGTAATCCAATTCAGGTTTGCATTCTCACAGAGATCGTTTAGGGAAATTAATCAATCTAGCCAGCATGCCTTGAGGTAAGTCAGTCATTGTCCAACCCGCTATATCCTAACACAGGGTCACGGGGGTCTGCTGGAGCCAATCCCAGCCACCACAGGGCGCAAGGAAGGAAACAAGTCCTGGGCATGGCGCCAGCACACCGCAGGGCATGCCTTGAGGTATGTGGTGGGAATACCCACAAAGATGCTGCGAGAACCTGCAAAATCGCACAGATGGCAACTAAGCATGGGATGTGGACCTGATAGGCTGAGTCTGTGCGGCTGTCCTGATCACCATCTTGACACTTTGCCTCCGTATTTCCAAGCAGGTGTGTTAAAAAGCCTTTTTTATCAACCACAATTAATTTAAGAATGGCACAATATGACGTATTATTCAGTTCCGGGCTAGAGTCCATAGACCCTGAGTGAATAGTTCTGCTGCGCCATTGAGATTGCCCCAGTGTGAATGAGAAGCCACCTTTGTCCGCCTGGTGTCCTTGCCGTTGGGCTAGGCAGCGGCTCCCCAAAACCCCAAACTGGGCCAAGCAGCTTATAAAATATTTGAAAGGATGGATGGACGGATTTAATGGCTCTTTAATTACAAGAGGGCATTTTGACAGCCTAAGCACAAATCAGTGATTTGTGTGGTTTAAATCTATGAAATAAATTTTCCTTAAAGATAATACTGGCAAAGATTCAGATATAAGCTCAGTACCAATTTAACTTGAAAGAAAAGTAGTTTATATATAGCTGAGCATTCTGCCAGTGTGAATAGTTCTTCTGCTGCTAATTTAAGACGAAAGTGCAGATCAAAGTTTATGATAGAATTTCACAAGAGGATTTCACTTCAAAGCAAAATCTCCACAGTACTGACAAGAAGGTATTATCTTTCACAATAGTCGCTCCTGGGGCTTTACTGCCATTCTAAAAATATCAGAGGAGGAAATATTGCACATAACAGAAATCAGACATCCCAGCTCAAAATCCTCTTTTTTTATATTTAAAAAGATTCAAAATAATGGCACTTGGCAAGATTCTAAACATTGTGCTAACGGACACTTTCAGGCATAAGCAATTTGATTATTTCAAAGGTAAAAAATTATCAAGTGGAAATCATTCAGATTGGAGCTGGTGAACCACATTTATTATGTTGATAGTGAAAGGAACGGCTGGCACATGCATTATCAGATTCAAACTGGAATAAAAATTCTAGGGTTTGCAGGAAATGTACGCATCAAATTGTATCTTTTACTATGAACATCAGAAAGGATAAATGTACTAAAGACAAAATCAAATCTTCCACTCTGTATGTCTGTGACTTACCACAGTTCTTTTAATACATTTTTGATAATAATATATAAATCACAACAAAAGATGTTGCCCTTTATAGTAGAAGTGGACAAACACCATAGATATATTGGGGTCCTCACTCGTGGACATGGACAGCCACAATGGCTGCAAGCTTTTGTCTCTTAGCAGCCAATTAATGTTGCTGATGCAATCCACTGTTTGGGGCTTCATTTTTATTCAATCACCTAATTCTAAATGCTTAATTGTTTCCTTAGATTCCCCACAGCTCCATTCACGATTTTTAACGGCATCCGTTATTTTAGGCAAGGACATGTAAATGGCCACAGGAAGCAATGACCAGCTTAACTTGGTCACATTTAGAGCTTCATGTATTGCGTCCTGGAATGGACACTCCCGATCCATCTCCAAGCCCAAAAGGCAGCCAAATGGTTAAATATGTTGGATTTATCAGGTGTGAAGGTTAGGGGACACCACAGAGCCTCAGACCCCAAACACCAACACACAAAACAGTCCATGGTTTTATTACACTGATACCTTGTATAACAATAAACAGGTTGCCTCTTGCCTTATCTACTCTACTCTTCTCCCTTTACTCCCTACACTATTACTTCTCCAAGATGAGTGTTGCCTTCCTTCCTCCCAGCTCTGATTCCTTGAGCTATGGAAGCAGGCTACTTTTATGCTGAACCCAAGAGCACTTCCAGTGACATGATGTGGCTAGTTGGAAGTACTTTCGGGTCATAAAAATGCCAGGGAGATCCTGCCCCGGTGCCAGGGATCCATACAGGGTTGCATGTGTGGACTCCAATTCCCATGCAGCCCCGTGGGTGTCCAAACTGGGACTCTATATAAGAGATGCTGCCTCCTATTACAGTAGGGGATGAACTGCTTCCTGCCGTCTTTTCTTGTCGGTTCCTGTAACCTTCGGGCACCCCAATCAGGATGGGAATCATAAGGCATCCCGGTGGTTATTGCCCCCTTTAATCTATCTTTCCATCACGGCATCCCAGCCTTAGTTCAATCTTACAGTAGTTTCTAGAAGTACTCTTAATGTTAATTGGATCACTGAAATATCTCCCCTGCTTTTTCACATCAATTTCTTTACCAACTCTTGGTCAGTTGTAACTAATTGGACGGAATGCAATTCCTGTCAAACTCATGTATAGCACTTTGCAGAGATCAAAAGAAGCCCTTTCACTGATGAAAAAACAGAATGTTTGTCATCACAGTGAGAGGTAAAACAGTACCGTAATCATATCATCTTCTGAATTTTACATAGAAAAGCAAAATTAAAGTCAAAACTTAGCAAAGTTCCAAACGGAAGCAGGGCCATCGTATCAGCATCATAGGCCCCCGGGAAAAAGTAGAGCACTGGGAAGCCTGAAGATAGAAACATACATAGGCATCAGAAACATTGTGGGCCCCTGTGCTCCTGGGGCTTGCAGTCAGTGCCCATACATTAAGACGCCATTAAACCGGATTTTTTCTCTACAGTAATTTAATCATTTGATTACACATTAATCTCTCTAGTGTCCTTCCTGTGACTAAATCAACACTCAAACGCTATATAGTGCATGTTGCCATCATTTATAATGCAAATGTGCTGATGTCATGCACAGTGCAAAGTGTACAAGCGCATGCCTGGCAAAATGCCACTTCAAAGTGATGGCATCTATTATGAACAAGGAGTCCCAAAGCAGGGATTTACTGTCAAACCCATGTCTAGATATGAGATGTCACACACGTGTGAGTAGGAGGCAGCTAAAGGGTCTGAGTAAGTGTAGTAAGTGCGCGAGTGCATTTGGGGGTCAGGAAGAACTCAGTACAGGCTCCGCTCCTCAAATACAACACTTATAACTTACCAAATGGAGAGTGTGCTGGGAAAAACAATATATGGGTGGCTGTCCCAAACCTTTATGATGTCTTGGACTCTTAATTGTCACAGAGGATAAATTAAAAAGTAAAGGCAATTTAAAAATATGTGGTAACTGCAACAGAGAAAAGTTGATGCAATACAATACATTCACTATGGTTTATGGGTAGTTTGAACACGCACAGTGCACCCCTCTGCCATTAGTCTAGTGGAAGCAAAGTTCAAACAAATATGGATGCTTCACTACAGGAGTGAACCACTGTAGAACAACAGGCCATGGTGAGATTTCTTTGGGCAGAGGAAGTGAAATGTACTGAAATCAACATCAACAAATCAATATCAAAATCGCGAACACAAACCCACAATGACATGGCGAATGCCTTCATCAGAAAAGATTGACAAATTACATTGTGTTCTGGAACAGATTGTCACTGTACATGAGATACATGGGTCCATCACTGTAAGTCAGAAAGCAAAGAGACAAACCATGCAGTGGAAACACCCATCTTCTCCAGTAAAGAAGAAATTCAAACAATAGGCCTCCTACAAGAAAATCATGATCACCTTCTATTTTGGGGCATTTTCAGGAATATGGACAACTAGCAGAATACCCGCACTTCGCAGCGGAGAAGTAGTGTGTTAAAGAAGGTATGAAAAAGAAAAGGAAAAATTTAAAAAATAACGTAACATGATTGTTAATGTAATTGTTTTGTCATTGATATGAGTGTTGTTCCCATATCTATATCTATATATATATCTACATCATATATACACACACATATACATACATACAAACATACACACAGGTATATATAAATATATGTGTATATATATATGTATGTGTCTATATGTGTGTGTATAGCTTTGATCACTGAGTGCAAGGGAAAAATAATAAAATGTAGTCTATAAGTTATTAAACAGTAAAACATTAACGTTTTAAGAAGTAAAGGTACATTGAGCACTACTGGAGTGGTTGCGGGTAAACTACATTTTAAAGACGGTATAACAGAAGAGGTAAGTAGTACTAACTGCAGCTAAAATGTATATGGATCATCTCTCGGTAGTAGATCCCTTTTGAAAGGCGCTACACGACGGCTGTGGTATAGAAATTACATTTTCTATGTGAAAGTCCAAATTTCTGCCTCTAATAATGTGCCTTACCAGCAATTAAAGAAAATTAGTTTTGTGTCCTCTGCAGTGTTAAGAGAGAAAGGCTTTGGTTTGGGATAAACGGAAAAAAGGTGTAAAGAAAGGAAAGTTGCCTTTTTCTTTTCTTTTATATAGTATAGAGAGATGTGTTCGCTGACGATATGAGCGCCTTTTGGGGACAGTCGCGGTGGGTCTTGTGCAGACTGGTGAGACGTCCCAGCTATTAATCGGCTGTGATGGCACTGTCAGTCCTTCACTCCTGTGCGTGTCTTCATAAGAGCTGACGACCTCATAATCGTATACGTGCAAAATAAAGTGCGAAGCGCCTTAATATTATTTTGCCGCAGAAGCGCAGTCAGCGTGTGAAAGGCCGGCACAGCTATGCGCGTGCGCCGGCTGCTCGACTTTTGCTGGGCAGGAGACGCCAGTTTTTGCAGACACGTTCACATGATCAAAAGTCTCCGCGCTCTTTGGAGGTCATTCATATACAAAATACCCGCGCCTCGCAGCGGAGAAGTAATGGGTTAAAGAAGTAATGAAAAAGAAAAGGAAACATTTTAATAATAACGTAACATGATTGTCATGAGTGTTGCTGTCATATACATGCCTGCCTAAATAAGTCACCCTCGCTTCGCTCTTACTTTTTTACCGTTCATTTAATCATGGCTAGTGGCGGAAAAATTGTAAAATGGAAGGAGGATTACACTGAGTATGGCTTTACCAAAACAATTATTGATGGCGAATCGATTATTCATAAAGCTTGAATTGGTGATCTGTTTTTGTGTGTTAACCTCATATCTTTTCATACTTCTTCTCAAACCAAGGTGGTGCGAGGCTAAAATGAATTGGGATGCGCTGATCAATGTTATCGGTGTACCAGGAAATCATGCATTGACAAAAGTTCCCCTTTGATTGTAATGCAAAGTGTGATTAAATGCATTATTTTTTAACGCGTTATGGAGCACATGCATCGAAGCTTCTCAGCTGTGCTTGTGCTAAGAAAATTAAACATTTTAAAAATAACGTAACACGATTGTCAATGTAACCTTTTGTAAGTAGTGCCTGGAGGATTCAGTGTGGAGAAAGTCTAGAGACAGAGTGTGTATTAACTTGTGGATTGCTCTGTATTTGGTGGCAGTGTGACGAAGTTGCTTCGGAAGACGGCGTTAGCCGCGGAGCTCAGCTCAGAGCGAAATGAGGTAAATGGGAGGGGAGACGATGACGTGACTCCCCCACCCGCCTTAACTGTCAATCCCCCACAAACACAGTCTCTCGGAATTTGCATAAGCACACCCCTTCACCTGCAATTTTAACTTAGTTACAAAGTGATCAAAACTCTCGTTTATATCCTGCGTCCTCTCATTAAACTTGTATCCCGCATTACCCGTGGGCATGAAAAGCACCAGCGGCAGCCTGTCTATTAAGTTAATTTAAAGTTTAGGTTTATACCTCGCTTTGTTTCCGAAGTAGCTGTACTGATGAATATGGTAGTATGTCACTCGCTTCTTAATGTTTCGCTGCCTTCTCAATTATATAATGCATGTTTTGTTCAGCGTATTTTGGAGTTCTTCCTGGTTTTCTACATAGTGCGTTGACAGTCAGTTCACGTGATTACGTGGGCGGCGTAATGATGTCACACGAAACTCCGCCCCCACGGCGGTCAAGCTCAACTCCATTACAGTAAATGGAGAAAAATACCTTCCAGTTATGACCATTACGCGTAGAATTTCGAAATGAAACCTGCCCAACTTTTGTAAGGAAGCTGTAAGGAATAAGCCTGCCAAATTTCAGCCTTCTACCTACAC
>JANRMT010062813.1:31431514-31459047 GCA_026402145.1 Polypterus bichir lapradei | reverse complement strand
CTACAGTACACAAGAAAATAACTTGAAAAAAATTTAAATTATTATTTTAGTCTTAAATTAGTGCTCATGCATGCAGTTTAATTTATGCCACAATTTTCTGTTCTTTTATAAATGTTTCATGAAGCCCTTTGGTGAAAATCCCGTATTAACAGAGTACAAAGTTATAGATATATTCGTTTAATTCATGGTTGTTGCTCCTTTGCTCAGATGATGTGGTCTTGAAATCAGCTCAGTTTTGACTTTTCTGTTTTTGAACTTACAAAAGGTTTCAAAATGCTTAAATGATTTTGTTATCTTGCCTAATATGCTTCAAGAAGGGTCATCACTGTGTAAATTGTTTCTCCGGAATTAAAGTGGTACATTACATTGACGGAATCCAAATATTGAAAAAAAAATTTATTCAACAGCATTAAAATTTAAGAAATAAATTATCAGTGTTTGTTCAACCAAACTGTGGACAAAAATGTTTATTTCTCCTAAATTACATTAAATCCATCTATCCATCCATTATCCAACCCGGTATCTCCTAACTACAGAGTCACGGGGGTTTGCTGGAGCCAATCACAGCCAACACAGGGTGCAAGGCAGGAAACAAACCTCGGGCAGGGCGCCAGCCCACCACAGGGCACACACACACAAACACACAATAGGGACAATTTAGGATCGCCAATGCACCTAACCTGCATGTCTTTGGACTATGGGAGGAAACCGGAGTACCCAGAGGAAACCCACGCAAACATGGGGAGAACATGCAAACTCCACGCAGGGAGGACCTGGGAAGCGAACCCGGGTCTCCCAACTGCGAGGCAGCAATGCTACCCACTGCGCCACCATGCCACCCGCAGACAGTATATCTAGTATAAAATCATGGGAACTTGAATTAAGAATACTACCACATAAAATGCACATGAAAATGTTTTTAAAAATACATTGAAAATTTCACCTCTTTTAATTTTCAGTATCACATAAATTCAACATCCTGGTTTTGAATCCCACATCCATCTGTTGTTCATGTGGAGTATTCATTCTCTGTGTTTTCTCCACATGCACAGATTTTCCCCTCACATTCCTAGAGATGTGCAGGATAGGTTAATTGGTGACTGTAAATCGGAAGTCTGCAAAGTCGACTCAGGAGGGCCATAGTGACTGCATATTTTTATTCTACAACACAATATTGACTTGACATGGAAGAATGAAAAAACTAACAAGACATAAAACAGTAAGATCTGTTAATGACAAGGATTTCTATCTAATTAAGCTATCAATTTTGAACAAAAACCTACAGCCCACCAAGACTAACTTTGCAGACCCCTGCTCTAAACATATCCATGTATGAATTAGGTGTAGGCATGGATGTGTGTGCCCTGCAATGGACTAGTGTCCTGTCTAGGCCCGTTACCTGCCTTCTGCTGCTGGGACAGACCTTGGCATCCCATGATAGTGAATTGCACCAAGCAGGTTTATGGAAACATGCTATTATTGTGCATTGACAGGACTAATCCAAATAAGTCTGTCTTGGTAAGGCATGACAATTAAAATTGACAAAGCCAAGCAGGGGGCATTTGTAAGTCATGCCAAGGTTTCCTTTATATGCAAATCAAACACATAAGTTTTAGGTAGATAGATTACACTTTTCAGCTGACCACTGACATATATCCATTCTGCTTTTATGCAGTTTGAACTTGTAGTTTTCAATAAAAATAATCACTCAAAAAAGATGTATATATCTTTTTGACTTAAAAAATTGCCACATAATAAAAAGGGAGAAAATTAGGTATATGTATATTATGACAGAACAATATCAGTTTACTTTGCAAATTAATTACATGAGCATCTGAACCATGCGACCACATGAAATGTTTCTGAATTAACAACATAAGTAAAATAAGAGGCTTGCACTAACCACTAAATGGTGCAGGTTAGCTGCACAGCTCTTAGGTATGGCAGTGGCTATCAAAGTGTAAAATTTGGAAATTCAAGAAAATCTCTTAAGACAAACTTGCTACTGTAATATGAAGTTCAAAAAAACATCAGAAAAGAACATGTAAAAATCAAAATGAAATAAAGCAAAAAAGCAGGTCAATATTTTAATAGAGGCCAGTTAGTTGCTGCAAGGGTTATTTATAGTACACATTACATATTAATATGATATTCTATAGGTGCATATAATGTGAGAATTAAATCAGAAAGTATTGATTAATTCATAACATGATACCTTATTAAAATCACCTGAAGGAAAATGCAATTAATTTAACATTATCTGTAACCACTGTTATTAAGCAAAAGATAAAGAATAAATTAATACAAAAATAAGGTAATTCTTTAGCAAAAGATAAAGAATAAATTAATACAAAATAAGGTAATTTCAGAAAGAGTGGTAAATTATTCTGTGGATAATACACTACAATATCAAAAGGTAGAAAGAGCCATTGCTTTTCATATTGGGTAAAAAATAATTAACTGTATATTGATAGAATATTTCCTGGATTCAGACAGACCTTGGGCAGCAAGGTGGTGCAGTGATTAACAATGCATATCAGCACAGACACTATTTGTAGGGTGTTTGCATGTTCTCAGACTACTTGAGTCGTTCCAAGTCTCAAACACATGCTAAGTACTAGCCCTGGTATAAGGGAAGGTGGGGGTGTGTGTAACAATGTTCTGTGGTGGCCTGGTAGCCTGTACAGGCTTAGTTCTCACTCTGTCTGTGATGCTGTTGAGATGTAGGCCATCTCCTGTGAGGTGAAAACTGGGAAACACAGGATCAGAAAAACCGCAGAGTATGGTAATAACCATATGGGGCAGATCTCAGTAGCCAAACTGAAATTGCTTGCATCATATAAACAGTAACTATTTAGTAATATGTTCATGTTCACTAAATAATAGCAATGTTCACTAAATATCCAAACGGACATTTTACGGCTTTTTCAGGCATACAGTATATCAAACAAACAGTATACAGTACCCAAAACTCAATCTTCTTTACTCACAATTTTCTGGTCTAATTACACCTGAATGAGAGCAATAGAAAGACAATAAGTTCCAACTATTGCCAAGAACAACAATTAGGGCTGCCATTCCACCTAATACTTTGTATATGATCTGCAAAGCATGCAAAGTCTGCACACCTCAGCCAGAAAATGATCCACGGTCCAGTAGCCACTGCTTCACCTGTGTGACACCTGCAGAGTTTAGGAAAAAAAGTCTAATTAGTACAATTGCTGAATACGGTACATACAGTATAGTACATTATTTATTTCCCATTAATGCAGAAAGCTGAAAACATGCAAGTCCATAAAGTACACAGTTTCTCTCAAGTGGATAATTAATGAAAACGTCTAGTTATCACAAAAAAGCTTAACTGCTTATTGGGATGAATCATCAGGTAATATCTGTCATGGAAAAAAATGCAATTATATGATAAAGTGATAAAGTATCTCTGATAGAGGAATTAATGCAATGTATAGTTTCAGAGAGTACCGGTAATTTAAATTCTTCCAAAGGAGAATAAATGTTGTTGGAATTATAGTTTTATGGTACAAACCTATATATATTATATTATATATATTATACATATATACGTATATATATTTTATATTGTACATACATACTGCATATGTATATTTTACATATGCATACATACATATATATACAATATAGCATACAACAAGTAAAGCTTTTCATTCCATGGTATTATTTGTTCTGTGAGTTTACTTGTTTGCAAATTCCCAATGCATCCCAGATTTCACATACGATATTGAATAGCTGAATCTAGACATATGTGTCCTGAAGCCACCATTCGGGCAACTTTGTGTATTTTGATGCATGGATTATATGGAGCATAAGAATGCTTATTGTGTAGAGGATTTGCTGTGGAGGACTGTAAGCTTTTATAATGGCTGCTTTGGCTTCTTTGAAAGAGAGAGAGAAAACTTGATAACCTTTTTTGTAATGCAGCAAATGGCTAGAAAATGCATTTGACAGCTTTGCACCACTGATGTGGTGTTTCTGAGAAGGTATTAAGGTATAGCTACTGTAGCAATGGCTTCTAGGCAAGAAATTCAATTTATTTTTCCCAATGCTGTTCTTTTGTAATTCTATCCAAACGACTTAACTGCTTACTAAACATCATAGTTGAAAAGAGCTTGATTCATGTTGTTCTGTCTATTTTTAACCATCCTCTGTGGAAGCTGCCTGGCAAATTCAAGGCATTTTTTATGTGCAGTTTTTGTTCAGTTACGTAACAGTAAAAGCTGAAATGTTTATTTGCACTAATGGCAACAGCTGTTTCCTGTAGTCATACAGGATAATCTTGTGGTTTTACTGTTTGCAGGTAAAACCACCTACAGATCCAAGTCTGAAAACCAGTTAATCAATCCATCCATCCATTAATGACTTATAAAAAAAACAAACAAACATGCACACAAGGCTGTACCTTGGATTTGACTCTATCTTCTCAAAGAGCAAAAAATAAAACTAGCTCATATATTCCTCTTTATATACTGTACAGTCAAGTCTTGTTTTTGTAACATTTAACCAATATTTTCTATACATCCATTTCCTACACCAGTTTATTCAAGCTTAGACCTCACACAGAGCTCAAGGCAAAAATCACCTACGGATGAAATGTCTGTCAACTGTGCATCTACATTCACACTGGACCAATACTTGGTGGCTAGCCTAGCTCACATATTTTTGAGACATGGAAGGAAACCAGATGTCCTGGAGAAAAACACATACGGACACATTAAGAACAAACTGACTCTACACAGGAGTGATCACCCAGGGATTCAAGCTCAATCTCCCACATTATGGAGACAACAGCTTTAACAACCCAACAATGTTTTCAACTTTAAAACATAATTCAAATACTAAAAAAGTAGTAACCAGTTATCAGATGCTAGTAACAGCTTGTTTAACACAATATCCCTTCCCTGTTGGTAAAGACATACACATCCAAAAAAAAAAAAGTAGTCAGAATTTCTATTTGTCACACATACTGAAGATTCTAGGCTAGAGTGGAATAGTTTAAGACTTGCATATCAAATATATTGAGTCCAAATCCAAATCTGCTGGGAACAAGCAAAAAGATAAAGGAAGCACTTTTGTTATCCTGTTTCTGAGAACTTTGTATGTACATTTTGAAAGTTTTTTTATTGTTCTTGGGGGGAAAACAGTGTTTGATGCCTGGCATGGTATTTTGGTAGGTGCTCCCCCCGAAAAAATTGGCTTTCATGAATATGAGAGTAGCTAATGTTTATTGGTTTAATTTAACTAATAATTGTCCAGAAATTTGATGCATAGCCATCTGGGGCTGCAGCTTTTCTGCTTTACAGAAATTTAACAGCATCCAGGATCTCATGAAGCATTAAATGTCTATCCAGCTCATCTTTATATGATTGTTTGAGCTGTAGAATTTTTATTTCATTCAAAGTATCTTTAGTGGATGTATAATTTTCTTTATGTTATAGTTTTTTATTTGTAAAAATCAGAGGAATATTATAATAAACATAAAAATACAGCTACAAAAATCAAATTACTGAAAATAATCATCTGACAGATGGCTATTTTATCTGCCAAAAGCACCATCCAATATGTGCACATTCACCCATACTTTTTACATGTAGGATATAATTTCTAAAACAGGTTAAAAGTGTACACAATATTGTTTTTTATATGGCATCATCCTTTTTTCGGTTATTCAGTTGTATGATACATGGATTTTAGGCTCATGTGATTTTAAGTGTGAAACAAATCCCGGGTTATATATGTCTTGATGACTGTAGTTCAAGGCAGGAAAGGTTAAAAGCCTGACCTCTTCAATGCTATTGCCCATATATGTAAACAATGCAGTGTGCCGATTTGATCTACATACATGAAGTTCAGATGAGAGACTGCACAACTATTACTGAGTGGAATGCTAAAGTTGAAAGGTTTCCATTTCCTTCCCAAGCAAACAGACACTAGAGACTTGATAAAAGTATTAAAAATTTAGAATTGGAATATATGAAGGTGTTGCCAGCTATCGCTTTAAAATATTGTAATATCTTCTTTTAAGGAATACAGGGTAACAGTCTGGAAATGGCAACACACAATTATAATTATGCCACCAAAAATAAAAACTGACAAAAATATTAAAATTAAACTAAAATGTGTAAACCTACTCATTGAATTATTCCACAATCCTGTATAGAGAGATATATTACATTCTCCTTGTTAATGTTTATTAATTCAGCAACAAAAATTATTCACTCTGTTACCAACACCCTAAGACCGATTTATACTTCTGTGTTGTGCTCTCTCCAAGGCTGTGCTATTGAAAGCAGTTTATATTCTTTGCATTGCACCATGCCACAGGCACATGCTTGAATGCTAGCTGGCAGTGTCTGGACTATGCAAGAAAATCAGAAGATCCATTAAAATACAGGCAGTTTTTGCCCTTCAAGATCACCGGTACTCTTGCTACACATTTTCCTCCATATGCAAACATGTTTGTCTCTCACATTTTTTTTTACTTTTCCATACATTTGCTGACTTCCAAAATGGAAGACAAACAGAAATGCATTTCACAGAATATGCAGGTAGCAAACTGACCAATCAGATCAAATGGTCTGTGTACGGTTCGGGTCAACGTGATGTGCACCTTCTCAAAAATGTGACTACACATCAGGCTACATTTACAGTGCATCCGAAAAGTATTCACAGCACATCACTTTTTCCACATTTTGTTATGTTACAGCCTTATTCCAAAATGGATTAAATTCATTTTTTCTTCAGAATTTTACACACAACACCCCATGATGACAACGTAAAAAAAGTTTACTTGAGGTTTTTGAAAATTTATTAAAAATAAAAAAACTGAGAAAGCACATGTACTTAAGTATGCACAGCCTTTGCCATGAAGCTCAAAATTGAGCTCAGGTGCATCCTGTTTCCCCTGATCATCCTTGAGATGTTTCTGCAGATTAATTGGAGTCCACCTGTGGTAAATTCAGTTGATTGGACATGATTTAGAAAGGCACACACCTGTCTATATAAGGTCCCACAGTTGACAGTTCATGTCAGAGCACAAACCAAGCATGAAGTTAAAGGAATTGTCTGTAGGCCTCCGAGACAGGATTGTCTCGAGGCACAAATCAGGGGAAGGTTACAAAAAAGTTTCTGCTGCTTTGAAGGTCCCAGTGAGCACAGTGGCCTCCATCATCTGTAAGTGGAAGAAGTTCGAAACCACCAGGACTATTTCTAGAGCTGGCCGGCCATCTAAACTGAGCGATCGGGGGAGAAGGGCCTTAGTCAGGGAGGTGACCAAGAACCCGATGGTCACTCTGTCAGAGCTCCAGAGGTCCTCTGTGGAGAGAGGAGAACCTTCCAGAAGGACAACCATCTCTGCAGCAGTCCACCAATCAGGCCTGTATGGTAGAGTGGCCAGACGGAAGCCACTCCTTAGTAAAAGGCACATGGCAGCCCGGAGTTTGGAGTTTGCCAAAAGGCACCTGAAGGACTCTCGGACCATGAGAAACACAATTCTCTGGTCTGATGAGACAAATATTGAACTCGTTGGTGTGAATGCCAGGCATCATGTTTGGAGGAAACCAGGCACCGCTCATCACCAGGCCAATACCATCCCTACAGTGAAGCATGCTGGTGGCAGCATCATGCTGTGGGGATGTATTTCAGCGGCAGGAACTGGGAGACTAGTCAGGATAAAGGGAAAGTTGACTGCAGCAATGTACAGAGACATTCTGGATGAAAACCTGCTCCAGAGCGCTCCTGACCTCAGACTGGGGTGACGGTTCATCTTTCAGCAGGACAACGACACACAACCAAGATATCAAAGGAGTGGCTTCAGGACAACTCTGTGAATATCCTTGAGTGGCCCAGCCAGAGCCCAGCCTTGAATCCGATTGAACATCTCTGGAGAGATCTTAAAATGGCTGTGCACCGACGCTTCCCATCCAACCTGATGGAGCTTGAGAGGTGCTGCAAAGAGGAATGGGTGAAACTGAAAAAGGATAGGTGTGCCAAGCTTGTGGCATCATATTCAAAAAGACTTGAGGCAGTAATTGCTGCCAAAGGTGCATCAACAAAGTATTGAGCAAAGGCTGTGAATACTTATTATGTACATGTGATTTCTCAGTTTTTTTATTTTTAATAAATTTGCAAAAACCTCAAGTAAACTTTTTTCATGTTGTCATTATGGGGTGTTGTGTGTAGAATTCTGAGGAAAAAAAGAATTTAATCCATTTTGGAATAAGGCTGTAACATAACAAAATGTGGAAAAAGTGACGCGCCGTGAATACTTTCCGGATGCACTGTAGGTATGCTGTAAGTTATGTCGGTGACAGCATACTTATGGCAAGGCTTGCCGTACAAGTATAAATTAGCCGTTATGCCGGTGATTGCAACCAGGCGATCTTCAGAAGCAACAAACTTTGTTCATTTTTGAACATAGCAAGCTGGATCTGCTCTATCCAAATGGTCATACCTTTAAATGTAAACCTGTGGCACAGCTATACAGATCTGATGACTTCTCACTCCCACCTAACAAGCCTGTTATCAGACAGTAGCAGCTCTCTTATTATTTCTTGCTTTATAGTCATTCCGGTGTGTAATCAGACCAAAGTGTGTGCGAGTGTATTTATTTACTTACTTACTTATTTACCTATGTATGTATTATTTAAACAGCTTCTGTAAAAAGGCAAAAATTTTCCCCTGGGTACAAATAAAGTTCTATCTACTTACTTATTCATCTAAGCCAAAAGTTATTGTGTGTGTTTGGGGGATGTAGTATGTTAAACGTCTGTAAAGTTTTCTTTCCCCTTGGGGTCAAATGAAGTATTTTCTATCTTTTAAATTATACAATCAAATTAGGTGTATGTCTTTGCATGCAACCTGATAATGATTGGTTTTTGATATGGTTATCTCACCTCATTTTCATTTTTTAACATTTTAATTGGCATAACATTCTTTAACCTGCTTAATTCAATTCAGGTGGTGGTGTTTCAGTCCATATCACAGCACTAGAAAAAAAGCTGAAAACCTCAATCGTTGCTCACATTTACATTTTCCAAATAAACAATGTTATATGGTAGGCAAGCAGATACTCAAGCAAATACTTGCAGGTTCATCTCACAAAACATCACATAAATGAAAGGGAAACTGAAGTGGTTAAGGCTAATTATAGCCACATCTACAAAACTATGAGAACTAAATTAACACAGAACATAAGAAATTTGACAAATGAGAGGAGACCCTTCAGTCCATCAAGATCATCTGCTTAGCTAAGTTAAGCTGTCCGAATATCTCATCTAGATACTTCTTAAAGGTTGTCAAAGTTTCTGCTTCAACTACATGTCCCAGTAGTTTGTTCTAGAATCCCATTCTTTGCATAAAGAAGTGCTTTCTGGCTCCAGTCCTAAAAGCACTTCCCATTAACCCTAATCTGTGTCAAGTGTGTAATTCACCATTAAGCTGAAATAATTATTTCTGCTGGATCTACTTTATCAATGCCTTCTGAATTTTGAAAACCTGGATTAGGACCCCATATAGTCTCCTCTGCTCGAGACTAAACAGCTTTAATTCTCTGAGTCTGTCAGAACATTTAACATGTAGTTAAATCCTGGGATTCATGTAGTTGCTCTCTTCTGCATAGCTTCAAGCGCTGCTATTGTTTTTTTTTTTTTTGTAGTGTGGTGACCAGAACTGAAAGCAAAACTCTAGATGCAATCTCATTAGTGTGTTATATAGTTTAGAGCATTGATTTATTCAGCAGTTTTTTGCAACATATCCCAACACTTTATTCGTGTTTTTTACTTAAATAGAAATCAGCAATTTCACATTAGGTAGAAATTGCTCGAAACAAGTTTTTTTTTTTTTGACAAAAAATTGTGTTCCTAAGAATTACTTATTAATGCTCTGAAATCACTTCAGTTTTTTTTTTTTTTGTCTGTTGCCTCCTGACTCACTGGTACAAGAAACCTTGCACATATGATATAGACCCTTACACTCATCTTGATGTCTAGTTGTGCAAAATGTCCATGTTTTTAGGGATTTTCTACAACAATCAGGACTGGCAGCTGACAGTAGACTTGGACAGGCAGCTCAAGTTTCCTGAGCATATCACCAAGACTACCCTTAGACCAGATGTTGTTCTGGTGACAGAAACTAGTGATGCTGGAACTCACCATGCCATGGGAAGACTGAATGGAGGATGCCTTTGACAGCAAGAGAGTGAAGTACAAGGGCTTAGTCAGTGACTGCACCAAGCAAGCCTGGAAGGCAAGGTGCTTGCTTGTGAAGGTAGGATGTATAGGCTCTGCAGGAAAATCTCTCTGCAGGTCTTATACTGTACTAGGCATCATAGGCGAGAGGAGGAAGAGGGCCATATATAATAGCACTGAGGCAGCAGGAAAAGCTTCAAAGTGGCTCTGACTCAAGAGAGCAGATCCATGCAAGAAGGCTGCTAGGGCACAAGCTAAGGCTTGAACAACCTCAGCTTGTTCACCCGAGTGTGGATGTCTGATGTTCGAAGGACCCAAAACACCCAGTGACCTCAGGTAGCATCACTGATGATGTACCCTAGCTTGCATCAGAAGATGTACCATAGCAATGGACTCTCCTGTATTTTTGGCCCACTAGACCCGAAAACCCCTATAATTTTAGGCCATTTTGGGACCATATTTGCAGGAAATTGTGCCCTTATGATGAAGAGTAAGACAAGCTCTAGGAGTTTACACGTTAAAGGAATGAAAGGGATCAAAGTTACTCCTTTTCACAAAACTTTGACAACATGCGGATAATTAATATTAAGGTTACCATATGTATGGATTTCTCCAGAAATATCCTCATTTTAGTTACCTATCCAGGTAGTTTTTACAAAACTTTGTCTTGGTTTTTCACATGGCAGCTCTTTGTTCCCAACTTAGTTTACTTTTTTTCCAATTCACATTCTTTTTAAAAAAAGTTTTACCTACTATATAATTCTTAACAAACATCAGATGAATCCACAAAGGTGCCCGGGCGTCTACCCCTACACAGTCTCACATGGAAAGAAACTCTAAACTCCACCTCCCTTACATGGAGTAAATAATTTTTTATTTGTGTCCTCTTTTTTGGCTCATGGAATATGGTAACCCTAGAATATAGCTATGTGGAGTGTCATTTTATGATATTTCAAGATTGTTGATTACGAATAGGTTTGATAGCTCATTCATTACCAGTTGTCCTAGCCCTCCAAGATCCACTCCCAGAAGTTTAAAAAATGACCAATTTCAAACATATGCATGCAGGATATTATTTCAGACTATTTCAAGGTCGGTGATTACGAAGATTATATTATTTTGGATCCTTATTAAGGATCTAACTCACTTTGGACCACTATCAATGGGTGAAAAATGACAAACCTATAATCGAGTCTATTTAGACATTAAATATTTAAATTGAAGCACACATTTTAATAAGTCAAATATTTCATACAACTATTCCTGTGTATTATGTACTTCTAATTCATGAAGTAAATTATCACAGTTTTTATGAAAACCTAGAATTACGGTGTAATGTGCTAATTCATACTTTATATATAACAAATTACAAAACGCCTTTAGACTTAACCACTACTTAGATTAAAGGAGAATTAAAATCTTTTTGATACTTTGTAATAGAATATGTTAGTAAAATGAACACAATAAACATTTCAAACCAGAAATCCATTATATCATAACTGATTTAAAATATAAACTAGAACGTATAATGAATGTTCGGATGTACTGGACTGTAATAAATAAGCAACAAGTCGCAATTGAAAACGAGCTGCTGACCCAGGGCAGAAAGCCTTTCTGAAGCCTTGCCATTGCGTCCGTATCAGATGGACGTCGTCTGCGGTCCTTCGATTAAAAAAAAAAAAAAAGCGTGGAAATTCTGTAAATAAAAGAGAGTAACTTATTCTTCTTTGACAATCCCCCCACGTCTGAGGGACGTTAATCCACGTTTCGAATCGCACTTGTCTTTTCCTAACTTTACTTGGAAAAATCAGACTGAACGTGGTTGGTAAAAAATGTTAACCAATACCCGTGGAAGTCGTGGAGTGCAGAGAGGAGAAAAGGTATAAAGTGAATCCGCGCGCAAAGGGAGTCGCGTGGAATTTCTGCTGGATAGGAGCCGCGCCAGGCCTACTCAGCTGCTTCCCGAGATGCAGGAAAAACTCTGTAACACAGAAATTAAAAACAAAACACACACTGAGAAAACAGTCGCACTCATTAATACTAGCAGTTACCATCTGCTCTCAGTGTCTGGACGAGGAAACGGCCAAAGGAAAGGCAAAGCCCAAAGCTGTTGATTCATTTGGCGGGTACACCCCACCCCCTTGAACTCGTCGCCGTTTTCCAAGAGCTTTCTACTGCAGAGCAGCAGCGCATCCACGCCTGGCGATTACCTGGCGTGTCTGGTCTACGCCCCACCCTCTTTACCTTACATGGCAAGTATGTGGCCTCGTGATTGACAGCGGGCAGCAGCTGCTAAGACATGGCGGATCCGTCGGGTTTGTGGGAAAGCTCTTTGGAGAGTTAACGTTACTTTTATTCAGTTCTGCGGTTGAAAGGAGTTTAAATAAGGATCGGGAAGAGGTGGGGGAAAATACCCTAAGTGGGTAGACATGTGTGGCTTAGGGAAGCTTAGGGGAAAAAGCGAAATGTAGGACTTTTGTGAGCCGGAAAAAGAAATGCTATGCTGTTTCTTATTGCAGTCAACAGCCTTGGGCAACAAATATGGCTACTTGAGTCTCTTTGAATTTGTGATGAAAAGCTGCTACAAAAGCAAGCGTTCTTCAGCAAGACAGCTGCGCCGTTCGCCAAGTCAGTGACTGTTAGCTCCTTGCGCGTTTACTGAGGTGGGGTTTTGATTCTCTCTTTTTTTTAACTAAAAAAAAAAGCTGGGCGGTGAAGGTGGCGAGAGAAGAAGAGATGGAAGCAAAACATAAAGAGTTGTTAGATCAGTACCACCAGAACTTGATGGATTCCATAACGGACGCGGACGGGCTAATCGAGCTGCTGGACAAAGCGGGCACTCTGGGCCAGCTGGAGAGGTTCGAACTACAAAACAACTGCGCGACGAGCGCCGAAAAGGTCGACCTGCTGCTGAAGATGCTTGTGAATAAGGAGAGGGACCATTTTGCAGACCTGTGCGAGGCGCTAGAAAAGACGCATCCCCACCTGTTCTCTGCCCTGTTCGTGAACTTCGTGGGACCCGCCGATAACTCATCCGGTAAGACATCTGTCTGTCCGCAGCGCCCGAGGGTGCAGCGATGACCCGTCGATGCCCACCAAGCAGAGCTTACCTCTCGATGGAGATTGTTGTGATTGTGCTGTAACTAGTTGCACGAATTTATAAGGAAAAAAATAAAAAGATCAAGTTGTACCTTTTTACTGGATCACATAAATTAAAAAAAATATGAAAACCTCCATGTTAATTGATAATTTAGTGTTAAATCCATATTGGGTTTCAGTGAACATGGAGACTTTGTGTATGTATGTCCTGCAGAGGGCTGGCATCCCATTTGGGATTGTTTACAGCTTCTAGGTTCCCACAAGCACATGATGGAAAAAAGAGGGTTCAAAAAATAGATACATTACTTTGAAGTATGGTTCACTATAGTACTTTAAATTAATTTGGCTTATATGACTCTTCTACCTTTCCATTGTGTCAATTTGAATGAATGATTGGAATTTTCAAATGGTGAAATAAGTACATTTTGGATGTATTTCTTGATTTGAGTGAGTTACATACATTGTACTGTAAGTGCATGTGAGTAGTGTGATCAATATAATCCATTTTATATGTGTTAGTTCACTTAGTTGAATGTAATGGTATGTATCTCAGTACTGTAGACAGTAATGCAACTACTCATTTGGGTTTATTTCAAGATGCTTAATCAGTTGTGCAAAAGTAAACAACTAATTAAATTGTATCATTACATTCTTAAGTTTTCTTATTACATGACAAAGGTATGCTATCATAAAAATCAAAATATAGCAAGCATATTTGTTGAATTCTGCATATCCCAAAAATTAAATTAGGCCTTATCTTTTCCTTAAGTTTTGTTTTGTTGACTGTAGTTCATATTGGAAGAACATGTATGATTGCATATATCCATTACCCTCATCGATCATTTCCTTTTTGATGAGCATGATCATTCATTAACCGCCTATCCCATTATTGTTTTGTAATGTACAGTTCAAAGGAAGAACTATTGCTGTTCACTAAATACTAGTGAAACGTAAAATAGATGCTGTACGTATGTAGGTAGTAAACTGAGCTGACATTTATGTTCAAGAGGGATGGAATTAGAAACATGAAGTGAAGTGCAAACATTGAAAAAGTATTGGAAAAGTTATATTTGAATGAACAACAACAACACTTTATTGCTTGTGTAGTCCAAAGTCACACAAGGAATGCCTCAGTGGGCTTTAACAGGCCCTGTTTTTTGACGGCTCCCCAGTCTAGACTCTTTAATAAGACAAGAAAAAAAACACCCGAAAAAAAATTGAAGTAATCTTGGGAAGGGTAATTTTCAGAGAGACCCCCTTTCAGTTAGGGTGAGCATGCAATGGTTGTCAAAAAATAGGGTAAATGCATCACACAAAACAACACAAGTAATCCTCTTCACAGAGCTACGGTAGATGACCAATCTATCACTGCTACCTCAGAAATACAATAGTACAAACTACTTTCATTAGATTAGATAAACATTATTAATTCCATTGGGAAATTCAGATGCTTATAATAAACAAGGATACAGACTCAGAGGATGAATAATACAGCCAATCAATGAAAAAGAAAACTGTTGTTTAAATATGCTATCTGTTTTGATGACTTTTGTTCTTTGTGTGTTTCTTATCCATACGGGTTTTGAACAAGTTTTATTTCTGGGAATACAGTACTTAATTCTGTTTAGGTGATAGTTAAGCCCTTTATTCAGGATTGATTCCTGTCTTGCACCCTGATGTAGCCGGGAAATGACACTTCTCCTACAACCCTAAAACTGGATCAACCAGGTTTGAAAATGAATAGATGAACACATGGACAGATGTGCATTTACCATAAATTATATCAATAGAGAGATTTTCATGTCAAGTTCAGCTTGGAATCATTAGCTGTCTAACCAAGTTTGAATCTGGATGAAGTGTGTCTTCTTTATTACGACAACAACAAGAACATTTATTTCTGTAGCACATGATGTAGCTCACGTTGCTTTACAAGATGGCAAAGAAATAGTTGCAAAGAAAAGAAAAACTAATCAAATTAGCGAAGAATAATAAGTAGTAAAAATAAATACAAGCTTATATAACTTGTATGTATATTTAGTGTAAAAGTAGAATACCTATATATAATATTGTATTGTATGTCTTTAAAGATGTGTCTAATGATAAGGTCAGATTGAGGGGAGGACAAAAGAGTGCTGTCAGTGCTCTCTTTTATCTTCTGTGATTTGTAGTGTGTCGTGTATTCTATATAATTAACAGAATTTCTAACAACTTTCCAAAGTATGGGCATGGGGTGCCATCTCTACCAAGGGTGTGTCCACTTTTGAATTCCTTCTGTAAAATGGAGAGTGAAGTGAGTTTAGGGCTGGAGATCTTGGTTGGCTGGGGGTGGCTTGAGCTCTAGCCTTTTACGATCCTTATGCTGTGCTTTCACAAAGGAATATACTTAATTTATCAAGTGATTGTACATATTGTTTCACATTTGTGATTTTATATATAACTAATAATTATCAGTATGACCTGAAATCAGCTAAATCTATCCATTTTCAAACCCTCTTACTCCCAAGCAGAGTGATTGGGAAATTGCATTCAGCACAGAACAGATTTTATTTTGTCTTATTTATTCAGAAAGTAAGTCAACAGAAAGTAAGCCATGTATGGATAAAGCAAATAGTTTCTTACTGCTTCCTTATAAGCTTAAAGGTAATTAAAGCCGGGTGCTGCCAAGCTTTAAATCATACACAGAATATCACCTATTGGTTATCTATCTCCTGATATTTAAAAGCACAGAATTAAAAGGGGGTGTACATACATTTTCACATGGCTGTATGTGAACTAGTTTACATATATCCATAATTCAGAATACAGTACTAATCAGGTATGACATGTGCTGCTAATCAAAAATAGTTATAGGAAGTGCACTTTCCATTCCTTTTAAAACATCATTGAGTACTTTACATATTGTACACATTATTTTTCTAGGTGCAACTTGGGCATGTGCTGTAGCAAAGGATTACTCTATACTGTACAAAGATATTAATTGCACCACATAAAAACTTTGCACACAGGCAAATGTTCCATTTTTATGAAAATACAGTCCAGACAGGCATTGGCAGTACTTAAGCAGTTAAGGCTTAATAGGGTTAGGGTTTAAAGCACTTTTTGATGTCTGTCAAGTAATGATTATATCTACTGAATATTAAGAAACATTTTTTTTCATATATGCCATCATTATCTGCTTTCACCAAATTAGGTAGGAATGCACATTTTGATAACATTGTATAATTGGTAATTGCATCTTAGACCAGTTAATAACTGTTTAGGAGACACCCAGGTTAATAACACAGAAAATAATGCATGGTAAAATTCACAGAAATCATTTTGTTTATGGAGTAGGCATGCTAAAGTTTGTTTTAATGTTAATTAGAAATGTGTAAACTACTGTCTATCTGCGTTCAGTTGTGAGCATAAATACAGCTCCATTTATATGGAAAGTATGAACTGACCCTCATACCGCCAGGCAACATGAACAGCCTCTCTCTGATAGCACCAATGTTTAGGCATCCGTTTTTAGGTTTTTTCCATAGTTATGGTACTTGTTAAATAAGTTGCTGTCTACATCTTGCAGTGTATGAGTGAAACCTGCTACCAATGCCATGTTTTGGAGGTATTTACAGATCAGCCATCACAAGTCAATTGTGTTTTCATGAAAGTACACAACCACTCTAGTTGGCCTCTCAACAAGGCTGTCACCTGTATATCGGGCTGAAAAGGTGCTGCATGTAGTACTATTGATTTCAGCTCTCAGTCTTCATTTATGTATTGGTATGTCATTATGTTTTCCCTTTCAGTTCTTATCATAGTCCAAAGGTCAGCTTTGAATTCAAGTTGTCTGTTTTGCTTTATTTTTACTTCTTGTGTCATCTAGATATAATGATTCTTATATATGGCATTGGTAAATGGCAAAGATGGACAAAATACCAGTAGGTAGGCTATAAACTGGTTAATTTTCCCAATAAGGTGTTATTAGTACTACATATATTTAATTTATATATTTTAAATTTATCTCACTAGTCAATATTTCGTTTTAATTAAACCACTGAAAGAGATCATGTAACAACCAAGCAAAATACCAAATAGCAACCAAAAAATAAACATTGCAACTATAAGTGACATGTTTATATTTCCAGATTAAATGATTGTTTGAAAACTCGTAAAATGTCAAGTAGCAGCGTGTGGGCCAATTTAAAGTTGAATGTAGAGAATAGAGGCTTTCACTTCAGTAATAATATTCAATATGTAATACAATTGTGCTTTTTTTATAATCAGTTATCTAGTAATTGTGACATTAACAGCAAACAGAAAATAAGCAAAAAATAATCATTACCAATTGCTCAAGTGCTATATATATATATATATATATATATATAAAGTAGTTGCTCTGTTGGACTCGTTACTGGTTTCTCCTCTATCCCTGACTTACTTTGGATACGAAGAAAGTCACTCATCCTGCCAGGACCTCATTTATGAACAGTTGTATTGCACAATTGGAAAGCATCTTTGGATGATACCGTTGTCTACATCAATAACCACAAACAATGCTTATTTATTAGTCATGTACAGTGCTTTGGAAATTGTACTTCACCTCAGTGGCATACAGTATGTCTGTGTCAGAGCATAAACTTACATATTTTTTGGTTTTGAATTTGTCTAGTCCATTTTATAACATATAAGTTTATCGTTTTCCTTGTTTAAGTAAAGTATTATCCGTAAACCTTGATACTGCCTTCACCATTGGTATCATTATGGAATGCAACATGATCTTTTTTCCTAATATAACAGGGCTCATATTGGCTGAAAAATTAACTCTTCTATCTGTGAAGTACTGTTCCAGAACACTTGCGCATCATATACTGTAGGTCTGTTTTGGTAAACGTAAAGCAAGCATCTTAATTTATAGTTTATTAATTTGTGTGATTTAGAACAGAGACTAACAGTCAGGAGTAAGGAAACTTATATAGAGTATCATATACAGCCTTGTTTTTGAAAATGACAACTAAGTACTACAACTAAGTGTCCAAAACATATTACTGTGAAATAAAAATACATTCTTTTTCTTTGAGAATCTAATTTAAATTCAAAACTATCAAATAGTTTGAAGAAAATATTGTTCTTTCTGGTTTACCCTATAAATGTCCAATTATGTTAAGGTCTTATCACTTAGAAAGCCCTAGTATATGTAAAAACATCTTTGTTGTGTTTGGAAAGAGGCATTGCATAACACCATGTTCTTTTTGGCAAGATGTTCTGTGATCATATAAGACATGGTTCCCTACGTGAAAATCTACTGAAAGCTAGTTTGGAGTTCTTAGAATCATCTATTCTTAATAATGAGCACTCAAGTCAGTGTAGATTCTTGAACAGAAGGTGGCAGAGATTCATCTAACCTATCATATTTTTGCACTGCTTGGCAGTTTGCTGCAGGTGCAATTTACATTAGAGTATGATTGATAATGGACTTTTTGGTGCAATACTGATGCTCTTGTGTCAGCTGATATTTATGGGTGCCTGCTTCTTATATTTGGATGTTAAATGAGCAAAAAAAATGAAATTCAATGAGTAAAAAGTAGTATTGAGTGAATGTCAAAAAATGAACAAGGCTTATTTAATTATTCACATTAAATGTTTTTATTTGTGTGGTATTAAGTACAGTCTGCTTGTGATCCAAATCTTATGAACTTCAAGTAATTTTTGATCATCGCCATATATTTGTACATCTTTATTTGAAATTAGTTTTTAGAAGCTATTTATATTGAATGAGAGTGGCCTACTGTACATATGGCTTATTCTGTCCAAATTTTTTGGAGCTACCAAATACTTTAGGTTTTTACTTATCAACTTGGAGTTCATTAAGAGACTGAATACAGTGAAAACATGGAACCACTGTAGGTTGGAAGTTTATTCATCTTTGCATGTCAGTTATCATTTTGGCACCCTGTAATACTGATGAAAAACAAATGAGCATGCACATCATTATTATAAATTACAGTGGATAGCCAGTATGTAATATATATTTTTGTTTGATGTCATCCTAAATGAAATGTGAACTTTGTTATGAATTTTAAAATACTGAAATTTATTATCCCAAAATGAAAGCTCCAAAGGCATAGTTTGAATTGTGCATATTAGGGTCAGCCAAGCTACCTGTAAAAATACTAAGGTTTAAGTTCTGCCCTGTAAGTCTGTTGTCTTTACAGTTAATTGCTTCCAGCCAGGGTGGACTTAACTTAATTGAGTGTTCCTAGGCTATGACATCGCTGTTCCCTCTACCCTGCCCTTGTTTTGTAAAACAGTGCAAAATTTGGAAAAGTAACATAATGGGATAAAAAAAAAAAACAAGTGAAAAACCGTAATATCACAGATTAAACAGAAACGCAGAAATTGTAGAGTTGAAACCTAAACAAAATAGATTTCTTTTTTGTAATCTGCACATTTCAAGAAATTTAAAGGAGGAAGAACATGATGGCTTGCCTTAAGGGATATACGAATACAATGCAACTCATAGAACATTAGATAGTTAGACCCAGCCGTTCTCAAACTTTTTTTCTCCCACATACACTTGCAGCATGAAGGTCATAATTCTTGACTTCCACCCACCCCCCATACATTATTTCTTTTATCAACTGTGTGAATCAAAGTTTATCAAAGTATTATTTTAAAAATATAAGTAGCTGAGCAGATCAAGTCTATCATTTGATGGATCTAACTAAAGTGAGAATTTTTTCACTCTGCAAAACAAGTTCATTCAACCGTCCTTTCATTTGTCGTATCGAATCATCAATGATTTGTGCAATTGCATGATGAGGGTTTTTTTTTTCTTTTTTCAAGCACACCTGAGGCACCTTGTTTTTAAATGTCTTTACAGGTTTTTATCTGCCATCGATAAGAAAATCTCATCACAAAATACACAGTGGATAAGTGCTCACCTTCAGGAAGCAAGCATTTAAATTCATACTGTAATAGACATTTGTAATTATATTTGCACTATTTCAGATTTATTTTTTCATAAGTGCTTGTACTTAGAAATTCGATGCTTGAGCTAACCATTCCAGTTTATATTTTGTTACTTTAATAAAATATAATATCTTAATTTCTTTGATTTGTTTAACACAAGCTTGTTTTCTTTGTTGTTTACAGAGCACAATTAGAAGTATTGCCACAAGAATGAGTGAGGGAGTGTAAATCTAATGTTTTTAGTGAACACAATACCACTGTCTGCAAAATCGAATATATAAAAAAAAAAAAAAAAAAAAAGTGACAAGGTGCTACTGATGCACCGCATGCCGTAACATCCCCCAGCACGTACACTTTGACAGAGGAGTCAAGCTTATGTCAGAAAGTTGTGATCATACTGGCAATTGCGATTGTGTTAAAAGATGATGGAGCACAAGGAGCTTGAAAAACTGTCATTTACTTCTGGTATCCCTGTTTATGAAATGCTGGTACCATACCTTTTTTAAAATTGTTTTTTTATGCACTTTTTCAGTACTGGTATAATGTATAACCCCACTGTCACATAAACATATGTCTCTCTTTCACATAATAAATCGACAGTTACAATATCACATTGTTGTTAGAAAGCCTGAGTCTCATCATATACAGTACATATGTTTCCTTTCTTAATTTCCCAATGAAATTGTACACCTGGGCAAACAAGTCTGGATAAACTACAAGGTCATGTTGTATTCATTACAATATTTAGATTCTTCTGGTGAAATTAATAAAAAATTTACTGCTTGAGGTTTTAAGAAATCTTTCTTTATTTCAAGATTTGTCTTTCTTTTAAACTATTTATACAAAGGTGAAAAGGTATTAAGTGCTGCACCTTCGTAGATCCAACATCCTGGGTTTGATTCCTGTGCATAGTCCACATCTATGTGGAGTCTAAATTTTCTTTCCATGATTGTGTGTGTTTTCCTTGAGCTACTCTGTTTTTATCTCGCATACAGTGTTAGAGTTTGCATTGGGGTCAGTGAAAGTGAGCTGTGTGATAGACTGGCACTGTACCCAGGGCTTTGTCTTGCCTTGTGCCAAATGCTTTTGATATAGGCTGTTGTCGACTTTGACCCTGAATAAATTGGCTTAAGCTAGATTGATGGTGTTGTGGTATGGTATTGTGTGGTAAACTTGTAAACATAAAAGTTCAGTTTCTGGAGAAATATTTGGGAATGGAATGAGAAAAGAAAAATGAGAAAGAAACCAATGTAATTATAGTTTGTCTAAGAAAGAACTGCCAGAATATAAATAAAGCTTTGGTGTTAGGGTTCTGGATACAAATAAAACCAGTTTAAAATCTGTACGAGTTATTTTCTAAACTAAAAAAATGAAAGACATATTTTTCCATTTAGATAAACAATCCCTATCTAAGTTAATACACAGGATAGCTTCTTGTAAGAAGTCCCTTCTTTCAGATGGGAGGACAAAGTACATAAAGAAAACATTAACAATGACAAATAAAAATGCACCAACAGTTACCTGCTCTCAACAAGATTACAGTTTATTTTACATGCAATCTGTTTTACCACTCTGATTTACTTGTAATTCTACTGCAGATACAATACCCAGATTTTTACATTTTAGCAGTTTATGGTAAATGGTGGTTTTGGGTAAATAATTGTGTTTGCTGCATGTAAATAGAGTCAATGTTTTGTGCAGAGTAACTGAAGCAGTTATGAAAAGAATTAAGTTCTTGTTTATAGAACTGTAAAACCTACCATTTTAAGTGTTCAGCTACCATGTCTTCCCTGCTTTGTCTATGACACATTGCTGTGGATAATGGGTCTTTTGAGTACATTTTCCAAAAAAAAAAAAAGATTAATTTTGAATTGTATGCAAAAAACAAATTTTGCTACTTTTCAGGATAAACCTACACTGATACCTTTATTTTTCTAGACTGAAACTAATAACAAGCCACACATTGATTATTTTGATGCTTTAATCAGCGCATGTACAATGTAAGGAATATGTAAGTCCTAAAATTTAGAAATAATTTATTTAATAAAATAATACGGCAACACTTGGTTTAGATAAATAATTGCAGCAGTGGAAATAGTGACATCTACATAAACAGTACAACATTGGATTTGGCAATAGGTGGATGCCGACTAATGCCTCATTTAATTCCATATTTTTTCATTTTTATCATACTTTTAGCCATATAGTTAGTGACTAAAAATTAGGTATGTCCACTTTCTAAGTTGCTTTACCTACAACACCTGCAATATGTACAACCTCTATTAATTGGAGCAAGCAAATGTGATGTAGTTCATTCTATCAAACAGTCAATATAAACAATTCTTAATGATTCTTTCATAAATACATTATCAAGCAATTCCAGTTATCTTTGTTTAAATCTATGTATCATTCAGGAATGGTCAAAAATGGAATAAGCGTGAGGGCTCCCTTAATGACACTGTCTTTGATTGGTTTTATTTAATTTTGCATTTATCACTTTTTCCAGGGTTGCCTCATAGGTAGTTCAAGGAAAAAAAATCCTTCTAGAAATTTTTGAATAATGGTTGGCTTTAGTTGCCAATAATTACTGTACACATTTATCTTAAGTATAACAAATACATACCCATGAAAAAGACATACAAGGTTTAAATTTGCCTCACTATGTGGATGGGAACTCGACATTACTTCATTGGCTTGGTTATCTATATAAAAATATATAAATGCAGAATTCTGATCTGATCATTTTCCATAAAATTTAAAGCTTAAAATTGCTTCATACTGATGTTCTGATTAGGTTCAGTTTTGAATTACCGAATTTAATAGAATGTATCATTTAAAAACATGTATTTTACGTAATCGTTTAATACATGCAATTGCGTTTTTAATTGTACTGTTCCAAAAATATTTAATATGCAAATTGTGATCTCTTTCATTATTGAAATAATAAAAAAAATTTAAAATACTAAAACTTTTAAAAGTGTTAACTATTTCCTTAAAAACGCTCTTTTTTAAATGAGAGAGTTTACTTAGCTTGTAAAGGTGGGAGGGAGAAGCAATTTATATATAAAAAAAACAAAAAACTCAACATTCGATGAAATCAGAGCATGAAAGCTGATTTTTTTTTTTTTTTTTTTTTTTAGTACAGTAGTTGTGTTAATACGTGTTAGATTATTACTAATGTTGTATCATTTTTAGGTATTTTTTTGCCTCTACCCTTGTTTTTTAAATGGCAAAATTGTTTAATTTGAGGGCATTTGTTGCCCTTTCTCACTACTTCCCACTGAGTATTTCTGATGATGCTTTACACTTCACTCTCTGAGTAAATAGCTTTAAAATGGAGTTGGTTAATTCTAGTAAACTAATTTGAATTTACCGAATTATGCCTATTGACTGCTTGGATAGTCATGATGATCTTCTTATTGAGTTTTTATCTTCCTCTAGAAAATAGTTATCTAACTCACTTTTTCAGATAATCATCACTACTATAATGTCCACAAATATGAATAAATTGGTTAATTTTGAAATATCCATTATTTTGAAATAAAGTAGTCCACTGATTATTTAAACTACCACCCAATTTCTTTGAACTCTGATGCCAAGCTACTGACAGAACTTTTTGCCCAGCATTTATTGTTTTGCACATATTCATTCAGCTTAATTTGAGCTTTTTTTCTCCAGTAAAGTCATGGTTCAGACATCTAATGTCTCCTGCTGCACTTCTCATATCCGAGAAAGCTTTAAAGTCCTTTGACTGTATAATTAGGGGCCTTTTTTGGTGACTTCCAATTTGTTTTGGAACTTAGGATGCAATTCATTAATATGAAAAAGATTTATTCCTCCAATCCAATAATGTTTATCAATTCTAATGTCTTTCAAAGCTTGTTATATTTATAAAGGTACCAGTCAAGGTTGTGATTTTTATTTTTTCATCCTCTTTGCCTTTTAGTCCTTCTCTTATTTGAGCTTCTAGCCATTGCTCTTTGTAAGTTTAATTTGATCACCCCCATTTCTTTATAGGATACCTTCCAAAAACATACGTTTTTGTGTTATCAACCAGAAAGTCTTTTTACAAAGAATTGTTTTTATTCCATGAATGTCATCACAATGTGCATTCCTAATTTATTTTGGAGGTTATTTCATGGTTAATTATGTGGATAGAAAATACTATGAAAACTGTGGTTAGAAAACTAACCAGAAAGATAATTTATCCTTGCATGTTGATGTAATTTACAAATAGTGATAGTTTTGTACCTGTTTTATTAGGGGAAGCAACAGTAAAGCCAGAAAAGTTTTATTTTTCAACATAATTCTTAGGACACTAATAGATGTGCTACAACTTTATTATGCCACCCAAATAGTGTTTTTTTGCGGCTGCTCTTCTGTAGATGACTTGGCATCTTCATCATTGACATAACACCAGTGTTTTTCTAGTTTTAAGATATTTTTTTTAGTTTGAGTTTTTTAGGTTTTTTTTTTTTTTTTACATTTTTTTAGTTTTTCACAATTTTCTAATTTTAGTTTTACATGTCTGTCTGTGGGAACATAAGATTAAATTGCTGAAACTCCTACCTTCTTTGGTATATAAAGATAATATTTTTTTCAGTCTAACTACTGACAGAATTTGAAACATGGGTGGCCATTTGAACTTGACAAAGTCTCCATGGCTCTAATGTTCTATAAGCACGTTTTCATTGAAGTTTAAGTCACTGACAAGTGATAAAGCTTTGGTATTTGCTCTCAGTTCTAGTTAAAGGGAAAGCTGACCAATGGATGAAAAGATCCACGGATTCAGACGGCAGCAGTGAGAGATTCTTACATATGCACACAAATTAATGCTTGTTCCTTACCAGATTTATTGATGCACAGTTTCAAATAATATTTAATAAAAATACCATCAACTACACACTCACACATACATTATGCCCAAAGATTCATGTGATAATGAAACATTAAAATTACAAAAACTAGTTTAATTTTTGGATTTCGTTTAATTCTAGTTAATTTTTTTTTCCATTAATGAGATGTTTGTTTTTAATTTTCATTAAAGGAATTAACACTACATAGCACATCCTATGGAAGTAGCTCCTCAAATTAAAGAACAGATGTCGTATCTGGAGAAAAGTATTTTGGGTGTGGCAGCATTATCGTGAAACATGACAAGGATAGTTAGTAATTGCTTTTCCTTACTCCATTTCCCTGATTAACTGCTATAGGCACCAAAGGTAATCAGTGTAATATTTCCTGGTTATGTACACCTTTTCATTAAAGTAGTCAATATAGACTACATTTTTAACATCATAAAAAATTATCCACATGGACTTGGTTGAATTTGCTTGGACTATACATTTCTTTGATATTGGAGAATCACCATTCTTCAATTCATTTAGTTGTTGTATGTGTTCTTGGAAATAGTGATGAATCCAGGTTGTAGTTAAGGGGCTGGGGCTACCTCATGAATCGATTAGGGGACTAGTCCCAACAGTGTGTGTATGTGTGTCATACACAGTAGATTCAGAAAGTATTTGTACCCCTTCATTTTCTGCATACTTTAATTATGTTGTATGCATTTAAAATTAAATTTACATTTCCAGTTTTTCCCCATCAATTTACACTCAACCCATAATGACAAAGTAAAAGGTTTGCATATTTATTACAAATCAAAAACTGAAATCTCTCGTTCATATAAGCCTTCAGACCTTAATTCTGTACTTTGTAGAAGCCCTTTTAGCAGCAATTACAACTTTGAATCTTAAGCTTTGCTTACCAGGATTTGGGCAGTTTTTCTTATCCTTTCTGTCAGACTGTCATTTTCTGGTCTCTCCAAAGATGTTCTATGTGGTTTAAGTCTGGGCTTTAGTTGTGCGATTCAAGGATGGCCATAGACTTGTCCTGAAGCCACTTCAGTGTTCACTTGGCTGTATGCTTCAGGACATTGTTGTGCTGATGGGTGGACTATGCCCCAGTTTGAGGTGTTGTGCATTCTGGAGCAGATTTTCTTCAAGGACCTCTCTATATTTAGCTGCATTCATCCTTCCTTCAATTCTAACCAGTCTCTCTGACCCTGCCACTGCAATGGACCTCCATTGCATGATGCTGCCACCACCATAACTGACCCTAGGTATTGTATTAAGCAGATGATAAGCACTGCCTGAATTTCACCAGAAACAAGGTGTTTTGGAGTTCTGCCCAAATAGTTCAGTCTTTGTCTCATCAGACAAGGGAATCATTTTCCATATTCTAACGGTCCTTAAAATGCAAACTCCAAATGGGATGTCATATGCCTTTAATTCGAGTGACTGCTGAAGCTATAATAACCATTGAATTCACCTCCATGACCAAGGTCCCTCTATCCCAGTAACTGATTTTGGTTTGAGTCCTGGTGTTTATTGAGCTCTTCCATTTCATAATTATTGTGGTTATTGAGCTCCTGTGCATGGTCAAAGCTTTAGAAATTGCTTTATACCCTTTCCCTGATGTATACCTCAGCACAATTGTATTGAATGATTAAAGCAAACTCAATGAACCTGACCACAATTTGGAGTCTCCAAGTAAAGCGTGTGAATACTCACGTGAATGAGAGATTTCAATGTTTTATTTTCTAATAAAGTTGCAAATCTTAGAAAGCACATATATATACAGTAATCCCTCCTCGATCGCGGGGGTTGCGTTCCAGAACCCCCCGCGATAGGTGAAAATCCACGAAGTAGAAACCATATGTTTGTATGATTATTTTTTTTATATTTTAAGCCCTTAGAATCTCTCCCACACTGTTTATAAGTATTCTCCGCACAGTTATACAGTAAACCCTTGTTTATCACGGTTAATCCGCTCCAGACAGATAAATGAAATTCCACGAAGTACGATTCTTTATTTATAAATCTAATATTTTTGCAGTTGCAGCATAGAAAACCTGTTTACGACCTTCTAAATACGTTTTTTAACATTATTAGAGCCCACTAGACATGAAATAACACCCTTTAGTCAAAAGTTTAAACTGTGCTCCATGACAAGACAGAGATAACAGTTCTTTCTCACAATTAAAAGAATGCAAACATATCTTCCTCTTCAAAGGAGTGCCTGTCAGGAGTAGAGACTGTCAGAGAGAGAGCGAGAAAAGTAAACAATCAAAAATCAATAGGGCTGTTGGGCTTTTAAGTATGCGAAGCACCGTGATTGAAGGGATCAATGTGAAGGTAGTCTTTCAGCATTTTTTAGAGGAGCGTCCGTATCTTCTAAGCAAACAGCCACTGTGCAAACAGCCCC
>JANRMT010062813.1:31384751-31431114 GCA_026402145.1 Polypterus bichir lapradei | reverse complement strand
GAATATCCTGATTGAGATTTTGACCCAGGTCTTGTTTAAGATACTGACTCTAGTTTATAATTATTGGTCTTAATCCATATTTGTCTCCTTTTTTTCTCCAGCTTTGTTTTTGCATTTTTAAATCTTTTTTTCCTTAAATAATTCAGTGTTTCTCTTTGGACCAGAGGTTTTAATGGTTTTCCTTTCCTTCTCCTATGGATGTTTTTGATATTTGAACTTAGGTCTTTTTCCCATTTTTGGGCCTGTGCAGACCATAACCCCTGTTTTTTGAGTTTGGGACCAGGCTGATTGTGGTGGTGAGATGTGCATGCAGTCCTTTAGTGAGGGCAGATCTGGCTTTGGTTTTTTAAAGGAGTACATCCCTTTTTGATATTTGTGAGTGGCAGGATCATAATATTCTGGTCTTTAGTGAGAAATGGATTCATTTGACCCAGATCTTCATCACATTACTACCATATTTTGTTGCACAGTTGGTTTTCTTCTATGTCAGTGTCAAGTGTTGAATGTCAGCCAAATCTTAGATCACCTTCAAGAGACACCTTACTAAGTAAGATGTAATTCTGTAGCCTATATCCTGATTGTGGTGTTTGAAGGGAACTTTTTCTGGCACACGTTAACTAGTGAAGAATGAATTCCTGAAGGCATATTCTTCTTGCCTGGTAGAGATTCAGTGAAACTACTCATTTTGGCAATTTTTGATATCCTTTTTGATTTGGTTTTGAAACAAGAAACATACAGTATAAGAAAATTCTGCAAACTTGTATTCATTTTTTTGTACACATAAGCTTGTATATGACTACTTATAAAAGAAGCACTATAAAATACACCTTTCAGTTTCAGGCTCATAACTTTTGATTAAACCTCATAATTTAATTTTTATGATTCCTCATATCATCATATACTGTTGATGATTGCTAGTTTTTACTTTTTTGCTGGGTTTTTTAAATATAATGTAGCCAATTTGTATGCTATTTAATAAATGTAATTTGCTTCTTTTTAAATGAACAAGCTTCACAGAGTTAAGTCTTGTCTATGTAAATACGGTACTTTGTAATTTTTTTTTTCTGGAGTAAAATGGGGAGATGAAAGCTATTGCCAGATTTGTATGGTGCTGCTTGATATGTTGTGGGTGGTGATAAAGAAGCCAGCATGAGCATTCCAATGAGACTTTGCACAAGTGTTGTAAATGAATGAATCAAGCAAATGGTATAGGCATATGGTAGAAAATAAGGGTTTTAGCTTATAACCTAGTTTTCTTTCCAAGTGTTAGATTGCTATCTTGTCAGTAAATAAACACAGATGGAGTTTTTTAAGGTCAATACTTGAGATGCTAAAGTAACTACCTTGGAGTTACAGAAACATTATTGCAGGGCTTGCATTTATTTATTTCTTATCCTTGTACTAGTCCTGGAAAATCAACACTAGGATTTTACCTAAAATGTCAAACAAATGATCAAGGTGAAAACTTTTTTTTAAAGTATGCATCACACATGCAGAGCTTAGGTTTAACAAAGTGACTCGTTTCTTGAAGTTGAAGCTACAAAGGCATCCATATGGCAAGCTGTTTTAAAATGTATGTCTCATGCTCACTCCTTTTTGATTTGTGTCAGTTCTTACTCAGAATTTACAATTACAGTCTAGTCAAAGTTCTTATTAGAGTTACCTGAAAATTATTTAGGCTAGTTGAGACTCCAGACTTTTTCCATTGACTTCTGTGGTGTGTTCAATTAGAAATAGCTCTAATTATTTTGATTTTTCAATATTTAAATTTCAGATATCTTTAATGTGTTTGAATTAAATATACTAAAGACTGACTTAGATGTGTGAAATTAACTTTTTTACAATAATAAATAACATGTCTAATCAGTAATTGTAGATGTTTAACATGCTCAAGATATTAAATTGTAAAACATCTTGCTGTACATTTCTTATCAAAATTTGATTAGAAGTCTCAAGTTGAAAGCTCTGTATAATTGGGATGGTCACTTAGTTGTATACTATATATTGCAAAGTATATTTCAGATTGTCTGTAATTTGCATTTTAAAACATTTTTAACAATTTCAAATGAAAAGCATATGGTAAATGTTGGATAAAGCAGCAGAACACTTTTTCCCTTTGATTAAGTAACATTATACATGCAGAGATTCCAGTTTTTGGAAAGTGTTATGTTTTCATGTGTGTTCTCATAAAAAATCAGTTTGTAAGCCATAAGTATGTAATGCTTTACAGATACACAGGTAGCAACAAATAAAAATATTTACAGTACGAAAAAAGCACCTACAGTATAAATGTTTGTGTGTCTTTTGTGTTGTACTGTATTTCTCAGGGCTGTGGAGTCGGTAGATAAATGCTCCGACTCCTCAGTTTCTAAATCTTCCGACTCCGACTCCCCGACTCCGACTCCTCTGTGTATATATATACTATGCTAATGTATTTTCTACATCCATTGAAGGAAAGGAAGGCAACATACATGTCATTTCACCACAGAACTACTGGCTAGGAAGCCAACACTCTACTATAATGCCAGATTAAAAACAAACACAATGAAAACAAGGTTTTGTTTATTTATTTTTTTTAAACAAGTGTCTGGATAGTAATAGCAGGCATAAAAATCAGGAACAGGAAATGTATTGGTTCAAAAATACAAACCACATTCTTTGGTAGTTTTAACTTCTAAAACAAAAAAAAAAGCTTAACTATATGAACTAAAAACAATTTTTGCATCACATTGTTTTTCACCATCATCATCATTTTGAATACATTGGCACACATAATGTTTCCCATCACTTGATAATGCAAAGTGCTCATAAACAGCAGACTTTGTTGTGTTTGTTGTTGTTGACAGTCTTTTTGCCATTCTTAATAGGATGCCTCCTTCACTAAAATATAAAATATTTTATACTAACTGGCATATGCTTCAATTTTAAATATAAAAAGTCTTGTTCTAAGCAAACATACATACAACATGGCTTTATACATACAAATAAGCTATCTAGCCCAGCATTAAACCTAAATACGATTTGTCCTATGCACATACTAGTAATCAGAAGCATATAAACAATCTGCACTAACTTTTATACATTCCTGCACACTAACAAACCTACAGATAGCAGCCATGTAGTTTTATCCAGACACATGTGCACACAGCCTTCCCTCATACAGACAAGGAGCCATGCAGTTTTGTCCAGACACGTGTACACAGCCTTCCCTCATACAGACAAGGAGCCATGCAGTTTTATCCAGACACATGTGCACACAGCCTTCCCTTTTACAGACAAGCAGCTAAGTTGTTTTGTCCAGACACGTGCACACAGCCTTCCCTCGTACAGACAAGGAGCCATGCAGTTTTAAAATAAATATGAACACTTACAGTTGAATGCAAGAAACTGTTCCACCAAGTTCTTCTAAGCTCTTCTAGCAGAGAGAGGCAGAAGCTGCTGCTTTTTCCTTAGTGTTCTTATCTTGTGAAGATAGGGCAGTGGAAGGCTGAAGGAGGAGGCGGGGGGGGGGGGGGCACTTCAAGGGAAATCATGAATCATGTTTGAATCCCATACTCAGGTTTAAAGTTTAAGTTTATTCCCTTCACTTATACAAGTGTCTCTAGTCCTGCAAAAAAACATTTACCTAATTATTATTAGAGTTAAGGCCCCTAAATACGCAGCGATCCGTGGCCGATTTTGCCACTGACCGATGTGCGTGTACAATCGCGGCAATTGATTGGCAGCCGCAGATTGCGGGTGTCCACATGGACGGGCAGATCCAGCTTGCCGAAAATCTCGACCACCGCCCCCATCCAAAGTAATGTGATGCCTCTGTCTGCTGCAGTGGCTGTCTCCTCTGTCAGCCAGCCAGAAGTTTAGTGCATTGTGTCACTCACCGGCCAGCTGTTCAGCAGAACGAGCCTCTGCTGGAGACAGGTAGGGAGATCTGTGTTCTCGGCTCCTTCGGCCCCCTTCACTAGCGCATAGCGAAGGGGAGCCGACGGAGCTGAGAACACACCAGATGATTTTTCAGGCGTTTGACGCGTGATGACTCGTTGAACGGCCGAAAAATCGGCAGTGCATCTGTAAATGTATGGGGGGCTTTAGGCTAGGTTCACAGTTCCCTGTAACAGTGGAACACGACACAATGGAAAGCGGTGCAGGACCTTACCTGTGCATTACATCCCATATAGTGACGCATGCAGTCAATGAAAAGCATGCTTCATGGTTACTTGACATGTTCGTTTTGTGGTAACATTATGCACTGCATGCATTGGGCTTTATTCTTACAGCAGAGAAGTAGTTCATTATGACTGTTTGTGAATTGGGACATTTCAACTTACTTTTTTAATTCCCATTTAAATTTAGTAGGAGTCGGAGTCGGTTAACTTTTTGCCGACTCCGGCTCCAGGTACCCAAAATTGTCTCTGACTCCGACTCCACAGCCCTGGTATGTAATGTCAGCTAAGACCCGGCACTTAAAAGTTTCTCTCGCAGTTTCGCTGAGTTTGTGCCAAACACCACCCTGACCATCTCATCTTCCTCTGCATAAGCACAGTCCTTCACCCGTGAATATTTATTGGCAGTGTTTCTATTGGATTGCCGCTGACGGACGGCCTTAAATGGGCAGGCACTAAATTACAAATGCCAGCGGCAGCCTGTCTATGAACTTAATTTAAAGTTTAGGTTTACACCGTGCTTTGTTTCCGTAGTAGCAGCACTCATGAATGTGGTTGTATATGTCACTCACTCGCTTCTTATTGTTTCGCAGCCTTCTTAATTATATAATGCATGTTTTCTTCAGCGCTTTTTGGAGCGCTTCCTGGTTTTCTACGTACTGCGTGATTACGTGGGAGGTGTGATGATGTCACACGAAACTCCCCCCCCACGGTTTTCTGAGCTCAGCTCCATTACAGTAAATGGAGAAAAACAGCTTCCAGTTATGACCATTACGCGTAGAATTTCGAAATGAAACCTGCCCAACTTTTGTAAGGAAGCTGTAAGGAATGAGTCTGCCAAATTTCAGCCTTCTACCAATACTGGAAGTTGGAGAATTAGTGATGAGTCATTCAGTCAGTCAGTAAGTGAGGGCTTTGCCTTTTATTAGTATAGATTAATAAAATAACCCATTTTTGACCCTGTTGTTTTGTTTTTCTAAACACTGTTCCGGTGTCTTAAAAGTTAATTTAAACCTGAAGTCCCTGACTGTTTAATGCTAAGACCCTCTCATTAAAGTAAATGGAAAATAATTAATAATTCGGATTTTCCTTTTATTGCAAAGCTTTAAAATCCCTGCTTTGTATCTGTGTCCTGCAAGTAGTCTCTGTCTTGTATGGCTGCTGGTTTCACACATAATGTCTATAATAATGACCTGTAATTAAAATATTGCTGCATCTGTAAAAGAGGAAAAAAGTAGACAGATGTTACAGATGTGGGGCCTTATGCATAACACTGTGCGTAGAGATCACACTAAAAGTCAAAATGTGCTTACGCACAAAAGAATTCAGATGCAGAAAACTGCGTAAGCCAACTTCCATGCACTTCTTCTAAATAAATCCCAGTCAGCGTGAAATGTAATGCTCATGCACGAGCCTGCCACCCCTCCCAGACTCCTCCCAGAATGATGCCTCTTTGAATATAGAAATCAATTTAAATATTCCCTTAAGTTCAGCATTCTTTGAAAAGACAACAGCAAAAGCACGGGGGTAAAAAAGAACAATGTCAGCGAATGCCAAGTGGAGGCAAGGAAAAACGTACTATTTGTTGGTTTAAGCAGTTGTATAAACAACAAAAAGAAGCTGATTGAAAGTTCAAGTTCAGAAAGTTGCACAGTGCCCGAAATAAAAAAAACAAGTTGTCAGATATCAAAGTCTCCGTGAAAAGGTGAGTCGTAGCCCACCGTCTGAGTGTCATATGGAAGCTTATTAGGGTACAGAGAAAAAAATAAAATAGGGACACAGTGGGGGGAAAAATGCTATAAATGTCAACTGTAATCTCGAAATATCTACTTTAATCACGTAGTTTATTTTGTTATTAAAGGAGAACGTCATAAACTTAAAAATCTTTTAATTTACTTGTTTCTCATATCCTGTTGTAGCCACATTAAATGCTTAATATTCTGTGTGCTATTCTATGTACTCTACTCTGTGTGTGAATCAGTACTTGCTTCTTAGACAGGCTTTCTCTTATGCCGCCAGGACACAGAATATATTGTATTCATAATATTACAGCTGTCTGAACAATTTAAATACTTAGATGTATACTTGATGTCATTTTCATGATGAAATGAATTCAAGTATGTATTAAACATGGAGTCACAGTGGCGCAATGGTAGCAACGAGCTTGCGCCCTGTCCAGAGATTGTTCCTGCCTACATGAGGCCCCTGGACTTGATTCCATGACAGTCCTGAAAGCCACACAGGAGGCACTTTTCTGGGTGAGACCACAGGTGCAGACAGACATTTTATCTGGAATGCCATGATATGAACTGTATCCTGCCACTGACCATTGAACACCTCCAAAGTAAAAATGCAAGACTGCCTTTGACCTGCCTGCTAATTGCTTTCTCTTTTACTAACTGACCCATATTCCTTGTGATCCTTGTTAGTATCGTGAGCCATAAAAGTAGCCACGAGAAGGACCTTAAAACCTTATGAGCCACACTTGTTGACACCGTACACTGCTTCATTATTATTAAAATATTTTACTTTTTTTCACCCGAGTGCCTCTGACAATCACAAAGTTCTTATGACAGTGTTGCAAGAGTTTTGTATCACACTGGAGGTGATATTTACTTATTTTTAATTGGTTTATTAGAACCTAATTATTTTGGCTAATTTGACAGCTCTAGTATCAATATCAAAAATGGTATCACTGTATCCCTAATTTTCCCAAAAGATAATGGAACCATGCAACTCAGAAGTTCATACTTTCACTTATTTATTGAATTTCCCTCCTTAAGTATTCATTATTCCACTTATTTTTTTATTTGAAATGTGCTTTAGTGTACTGAGTGATTATTGATTTAATTCTCTACCATTGTGGCCTGTGTACCTGTTTGCTTTGTTGGTACCTATTTAGTTTCTTTACTTAATAGAGAAATGTAAACATATGGAAATTTACCACATTTATGTTATAGCTGCCTAAGCATTACTTTGGGCTTTAGAGGCAGCAGGTATTTAGACTATCGGATGTTTATTAAATAAAGTTTTTTTTTTTTTTTATAGCATCCTGAAGTTAATAAAATGGCAAAATGATCTCTCATCTTAAAGCAGCAGAAATTGCTGTTGTGAAAGAAACAAGATTTTCTTAGCTGAGATTGGCCAGGGTGGTTACTATCAGTGGTAGGGGCCTATGAATTTAGTTTTATTAGTTCTGTTGTGGTACACGCAGTATTTGTAAGTGTGCCCATATTGCATGATGTTTTACTTTTGTTGAATGTTTATTTTAAACATTTTAAAATATTCTTGTATATTTGTAAATATAGTTGGCATGCTGTCAGTTACTTGCAGTGATGAGAGACAAATACGAATCCAAAAACCAGCTAAATATTGGCTGATGACTTGGCAAAGAAGTGAATACATATAAGGGCTGCAATAATTGATCAATGTTGTCAATAATAATCAGTGATAAATATAAATTGGCTGTCTTGTTACATATTACATATCTCACTGCATTAACCAAGAGTAACGTTCATCACATTTTGAGATATGGTGGAAACAGAAGATGTAAATATAGTGCTGGATCAAGACCAAAGAATTTGAACATGTCAAGTAATTTCAACTTCACATCTATTAAAAAAAAAATGTGCCTTGCAACATCTGTAAAAATGAGTTCCCATGGCTTTGAAACACAGCTGTGCAATAGAAGCACCTGAAAAAAAAACTGATTGGAGTAATGGTGATACCTCTCCCACTGACTCTTGGGAGTAATCTAGAAACCTTCTCTATATCACTTCTTCTGTTTCTTTTGGCAGCTCAAAGTTCTTGTATGACAAGGCCAAATATGTTTCATCAACAATATGCAAAACTCCTGCAGAGTATTTCTTTTGATGATAGTGATGGCTGGTACTGCAAAGAAAACAGGCATTTTGAGTGTGCGAGTGGTCTTTGCTGTCATGTAGTAGATAAATTCAAACAATACACTCTAGGCAACATTTGACAAGGATTAACATGGGTTTCAGTCTTCTACCCCTTGATATCCACTTTTGTTGACAATAGCCTTCAAAGGTCCTCTTTAAAGTCTAAGAACGTTATCATAAACAGCTTTGGAGGTGGGGCTTAGAAGGGATGTGCACTAAGAAAAGTCAGAAAGCAACGGAGCACCCACTCCCCCATCACATGCTTTGTCTCACCACTTGTCTCTTTTGCAACGAGTAACAAAGCTGGCTTCCTGATGCAGTTACTACAGTTAAAATGATAAAATTTCTACCAGTGTCTCATTTCAACCAGTATACCACACATCACTTTTTGCACCAATACTGCGTTTTTTTTTTTTTTTAATCCTTGATTATTCAGTTAGTCCTTAGTTGCAGCCCTAGCAGCACATACACAGGTACATGTTCTGAATTATTTTATAAAACCTAAAATGGGTTGTTCCATGGTCAATAACTGCCTTTGGCATTAGTGCGTGTGTTCAAGCATTTTATTATTATTAATGTTGACTGTAGCTATTGTTTTTTATTTACTGTATGTAAATAAAAATGTAATTCTTATGTGTTCTAGTTCTTTAGAATTGTTTGTTTGTTTTATTTTCTGTGTATATCATTTATTGTACAGAGAGAACTCCTTTATATATGTCAACTAGAATCCTTATTTTCTACACTTTAGCAGACTAGTTTGTTTTGAACTGTAACCATATCACCAGACAGTTATAGTTGGTGCAAACACATCTTTGCATTTTCATAGGTTAATATTTCATAAATGAGTTCTGATATTTATAACTATAGTACTAAGATGGTTTTGAAATACTTTCAACTAGCCTTTCTTAGGGTGTGTTTGTAATTACTTTCTAAATATATAATGGGTGCCTAGAAGAGCTGGTTGTTAACTCTTGGATTTTTTTAAGGGCAATCACTTTTAGGTTAGGTAACAATGTAACAGATTTGGATACAAGCCAGAACAAGACATAAGCATAATAATGAATTTAGGCTTTCAGTTTCTGTCATTTTGATCTGTATGGTCTGCTGAAATAGCCTATTCTTTTATGTTTTTTCTTTTGGTATTTTGGTACACCGTTCCTTATTTAATAGGTTAATAGGAGGAAAATATTTAATCCTCATGTATGATATTGTTTTACAGTGTTTCTTTTTTGTCATTTGTTTATTATGGAATTGTTATCATTCAGTTGTATTCTGAAATATTTAATGTTACACTTCCTATTTTATCAAATCACTTCTGGCATTCATCTCATACTTACAGTACCAACTTTATGATTCTTAATGTGGGTTAGGGAGAAACATTAAAACCAGCTATGTAACTATTAACCCGTAACTTCTTACTTGTCTCACTGTCCTCTGGGAGTATCTTTTATTTTCACTCCTTCACTTCACCCCAGTTTACCACCAGTCGAGGATTCCAAAAAGCATCCTTTGTGCCCCTTAAGGGGCTGCAGGTAGACAAGGAATAATCAGTCAAAAAAACTGTGCTGGCTAGTAGCAGTCAAACAGTGGGACTGGCAAAAAACAAAAGCAATAACAGAAAAGCAGCTTGGGTGGTTTCATGCAGTTGTGTTATTTCCCAGATGGTCCAATTGCTTAGTTACAGATTATATACAGTATGTATCCCTAATCGAAAAAAATTCTTACTAGAGTGAGCATTTCTTTCCAAGCATCCAACAGCTAAACAAACAGCAAGCTTCACTTAAATGTATCAAGTCAATTTAAGTTGGGGAGCATGCACTGGTACAGTGTGTTGCCATACCGACCACATGACGAAACAGCTAGAGATCCCGGTTGGCAACCTCGCAGACAACACACGGTCCAGTCCCACCCTCCAGGAATGACCTATCTACCGCAACCAGGTATTATGCGGGCGACCCTTTGGCCTGGTCCAGCCACTCGGGTCCCCAACAGTGAGGATCCTGCGAGCTGGATCACCTTCGGGTGATCGTGCCACTTGGCCATAGTGTCATAACTGACGCTCCGTCACAATGCCGGTAATGTGCCTGCGTCTCTCTCCACAGACAGACACACTGCTGATGGCTGTGCCCAAGAGGTCACTAAAAGCCTGGATGTTGATTTTTATCCAGATCACTCGCAATCCCAGACATTCAGACTCCTCGCTCAGTCTCTCGAGAGCCCCGATCAGAGCCTCCATTGACTTTGCGAAGATCACAGCATCGTCAGCAAAGTCAAGATCAGTGAATCTTTCTTCACCAACAGCTGCTGGACCCCACGACCTTGCCCAACACCCAATCCATGAAAGCAGTGCACACAGTAGGAGCAAGAACACACCCCTGACAAATCCTAGAATCAACTGGGAAAAACACAGAGGTTCTGCCCCCACTCTGTGTGGGAGTGCACAGTGTACAGGCCGGTCATGATTTTCATCAACCTTGAAGGGATCCCAGCAAATCCTCAGGATGTCCCACAGGGCAGCTCGATCAACTGAGCTGAATACTTTCTGAAAATCGACAAAGGCTGTAAAGAAACTCGGCCGATATTTGCGTTTGCGCTCCATGAGAACCCTCAGTGCCAGGATGTCGTCGATGTTAAGACTTTTTAGGAGTAAAACCAGACAAGAAGTCAGAAAAGCAATGGAACTGAAAGCTCATTTTTTGTAACAGCACCAACTGAACTAAAATTTGTAAACTGAAGGCTCTCTTTCTGAGAAAAACTCCTATATTTCACTGAAGCTTCAAGGCGTGAATACTAGCTACTGCATCACCAGGTTGTTCTATTTTAAAATACAGACACTGACCAGGCTAACTATAAGACCAAAGTACATAGTGCTGTGAGGTGGGCATGCTAGTTCTGCCTATGTTAAATCCTGTGTGTCAAAAAAATCTGATTAAACCTAAAGGTATATGTTTAATGTTATTTTGGTTTCTGTTGCCTTATTGTGTGTTCACTCTGTCACTAGAAGACAAAAGCACATGCCAGTACAATATTGCTTGTAACGAGCAGGCAGTAACTTCTTAAAATAATTCAATCATTGTGAAAAATACAATTCATTTCTGAAATAGCACAAAGAAAATTGTGAAACTGTTGAATACTTTTGCAAAAAGCAAAGAATGCATTTCGTTTATGAAATTATACTAATTCTTATAGGCATATCTGCTTGGTGCTTAGCTAGGGCACATCGTCAGTGTCGTTACCTGGATTCATCAGGTGTGTTGAGTTGTTTAGTCATGTCATGCACCCCTGCCCAGGTGACCAGACCACTGGTGATCGAACCGGAGCCTCTGCCCTAGCAGCAACTCATGGATCTGCCATCTTTAACCAGAGCCAACTTGATGTTTTTTTGGCCGCACCTGTGATGGTTGAAATGGCTGTCCTTATTTTCTCTCTGTCATGATTCCAAGTGCCGTGAATGCTTTGCAGAGTGACTGGCCTGCAAATCTATGACAGCCAACCTCCACGAGCCAACATTTGGCTATCCAGCCTCTTTTTTTGGCAGCTGTTTTTCAGCTCTTTCCCTGTGTAGGCTTCCTCCATGCGTTCTTCCCATGGCATGGCAAGCTCAAACATAAAAAATATCGGGCTGTAATGCAGTTGCATTGATATAAGGGGAAAACTGCAGTGTTTTCAAATAAATTGAGAAAGAATTTACGTAATTTTTTTCAGTTGCAAAAGTAAGCAAAATTATTCTTAAATTTGTGATAAATTATTTGGTGGAAGTACTGAATATATTGTGCTAAAATTGGCTGTAAAATATAGACCGTGTAATGCTTCTCCATTTCCATAACTTAACAGTGATAACAGTTCTCCAGTTGGTTGTAGCTTTTAATTTTCTTTTATACAGTTAAGCTCATAATTATTAGCCCCTATGAGAAATGGAGCATTTTTCTACATTTATGTCCAATTTGAACATTATTTTTCAAAATTTTGATGAATGTTTTACTTTGTAATGTAAAAACTCCCAGCTGGTACATTTTTTTTTATTTAAAAAAAAAAAAACAACTTTTATTTTGCTGTATAACAACTTTATTGAAAATTGGGGTAGCCAAAATTATTTTTTGTGAATTTGTCAGGGAGCATTGTAGTAAGGTTACATGTAGTGGTGTCAAACAAAACGTAAACCCCATTTTAGAAATATACCCTAATTAATTGGACTGAAATGAGCAGACTAGTGGTACTTAAAGGCAAGATTGAGAGGTGCCACACTTCTTTGTAAAAAGTAATTTCATCAGAAGCCAACGAAATAAGTATGGATCTCAGAGAAAAGATAGTGGGTGCTCATCTCAAAGGGGGGTGGCTGGTTTCACTGTTTCCAGAACAGCTGTACGTTGCATCATTGCAAAACACAAAGTGACCCATTCCTTCAGAAGCTAACCTAGGTGTTATCGCAAGCACAAGATTTTAAAGAATTTGAAGAGGAAAATATCAAAGATGCCAACAAGAACCCTCAGATCATTGTAAAGGCCATCGTCGCCGAACTGCCTTCTTCTTGACTTGGAGTCTCAAAAAAACTGTTGTGAGGGCTTTTTGTTGTGGGATTCTTCAAGGTCATCAGCCAAGGAAAACTCAATTGCTGACTCAGTGGCATAGAAAAGCTAGAATGAAGTTTGCCCAGGACCATTTGAAGCATGGCGATGAATTTTGGAAGTCTGTCATTTGGTCTGATGAGAGAAAATTGGAGCTATTTGGGCACATGGATACAGCTTTTGTTTGGTGAAGGAAGAGAGAAGCCTTCAACCCTAAAAGCATAGTTCCCACAGTTAAACATGGTGGTGGGAGCATATTGCTGTGTGTCTGTTTTACCGTTTCAGGCACAGGAAACCTTGTTTGGGTACATGTCAATGTAATCTCCTTTCTTCATTATGCCATTATAAAGTATAATCTGCAGCCAGTCTGGGTTTGGGTTGTTGCTGGGTGTTTCGTCAAGATAATGACCGAAAGCGCACATCATTGTCTCAAATCCTAGATCTCAATCCTATTGCGAATTTTTGGAGAGAGCTCAAGGTTAAGGTCCATGCTCGAAAACTATCTAATTTAAATCATCTGGAGCAATTTCCATGGAGGAATGGTCTAAGGTGCCTCAGGAGATGTGCAGATCTTGTGAGAAACTGCAGTAAGAGGTTGTGAGCCAGAAGGGGTACACTCTTGACTATAAATTTGTCTGAGGGCAAATAATTATGGCCATTCTGTTTTTGTGTTTTCCTTGTTTCAATTAAGTATATCAGTAAAATATTTTCATCAAACGTCTTGGAAATTGAGTATTTGTTCTTCTGGAATCAATTCTCACAAACACTTTAAATACTAGTCATTTTTCTTAGATGCATTAAAAATGTTAATTAATTTTGGACATGAGGCTAATAATTACGACCTTAACTGTACCATTTAGGATCTGAAAGAAAGTCAGAGGCGTCTCCTAGTCTTCTTTTAAAATAGCCTTCAAACTATCGTAGAAAGTGTTTTTGTTAATTATGCATTCTCTGTGCATACGCAACTACAGTAATCCCTCGCTATATCGCGCTTCGACTTTTGCGGCTTCACTCTATCGCGGATTTTAAATGTAAGCATATCTAAATATATACTCAGCAAAAAAAGAAACGTCCCTTTTTCAGGACTGTGTATTTCAACAATAATGTTTTAAAAATCCAAATAACTTTACAGATCTTCATTGTAAATTGTTTAAACAATGTTTTCCATGCATGTTCAATTAACCATAATCAATTAATTAACATGCACCTGTGGAATGGTCGTTAAGACCTTAACAGCTTACAGAAAGTATGCATTTAAGGTCACAGTTCTAAAAACGCAGGACACTAAAGAGACTTGTCTACCGACTGTGAAAAACACCCAAAGAAAGATGCCCAGGGTCCCTGCTCATCTGCGTGAACGTGCATTAGGCATGCTGCAGGGAGGCATGAGGACTGCTGATGTGGCTAGGGCAATAAATTGCCATGTCCACACTGTGAGACGCCTAAGACAGCGCTACAGGGAGACAGGAAGGACAGCTGATCATCCTCGCAGTGGAAGACCACGTGTAACAACACCTGCACAGGATCGGTACATCCGAATATCACACCTGCGTGACAGGTACAGGATGGCCACAACAACTGCCTGAGTCACACCAGGAACACACAATCCCTCCATCAGTGCTCAGACTGTCCGCAATAGGCTGAGAGAGGCTGGACTGAGGGCTTGCAGGCCTGTTGTAAGGCAGGTCCTTACCAGACATCACCAGCAACAACGCCGCCTATGGACACAAACCCACCTTCGCTGGACCAGACAGGAGTGGCAAAAAGTGCGTGAGTTTCTGCATGACAGCAATGTCAGTGTTCTGCCATGGCCAGCGAAGAGCCCAGATCTCAATCCCATTGAGCACGTCTGGGACCTGTTGGATCGCAGGGTGAGGGCTAGGGCCATTCCCCCCAGAAATGTCCAGGAACTTGCAGGTGCCTTGGTGGAAGAGTGGGGTAACATCTCACAGCAAGAACTGACAAATCTAGTCCAGTCCATGAGGAGGAGATGCACTGCAGTACTTCAAGCAGCTGGTGGCCACACCAGATACTGACTGGTACTTTTGATTTTGAGCCTCCCTTCATTCAGGGACACATTGTGAAACATTTTTAGTTTATGTCTTATGGTGTTGACTCTTTTAGTGTTCATACAAATATTTACACATTAAGTCTACTGAAAGTAAAAACAGTTGAAAGTCAGGGGACGTTTCTTTTTTTGCTGAGTATATATCACAAATTTTTCGCTGGTTCACGGATTTCTGCGGACAATGGGTCTTTTAATTTATGGTACATGCTTCCTCAGTTTGTTTGCCCAGTTGATTTCATACAAGGGACGCTATTGGCGGATGGCTTAGAAGCTACCCAATCAGAGCATGTATTATGTATTAACTAAAACTCCTCAATGATATACGATATGCTTCCCGCGCGGTGCTTGATTGTTTGCTTTTTTCTGTCTCTCTCTCTCTCTCTGCCTGACGGAGGGGGTGTGAGCAGAGGGGCTGTTTGCACAGAGGCTGTTTGCCTAGAGGATAGGGACGCTCCTCTACAAAATGCCGCTTTAGCACAAAAGCACGTATTGATTTTTTGATTGTTTGCTTTTATCTCGCTCTCTCACTCTGACATTCTCTGCTCCTGATGGTGCTCCTTTGAAGAGAAGATATGTTTGCATTCTGCTAAATTGTGAGAAAGAACTGTCATCTCTGTCTTGTCATGGAGCACAGTTTAAACTTTTGACTAAAGGGTGTTATTTCATGTCTAGAAGGCTCTAATAATGTTAACAGTGTGGGAGAGTTTATAAGGGCTTAAAATATATAAAAATAACCATACAAACATATGGTTTCTACTTCGCTGATTTTCACCTATAGCGGGGGTTTCTGGAACGCAATCCCCGCGATCGAGGTGGGATTACTGTACTACTGATCACTAGACCTTTCTGGAGTTGATTCTTGCATTGATTGTTCACTAGTTTCTGTTATAGAAAGTGTAATAACTTGTCTTGTTCCAATGATGAGCCATTCTTTCTTAATAATTGTTGCATTGTTTACATGACTAGATTATATACAGTATCTAAGGTGAAGTTTAACATAAGTAAATATGTGGTATTTCACATAAAAGTATAAACGTTAGATTTGAATACACAGTGTGAGGTATAAAACATGTAAGTGAACCATAAGAAAAGTATCTTGGAGTCATAGTGGTCTTGTTACTATCTACAACAAGATATGAGTGGTGAAGCAATCTAGAATGCTAATATGATGTTAGGTTATCATAATGTGTGGAACACAAGTCAAAGGAGACTTAAGTTACATAGCATACTACTGATTTCATACAGTTTTAGTCTCCATCTTACAAAAAAAAAAAAAAAAAAAAAGAAATCCTTAGCAACACGAGAGTACATTGATGCTGGGACTGAGAGATAAGACCTATGAGGAGAGAGAGAAGAAATTGAACCTTTTCATTTTAAGAAAACAGAGATTAAGAAGTGATATGATCAAAGTGTTTAAAATTATGAAAGGAATTAGTACAATGCATCCCAGCAGTTATTTTAAAAGCATCTCTTTAACAGAAACATAAGGAAATGGTTGGAAACTTGTTAAGGGCAGAATTTGCAGAAATGTTAAGAGTTTTTCTTTATGTAAAGAACTGTAGACACATTAAATAAATTACCAAGTATGTTGTGCAGTGGAACCTAAGATTCTTTCAGATCTTCACTTCCTTTTATTGAGGTTTAGTTTAGGGGAATAGGACTGGTGGAATTACACTGAATGGCTTGTTCTTTTCAGAATTGTTCTAATCTTTTTCAAAGTTCATCTTGCTTCAGTTCCTTTTTTACTTATTTTTCCCAAAAGACTCGGCTTGTCCTGGTTCATCTCTTACACATCTTGTACCAGTTTACCTGTCTGATGTTGCATGCTTACTTTCCAGCAAACAACTCTAACCCTTGCCTTAGCTGTTAGGAGGACTGCCATTAGGTTGAAGACAACTTGTGGCTTTGGTTTCCACCTATCATTTGTCCAGTTACTTTATCAGTCTCTCACAAGTTGCTAGTTGTAACCTGTCACTCCAATGTTATCATTTTCATAGCTGTAAGATTTTAAGGGGCAGGATTGCCATCCCACCTACGTTATGCTGACTTAGAGACAAGCAATGTACCCTGGTGCACCTGTAAAGTTGTCCATTTGGTCTCAGTGTAAACTGAGACTTCATTCCAATGGAAATGCTAAAACAAGATTAGATGGAAGCCATTTGTGAAAATAAAGCACCATATATGGAGGAGTTAAATTGTTTTGTAAGGAAAAATGGGCACACAGTCAACAAAGCAGGTTACTGTCAAAACTGTCAAGGAATGTGCCTCTGCTATTGAATTTTAAGGTCTTCTTGCTTTTGCATGTCAAGTTTTTATTAGATAAAATTTTATTGTAACTCTTAATGGGGAGGAAATTTTGTACACCATATCTAGTATTCATAATACCTGATGAACTATTTGACTAAGACATAAATGTGATGGGTTTACATGCCTTCATGATGCATAGCATTTGCATTAGTTAATGTACATTTGCAGCATTTGTACATTTTAATGCAGTCTATGTGGTAAAATGAGACAGGGCGCAGTGTTCAGCAGTTTGAATAAACTGTTACTATAGTAACCAGAGCCAGTGCATGGTCTGGAAATGACATGGATGCTTAACTATACTGAAGGAAAAAAAAAAAAACCCTTCAGCGATATAGTGTGCTTTTGAAATTTCTATTCTCATCATACATCTAGGCTGGCTGGGGGTGGGTAGGGTTATGGGAGGGAATATGTAAGAGAAAGAGAATGAGCAAGAGATTTGCAGATTCAACAAAATGTAACAGAACTAACTCATGCATCATTTATACATTTTTTGAAGTTTGGATTATTTTAACATATTTATCATGAACTTACCAATTTTTTTTTTATTTGTAAATTATTTTACCCATTTTTGGTATTTTGTATGTTAAAAATTTTTAATGTAACCTGTCAAAACGCTGAAATAAATGTACTCTGTATATATTGTCGTTAGTGTCGAACACTTTTTATGTACATTAAATGAGACTTAAGTTTTTTCTTTTTTAATATATTGAATAGAAGAGGTGTATACTTTCACTTCTATCCATAAGTAACTTATTTTGGGTGGCCTCTTTTTGGAGTTTAGAATATTGCAAACTCTTAAGCCCTTGCTTCTTCTAGCCTAGAGACTTTTGGCATTTGCATCCTTGTATTTTTAGTACTCAAACATTTGATATTTATTGATTATTAATTTGATTGATGAGCCACAGCATGAAGTTATGGGAAAGAGTAGTGGAAGCTAGGTTAAGAAGTGAGGTGATGATTAGTGAGCAGCAGTATGGTTTCATGCCAAGAAATAGCACCACAGATGTGATGTTTGCTCTGAGGATGTTGATGGAGAAGTACAGAGAATGCCAGAAGGAGTTGCATTGTGTCTTTGCGGACCTGGAGAAAGCATATGACAGGGTGCCTCGAAAGGAGCTGTGATATTGTATGAGGAAGTCAGGAGTGGCAGAGAAGTATGTAAGAGTTGTACAGGATGTGTATGAGCTAAGTGTGACAGTGGTGAGGTCTGCGGTAGGAGTGACGGATGCATTCAAGGTGGAGGTGGGATTACATCAGCGATCGGCTCTAAGCCCTTTCTTATTTGCAATGGTGATGGACAGGTTGACTGACAAGATTAGACCGGAGTCCCCATGGACTATGATGTTTGCTAATGACATTGTGATCTGTAGTTATAGTAGGGTGCAGGTTGAGGAGACCCTGGAGAGGTGGACTATGTTCTAGAGAGGAGAGGAATGAAGGTCAGTAAGAACAAGACAGAATACATACGTGTAAATGAGAGGGAGGTCAGTGGAATGGCGCGGATGCAAGAAGTAGAGTTGGCGAAGGTGGATGAGTTTCAATACTTGGGATCAACAGTACACAGTAATGGGGATTGTGGAAGAGAGGTAAGGAAGAGAGTGCAGGCAGCGTGGAATAGGTGGAGAAGAGTGTCAGGAGTGATTTGTGACAGACGGATATCAGCAAGAGTGAGATGGGAGGTCTACAGGATGGTAGTGAGACCAGCTATGTTATATGGGTTGGAGACAGTGGCACTGACCAGAAAGCAGGAGACAGAGCTGGAGGTGGCAGAGTTAAAGATGCTAAGATTTGCATTGGGTGTGATGAGGATGGATAGGATTAGAAATGAGTACATTAGAGGGTCAGCTCAAGTTGAACAGTTGGGAGAGAAGGTCAGAGAGGCGAGATTGCGTTGGTTTGGACATGTGCAGAGGAGAGATGCTGAGTATATTGGGAGAAGGATGTTAAGGATAGAGCTACCAGGCAAGAGAAAAAGAGGAAGGGCTAAGAGAAGGTTTGTGGATGTAGTGAGAGAGGACATGAAGGTGATGGGTGTTAAAGAAGAGGATGCAGAGGACAGAAAGATATGGAACAAGATGATCCACTGTGGCGACTCCTAACAGGAGCAGCCGAAAGAAGAAGATACTTCTTCTATGCTTCACAATACAGAGACTGTCCTTCTGAGAGTCATAAATTACCTCCTTCTGTTTGCTGATACTTGTGCGGTCAACATACTCCTCCAACTTGATCTTCGTGCTACTGTTTCTCTTTGATCTCTCATCAGTTGGCATTGTTGGCACAACATTTTCCTGGTTTACATTTTACACAACTGATAGACAGTACTTCATCTCACTTGGAAAATGCAAATCCTCTCTTGTCTGTGTTACTTAAAGTGCACCCTAGGGATCAGCTCTTGGCACCTTACATTTTTTAATATACTGTATGTTCTCTCTCTTGGCCAAGTCATTCCAGGCCATCGTCTCAGTTTTCACCATTCTGCTGATGGCTTTCAGATTTATTTTTGCACCAAAGCTACTACTGCTTGCTCAACCATTGCTATAATTGAAGGCATCTCTAATTTAAGCATATGGTTAAATGCCAGTTTCTCAAATTAATACTAATTAAATTGAAGTTTTATTTGCCCGAAAAGTCTATGGTTTTCAAGATATCAAAACTTAACTCTCATTTAGCATTACTTAATTTTAGTTTTTCAGTCTCTACAAAATTGCTTGCCTTCACCCTTTGCTAATGAAAAAAGACATTTGTACCACTGGGTTATGCTTTCATTACTTCCTGACTTGTATGGGATAAGAATGGGTATTCTGGCCAGGGAGGAGCACAGGTTATTACCTGGATGGGAGACCCAAGAGGAATGTTATATGGATATGGGAGTTATCTTTCTGCCCAGCTGGTATAAAATAAGGGGTGAAACAGCAGAAGCCAGAACAAGGGAGTGGTTCCATGCCCTATGCACTAGGTGGCAGTGGTCCTGATATGAGAACACATTCTGGACACCTGCAGGGGTGCTAGGGAAATGGAGTCCAGAAGTGCAGCACTAAAGTAGTGCCTTGGGATCAAAAGAGGGCGCTGTCAGGGGAGGACTACTCTACTTTGTCTGTGGACTGGAAGTGCTTCCTAGAGGAGACAGAATGGCACTGGAAGCATCCCCAGGTTTGGCATCAAAGGAAGCCTCCTGCCACATATAGATGTGTCAGAGTCGGGAAGCAGCGGGCAAACTCGGAGGTGGTGGAAAAGGAGGAAGACATTTGTGCTTTATTGTGTACAGTGGAACCTCGGGTCATGACCGTAATTCGTTCCAAAACTCTGGTCGCAACCCGATTTGGTCGTGACCCGAAGTAATTTCCCCCACAGGATTATATGTAAATACAATTAATACATTCCGGACCGTACAAGCTGTATGTAAATCTATACTAATAAAAGGCAAAGCACTCACTGACTCATCACTAATTCTCCAACTTCCCGTGTAGGTGGATGGCTGAAATTTGGCAGGCTCATTCCTTACAGCTTACATACAAAAGTTAAGCAGGTTTCATTTCGAAATTCTACGCGTAACGGTCATAACGGTTGACAACGTTCGCCATGTTGAACTTTCTTATTTATGGCCCCATCTTGTAGGTAGAAGGCTGACCCCATCTTCACGAAATTTGGTAGGTGGCTTCCCTGCGCTAACCAAAACCAATGTACGTACTTATTTCGGTGGTATGACGCCACTGTCGGCCGCCATATTGAACTTTCCAACGTCACTAATTCTCCAACTTCCCGTGTAAGTAGAAGGCTGAAATTTGGTATTTATTACAGTGATATGATGCCACTGTCGGCTGCCATATTGAACTTTTCAACGGTTTTTGTTACTTATGGGCCCATCTTCAAGAAATTTGGTACGCAGGTTCCCAACGCTAACTAAATCCTACTTACGGACATATATACGTCCATAGCTTGCAGCTCGGTCACCGTGTGAGGCAGCGTTGGGTCCCCCATCCCAATGCCTCCCTCGTTGTTGGCTGCCTGCCTATATAAGGCCCTCCGTTGCTCCAGTCTCTACATTCCCTTCCTTGCTTCGCCACGGGATTCACGTCTCCCTGCTGATAACTACAGCCTTTTTATTTAATCCACGGCTTCTCCGCTGTTTTATTGTTCATTTATTAAGATTATAGTTATTGTTTAGGTATTTTAGACTTACTTTACATTGTTCAGGTACCCATTTCCTTTATCATTCCAACCGTACCCCCATTAACATTTCTATCGAGGTAATCACCATTGATCAAAGAACTGTCACTTAGCGAGTGGTTTCCATGCCCAGAGATGGCACCTGCCTTTTCCATTCTCTTTGTTACATATTGCACGGCCATATCAGGCTCACTCTTGATATCCAGAGGAACATTGTGTCTTATCTATTGAATGACTGGGACAGGTTCAAGGTGTGGACTGATGACGGTACAGGAGATAATTATACTACACAGGAGCACTATAAGAGTGAAATGCTTAAGCCCTTCACCTATGCATCTGCATGTGAGTTGATGGCTGCTGCTGAATTGTTCGGTTGTCGCTTTCAAGTGTACCGAAATGGCCAAATATTTTACACCTTTGGACAACCGCCAATGTCTCTTAAACATCTTAGATTGACAGGTGACGATTTCAGTAGTGGACACTTTGATGTTTATGAATGTTTAAACTCTCAAAAGCTGGATGTGAAGTTATCGATGAAACCGGTTGTATACTTACAACGCTTGACAGATGCCGAATGTCTCTTCAACACAAGTCCTACAAATACTGTCGTAATTGAAACAAACCATGAAACTCAAATCGATTATCACAGCAGCAATCCAAGCTGTGAGATTTGAAACAAGATTACTGTTCACATGGCCAACTGTACGTTGCATGCTCAAGAGTAAGCTCAGCGCACAGCTTGGTCATATTACAACCGGAGGGCCGAACTGACAATGTGGTATACAAAGAGATCCTTAACAAATAATTATTGGTATATTTTCCCTCAGTTTAAAAAGGTTTAATTTTCTTCTTAATAAAAATTTTAAGGCAGTACTTCGCCGCTGCGAAGCGCGGGTATTTTGCTAGTATATATATATATTTTTTTAAGATTTTTAAGCACAAAAATATTTAATTATACCATAGAATGCACAGTGTAATAGTAAACTAAATGTAAAAACATTGAATAACACTGAGAAAACCTTTAACAGAGAAAACTAACATTGCAAGAGTTCATGCTATAGCCTTATGAAGCACAGGGAAAAAAATGAACATTTGAAAAATCCATAATTTATACAAAAACTAACCATAAACGACCAAGAAAACTAACCTTGCATGAGTCGAGTTCTGGCATGAAAGAAGTGAGGAGGAACTGGGTGGAGAGGAGATTACAGTTTCGAGGTAGTCTGTGAAGATGCGGATTCGCTGCATGCTCCCATCTCGCTTCCGGGAGCCCTTAAACCCGTCACCGTCGGTAATGTTACCGATGAGCACGACAGTGAGGCACTACAATGGAGCAGTCGGATGGTGCAAAAAGTACCAAGTGCATTTATTAAAATTATCAAAACAACAATCAAAAACAAAGTCCAAATTAAAGTGCAGTGCTTTCAGAATCCTTCAGTAAATAAATGATCCCATAAAAACAGAAGTGAAGTGGGGGTTAAAATCCAATAGAAAAAAGTCTTCATTAAATACGAGATTAAAACAATGCTCGGAGCAGTCTCTTTAAAAACAAGCCCGGTGCATTCTTTAACTGCCTTCTCGCTCTCTCTGGCTCTCTCTCGCTCGCTCGCTTTCTGCACAGGGAGAGACTGAACATGTGTGGAAATCATCGGTGCGTACAAACCGGAAGTGAAACTGGCTTGTTAGTCACCCGAGTGTGTGGTTGTGAATAGATGCAAAAGTCTGGCGAACTTTTTGGTTGTAACCTGCTTTGTACGTGGTCCGAGACATTCGTGAACCGAGGTTCCACTGTATTTTCATTGTGTTTGAGCCACTGATCAAAGAGGAAATTTGGAAAAGTGCTGATAAGAGGAATAAAAACCCTTTATTTTATTCTACTAATGTGTGGTATTTTGCTCTGTCCCTGGTTTGGGACTCCCTGGCACTCCCTTGTGGTTACACTTGATTAGGGGAATTCCCTGTTCACTGGGCTCCCAGCTAATACACTCAATACACTACAGTGTATTTGAAACATAAAAGTAGTTCTTATTGTACACAGCACACAGTATACCTGTTCTTTAAAATTAACTCGGGGGGCTTTGCTCACCCACCCCTGGGTGTGGCTTACCAGATATACAATTTAAAGAGATTGTTATTTTCGTAGGAATTGTTACATATGCATTATTTTCACTTTTACTTTAAAACTTTTGTAAAAACAATACTTGTCCATTATTTCCAGCCCTGGGCGTGGTTAAATCTCTTTCTCGCAGGGCGTATAATGCTTCACACATCGTGGGGGGGGCGGCTAAACGCACGCTAAGGAGAAGCGGTTGGATCATCTGCTGGCTTGTTGTTGCTGGTGTGCTGCGAGTTCTGCTTGTCGCACTGCGTGTTGATCATTTAAAAGCCTGTACACCAGCTGTTCTTTTGCCATTTCGCATCTCTGCTGCTTGCTAGGGGGGTTGGCGGATTTTGGTTTTGGTTGCTGAACGCACGCTAAGGAAAAGCGGTCGGATCACCAGCTGGCTTGCTGCTGCTGGCAAGCTGCGTGTTCTGCTTGTTGCTTGTCGTTGTTTTAAAGCTGGGAGCGCATGAAGTGTGTCTGCCAAAAGCATTCCAACAACTGCTAGTTTAGATGTCCATGAACTTGTTTTAAATGTTGTCTCACTGCCTTGTCTCGCGTGATGTTAAAGTGTCTCTCGCAAGACGTCACATTGTCTTCTAAAAAGATCACATCTAGTCTACCTCCCAAGATTTTTTTTTTTTTTATAATAGAGAGATGTTAACAGCTGAGAGTTATTTGGCTTGTTATGGCCGAGGTGATGGTCGATAATATTGTCCATTGCTGATTTTCTGTCCACATGTCAGTGTAAATAAAAATTGTTGATTGGCTAAAAACATTTGCAGAAATTTTATGAAAGCACCAAACTACAGCTGTCACCTGTCCATTTAGAAGCAGAGTGATGAATTGTTATTGGATACTTTAATAGAGGCATGTTTCATTATAAAATAAATAGTAAATTGTGTGGCTATCTGTATATGATACTTTTTTGTATTAGGTAAACATTAGCTATAGATGGTGTAGTTGGTCTGTTACTTGGTATAAGCGCAACGAAGTGTCCAAAGGGTGGAATTGAGAATAAAGGCAGTAAAAAAAATTGTAAAAATATGATTGTCATTTTCTTAACTAAGAAACTTTAATACCACTGTGGGGTTCAGGTACATTCCCTTGCATTTTGTTTCTGGTTAAGCACCATTTTGAAAATTGTACTGTGGTCAAAGACTAATAATGTAATACAAGAAAATAAAACTTAGAAGAATGCTTAAGGCAGTAAAGGTATACAAGTCAGTGTTTCTGTTGCAAATTAGGCAATCCCATATGAGTTTTTTCAGATCCATAATAAAACGCTTTGTGCCTAGTGGTCATGGAACAAGGAAAGGTTGGTCAGAGAACAGGTTGTGGAAACGTTACAGGACTAAATAGTTGTAGGTTATTAAAACCCATTTTCAACTGGTTAAAATGACTAATCTGAATGCTGACATCCTTTTTGTGGTTTTAATAAAGCTAAGAATTAAATACACTGGCTAATGGTGCTATGGCACAGTTGGGAAATTTTACATAAATGCTCTTTAATGAAAAAAACAGTGCTGCCTGAATTAGCTGAGTTGTGATATAATTATGTTCTTGAACAAATAATACATGAAAGAAACACTAATACTGTAAATATAAGATTATCATTGATTTTATTTTTTTAATTATCTGAACAGATACAATGCAAGCTCATATTTTATACTACTTAAACATGTGCATTATGGATACACTTTACAGACATTAAAGTTTAACTTTGTAATTCTACATTGGTTTGCTTAATTGCTGCTTAGTTCACACATATGCCAGTTCTTTTCTACACTGGTGGAACTGGTTCTGCTACTCAAGAGTGAAAAGTAGGGCCTGGCTGCAAACAAGAGGTCTTTGTTTTTAAGCTTGCTGTCTAATGTTTGCTGTCAGCAGCTTGCTGTGTTTATGGATGTTATGAAACTGTCAGCAAGATTCTGTTTTAATTTAAAAATGCAAAAGTGTAAGAATCCTTAGTAATAGACTGATGCTGCATGTAATATAGTGATTTTTACAAAAAATACTATTTACCCAATTGTGGACATCCATTATTGGCATTTGCATATTTTTTTTTTACTTGACTTGATAGATTTGGGTCTTTCTTTTTAAATTGCCTGAACATTTTACCTTAAGTAAGACATTTTAGTTTGATATTTTTAGTGTTGCTTCTGTTGTAAAGTAAGAACAGTGGTATGGTTTCTGAAAGATAGAAGTCACTTAGCAAACAGCAGTAATACATGCTTTTGTTTTCTTGGCTTACTTTTGAGGATATTAGTCCTTTCTTTTATGTTGTGAGAATTTATTATTAAAGTACTGTACTCCTAACATAGTAAATGCTATTTTTCCTTTGAATTTTGAATGTGTGTCCCCACCCACCTTTTTCAGCTGTGTTTAGTTAAATTATGATTAAACAAACCCTGTATGTTTCCTTTTGTGCAGTTTAATTAAGATTCATCTGGAATGTTGAATTAATGTTAGAAATTAGAGATGTTTCCATGTTGCATTTTGATACTAAGTTTTCATTAGTAGTTTTTTTATTGATTAGTTTCTCAAAGATGTCATCCTATGCCTGCAGTGTGATTGCTGTTGCTCTAGAAGCTGTTTAGTCATAATGGAATATCTATTAAAGGAATAGTTAATAGACCAATTTTTATCTGCCAGGGCCTGAGCTAAATCTTATATACAGTAAAACACATGTTTGTTGGAGATTAATATAATTCTGTTTAGGCATACTGTATGTCATGGTTACCAAGTGCATTTCTGGTTTTAGAAAGTCATGAGTAGTTTCAAATATATGTAGCCAGGTGTTTTCTGCTTATCTTATTCTAGTGCTGGGAGCTTCTTGGTTAAACATAGACACATTACTGTTAGTTGAATTTATTTCCTTGAATTGTGTCTTTATTATAAAGGTGCATGCACCATTTTTTTGTGCTGAAAATGTTTCAATCATCAGTACCAGGATATTTCAACTTCTTATAGTTGGTCCTGTATGAATCATTTTGGGTGCACAAGTGCATTCACTTCTTCCCCGAGCCATCCATACTGTTTTTTTACCCCAGTGCATCCATTCACTTAAGATGAGAAATCTTTGGCTAATGTACAGTTTTGCACAGTACTGATTTTTTTTTCAGTCCTTTTACGAACTGCTCCTGCTTCCATCCAGTCTCACTTGCTTTCTTCTACACTTGCCAAAGGTTCCATTCCACTTCTGGCTGCATTCCCTTTTAGACACCTGAATTTAAGTGGAATCATAAAACACCACAATCATTAAGGCAAAAAAAACTACAGAGATAAACGTAATCTTTTTTTTTTTTTTTTTTTTTTTTTTTTATCGTTTTCAAGATTCAGGCAGAGTTGATCTATTAATATTGTTTTCAAATAATGATATATAGGATAAATACATAAGGGGCGACCAGGTGTCCTTTTTGCCGACAATCTTCTCTTTGAGACTTAAAACAGTGGCTCAAGCTGACATTTATTTAAATTAAAAAATTGGCTGGAATTTTGCCTTTATCATTACTTGCGCTGTGTAAACAAAGAGCAGAGCTACATCTTTTGTCTGATCCATGTGTGACATGGTGGTCTTCTTTGAAAAACAATATCTGGTCACGCTAAAATATAGACAGATATACCTACTTTGTTGTGCATGCTGTTTATGCCCATGTCAAATTAGACAACTTTTTCAGTGATTTTCAGTCATTCCCTCCATTTCCATAATCTTAGCTAATCAGAAGCTGTTGGTGGAGTGTTCCTGTGAAGACGATCATGGCATACCTAATGACTGAGACCAACTAGTCTGTGATTGGCTATGATAAAATCAAACATGTTTGATTTTCTGGATAGTCCGAGGGGTGGGCTGTATATATGCAGGAGAGATGACAACCAATGAATGCTCACATGGAAGTACAATGCATAGAATGTAGCAACATGGAATAAGGAACATGCATGTTTTGCCACTCACAATAGAAGAGAAGCTTGTCTGTTTGATATTTTGTGTTTTATGTACTAAAACTGAATTAGAAAATGAAAAAAAGTTCTAAGATTGCAGCTGAATGCACCACAGCTATTAACCAGTACGGCACTGAGGTCTAATAAATCTCAATTTCTGCTGAGCCACATAGGTGATGGGGCCACAATTTAGCGCCAACTGGATGAATCCATGCCATTTACATGCTTTGTGTCAGTAGTTCAGGCTAGTGGTGCTGGTGAAGTAATTGTGTGCGGAATGATTCCTTGGCACACTTTGAGCCAGTTAATACCAATCAGTCTTTGCATGAATGCCACAGCCAATTTTGAGTATTGTTGCTGACTATTTGCAGCTCTTCATGGCCACAATTTACCCATCTTCTGATGGCTTTCTTTCAACATGATATTGTACCATGTAACAAAGTAACAAGTCGTCTCAAACTGGTTTCATGAACATGTCAGCAACTTCACTATTCTTCATTGACCTTCCCAATCATTGTATTTGCATTCAATAGAACATCTTTGGGATGAGGGGAATGGGATATTTGAAGCATGAATGCACAGCTGACAAATCTGCGGAAATTGCTAGATCCAGACTTATCAGCCTCGACCAGAATCTCACAGGAAACTTGTGGAATCCATACAATGAAACATTGATGCTGTTTTGAATTTGCTTAGAGAGTGTGTGCTGTCCTGGTGAAGTTGGAGTGGAACATGGGCGTTTTTGGTAGAAATTAACAAAGCTGTTTTACTGTGTTCATTTCTATTTTGTTATTTAATTAAAATAAGTGCTTCTTATCTGAGTATGAACAGTGAATAAGTGTGTGGTAAGTACAGAATCCCACATTATAAATTGGGAATAAAAACAACAAAGAAGATTTTAAATTTTCTGTTTAGTAAACAATATGGTTATTCTATTATGCGCCAAATTTATGTTTTACTTGTAAATTATGTTAGACCAATTTCATTTTTGGTACATCATTCATACTGTTAATTGATGACTTTGTTTGGCTTTGTTTAATTATGTGTCCTACATATTACTGAGAAATTAATAAATATTTGTATTCATTACCACAGCTTTAAATAATTGATTCTTTGACTGTTTTTTTTAACTTGCCCTTTTCTGCCAAATTTATTCCCTAATAGTATCTAAATGATAATTAACAATGAGCAGTTGCAGACACATGGTGAAGAGAAGCAATTACTTCACTGTCATTCTCACTTACCTATTTATTAAGACGTGTTTCTTAAAATTGAGTAGAGAAATGAGTATGGCACTGAAGTAATTGCTCCCATTTTTACATTCAGCGTTAACAGCATTTGGATACAATTAATGGAGCCAACTGTTCAGAGATGTGTGAGGTAAGAAGAAAATGGCAAAGGAAACTTAATCAGGCATATTTTTAGGAATATTTATTGTAATAAAACAAAAGACAGCTTAATAAACAATTAGATCAATAAAAATAAATAAGAATAATACATTAATTGTAAAATTGGTTGGAAGAAAACCTGCAGCCACAGGAGTCACCCAGGTGTGAACCTAAGAACCACTGATCTTGAGCTAAAGTAAACATAGTCTAAAATCAAAATATTTGTTAAAGCATAATTTTAATATGAATGACCAAAAAAGTTCCACCTTGTTGTCAGCAAAGCAGCTTTCTGAGAAAAAAATGTTTAATCAATTTAAAAGTATGTTTAATAGTTATCTGTTACATTAAATTGTGTTTAATGAGAAGTCAAGCAAAATGACACCTTTTACCGGCTAACTAAAAATATTACACTATGCAAACATTGGAGGCAACTCACAGCTGAAGAAGGGGCCCTGAGTTCCCTTGAAAGCTTGCATATTGTAATCTTTTTAGTTAGCCAATAAAAGGTGTTATTTTGCTTGACCTTTCATTACATCCATAATGGCTAACATAGTACAACACCCTAGTATTACATTATATTGTGAGTAATTAATTTAAAAGTATTGACTTTCCTGCTTATTTGCACGACTGTTTTAAGCAACTTTCTAAAGTTGACATGTTCAATTGTGACTTGTGTAAAATTCAGTTTGTTAACTTTGTTAATGTTGAAAGTCCTGGCATTTTTCAGATAGTACAGCTGAATGTTTGTTTTGTTTTTTGCCTTTCTTTTTTTCTCATTTGAATTATTTTGAGAAAATAAAATTGGACAAAAGGCATATCCATCCATCTTCTTAACCCACTTACCTTGAGCTGAGTTGCAGTGAAACTGGACCCTATCCCAGCAGGCATTAGGCATAAAGCAGGAACAATTGCTGGACAGGGTGCAAGCCCACCACAGAGTGAATATATACAGTGGTGTGAAAAACTATTTGCCCCCTTCCTGATTTCTGATTATTTTGCATGTTTGTCACACAAAATGTTTCTGATCATCAAACACATTTAACCATTAGTCAAATATAACACAAGTAAACACAAAATGCAGTTTTTAAATGATGGTTTTTATTATTTAGGGAGAAAAAAATCCAAACCTACATGGCCCTGTGTGAAAAAGTAATTGCCCCCTTGTTAAAAAATAACCTAACTGTGGTGTATCACACCTGAGTTCAATTTCCGTAGCCACCCCCAGGCCTGATTACTGCCACACCTGTTTCAATCAAGAAATCACTTAAATAGGAGCTGCCTGACACAGAGAAGTAGACCAAAAGCACCTCAAAAGCTAGACATTATGCCAAGATCCAAAGAAATTCAGGAACAAATGAGAACAGAAGTAATTGAGATCTATCAGTCTGGTAAAGGTTATAAAGCCATTTCTAAAGCTTTGGGACTCCAGCGAACCACAGTGAGAGCCATTATCCACAAATGGCAAAAACATGGAACAGTGGTGAACCTTCCCAGGAGTGGCCGGCCGACCAAAATTACCCCAAGAGCGCAGAGACAACTCATCCAAGAGGTCACAAAAGACCCCAGGACAACGTCTAAAGAACTGCAGGCCTCACTTGCCTCAATTAAGGTCAGTGTTCACGACTCCACCATAAGAAAGAGACTGGGCAAAAACGGCCTGCATGGCAGATTTCCAAGACGCAAACCACTGTTAAGCAAAAAGAACATTAGGGCTCGTCTCAATTTTGCTAAGAAACATCTCAATGATTGCCAAGACTTTTGGGAAAATACCTTGTGGACTGATGAGACAAAAGTTGAACTTTTTGGAAGGGAAATGTCCCGTTACATCTGGCGTAAAAGGAACACAGCATTTCAGAAAAAGAACATCATACCAACAGTAAAATATGGTGGTGGTATTGTGATGGTCTGGGGTTGTTTTGCTGCTTCAGGACCTGGAAGGCTTGCTGTGATAGATGGAACCATGAATTCTACTGTCTACCAAAAAATCCTGAAGGAGAATTTCCGGCCATCTGTTCGTCAACTCAAGCTGAAGCGATCTTGGGTGCTGCAACAGGACAATGACCCAAAACACACCAGCAAATCCACCTCTGAATGGCTGAAGATAAACAAAATGAAGACTTTGGAGTGGCCTAGTCAAAGTCCTGACCTGAATCCAATTGAGATGCTATGGCATGACCTTAAAAAGGTGGTTCATGCTAGAAAACCCTCAAATAAAGCTGAATTACAACAATTCTGCAAAGATGAGTGGGCCAAAATTCCTCCAGAGCGCTGTAAAAGACTCATTGCAAGTTATCGCAAACGCTTGATTGCAGTTATTGCTGCTAAGGGTGGCCCAACCAGTTATTAGGTTCAGGGGGCAATTACTTTTTCACACAGGGTCATGTAGGTTTGGATTTTTTTTTCTCCCTAAATAATAAAAACCATCATTTAAAAACTGCATTTTGTGTTTACTTGTGTTATATTTGACTAATGGTTAAATGTGTTTGATGATCAGAAACATTTTGTGTGACAAACATGCAAAAGAATAAGAAATCAGGAAGGGGGCAAATAGTTTTTCACACCACTGTACACATGTCAGTTTAGCATCACTAATCCGCCTAAACTGCACTTGTGGACTGGAGGTGGAAACAAGGACACCCTGGGTAAACCAATTGAAAATTCCAAACAGAAAGCACCCAGGACCTGAGCTCTGGTCTTGTTATTATGAGGTAGCAGGTTATCCATTGTTTCATCACATAAGACATATTTTGGTTAAAACCATATCTGATTTAGCTCCTTTGATGAGATTATTTTTTAGGCTGGTTTTTAATGAATGCAGATTAATTATGTTATACAAACCATTTACAAAATTGGCTAAAGCCCTCAAAATCATGTAATGTAAAATGTACTGAAACATACAATTTAGTTATTTTTTGTTGATGTTTCATATCTTATACTGAAATTTGTTCATTTTGGCTATTTTTAAAAGTGTGAAATTTTTATTATTTATTAGTTTACTCTTTCTCTCTCTGCCACTTTAATGACCATTTCCTGGGTTCACATGTGTTGGCTTTTACTATGTAATAGTGTTGGGCGGTATACTGGTTCATACCGAAAACCGTTTTTTATTCTTGTTATGATATGGATTTTTCTTATACCGCAACACCAGTTTAAATTGCCTAAACAACGTTCGGAACGTGGCGCAGTGGGAAACTGTTTAAGGGGGACCTTTTTCACAGCTACACCGCTAAACACATACAATGGAGTACATGCATTAGTGGATGTGTTGCGCGGGGACTCTTTTTCATTGCTGCACCACTAAACAGGCATACAACGGAGTACATGCAGTAGTGGAGGTATTGCGTGGTGAAAATGGACAGGGAACATTCCGAAACTGAAGCTGTAGCATGTGATAAAGTTCAGCATGGTGACACAGAAGAACTTTTGCTGGAAAAAGCAGTCACGTCTGTTGTCTGGAGATACTTTGGATTTAAAAGGTCGAATGTGGACCATTATATTCAAATGTGTGAATACTGTTTTTATACTACTGGATAATACTGCAAGCCAAGTTGTACTTGTTTTATTTTTTTCAATACTGTGTAATGTACCTGGGTACTGTGTAATAGTGTGATGACATGTTGACTTTATTCTCAACGTTTCCACTTTAATCTCAACGCTTATGACGAGAATAAAGTCGTCATGTTGACTTTATTCTTGCCATTTATGTCGAGATTAAAGTTGTCATGTTGACTTTATTCTCGTAATTTGTTATTAAAGTAGAACATCGTAAACTAAATGTCATCCTAAAATGAATATTTAATTTACTAGATTTTCTCAAACCCCGTCGTAAGTTATGTGTTCTGTTCCCCGAGCCATGTTAAACTGACTTCCCCTTGCACTAAGAGGAGGCGCAGGTAGCACACAGAATAAATTAATTTCATGATATTCCTGCTCCCTGAACATTTAGAATGGTAAGATAAGTACTTGATATAATTTTCCTGATGCATTAAAGCATGTATTAATCATGTGGGGGCACGGTGGCATGGAGGGTTGCACTACTGCCTCGCAGCAAAGGGGTCCCGGGTGTTCCCTGCTTTGAATTTGCATGTTTTTCTGGTGGGTTTACTCTGCGTGCTTCAGTTTTCTTTGAAAGTCATGTAGGATGTGGGGTTTTGTTATGCTGTATTAACCTTGCTAGTATATGTATTGCTCGTATTCACCCTGCGATGCGCTGGCATCCCGTTCAGGATTTGGTCCTGCCTCACACACAATGCTTGCTGGGATGGGCGCAATCCTGAATGGATGGCATATTTAAATACGTATAATGAAGATTTTTTTTAAGTTCTGAACATTCCTTGGTCTAAGTTTATAACTAGTTTTAATTTCACAAACACGTTTATCATGTGTTGATTGGTTATGTGGAGACAGCATGCATGCAATGAAGAAAGCCTGCTCAGACGAACATCCGTTGATTTCCGTGTTCGTGTCTCCGACCACCAGATCATGAACCCAACATTTACACAATATTTAATTTGAACCTGTGCGATACCCATTCATACATCCAGTTTTTTGAAGCCTCGTCACACCTGCCATAAAGTTTATACTGAACGTATACCTAGGGACCCCTTATTGCGAGGGAGCAGCACTACCGCCTCACTACTGTGCATGTTTAATACCTGCTTTAATGCATTTCATCATGAAAATATCAAGTATTTATCTTAGCAAAATTGTTGTCAAAATTTTATCTTAAGTTGTTTGCAAAGTTTGTTCAATAAAAAGGTTCTATATTTTGACTGCAACTGTCATGCAATGTGATTCCTTCTCTTCATTAGTGCCACCCCCTTGAAAGCTATCACTTTATGGGACCATGCAAACCTGTATTAATGCTTGTGTGCACATTAAAATGTTTTTTTTGTACAATGTACAATTCTCATGACAGTGGGATAGGTTATTCTTAGCCAGTCTTCTTCAGTAATTGCACTGGAAAATGTGGTTAACATCCACTCATGCATGGGGAAAAAATACCGTCGAATACAGTGAAACCGGTATAATTTTGAAAAATACCGTGATATAGACTTTTGGTCATACCGCCCAGCAGTACTATGTAAGCTTTAAAATTTTTTGACAGGTGGTTGATTTATGGATCCATCCATAGATTCACTCATTTTATAAATGAGATTAGTCAAGTATGATGTAGCTGTTTGGTTGAAGGCTATCCCAGACACTTCTGATGGAGTCATCTTGAGACAGGATTCTGATTCATCACAAGGCACATGCACTCACACTGCTACACTTGCTCACACAGGACTAATTTTGAATTGACTATCTACTTTTTAGGCACATTTTGCTGATATGGGAGGAAAACAGAGTATCTGGAAAAAATCATTGCAATTCTTGTATTTTAAATATTTAATCTTCATGTTTTACACAGTGGCTACTCAACAAGGTTCTTAATGAACTGAAGTAGATCATGGTTTATCATTCTGTATCAGTTAAACAAGCCCTTATTGACCTCTGCCTTCTGCTGTACAGCTTGTAAAGCATTTTTATTGAGGGAGAATTAGGGGAAAATATTGGGAATATAAAAATTTGGCAAATAAGCATAAATTGTCCCAATTAATATAATTTAAAAAAGTAAATACCATATAACTTAGAAAACAAGCTGTTTTTTCTCAGAGGTTTACTTTTTTAAGGAATTTAGCAAGATTTTCTAGACTAGTGAATTAACTCAATTTTGAAGCATACGTGGCAGTTATCTGTGTGGATACTTTTGTCATGCACTCCTTCCATATCGCAAATATATTTGTTTTACACCATATTCACATTTATTTGGTATCATTGAGAGAGTTGTGTATGTAAATGTGGTTCCAGCTTTGTAAGTGAAGTTGCTGCGATAGGATCCCCCTTTTGAATTTAAAGAAATGGATTGTTAGACTTTAGATATAGTTATTAATGAACGTTTGTGTTTTTATTATTTTTTAAATTCAGAATATTTTCTTTTTCTGTTCAGGATCAACCTACAGTGTCTTATCCACAATGCCTTCAGATTCAGAAAGTAGCAGTTCCCTTAGCAGCATAGGTAAGTTTTTATGCTATCTTTATTAATAACTTGCTGTGTTACCTGGCTTTGGCTGGGAATTTTTCCAAGTCAGTGTATGTAACTAACCTAATACTTTTCTGTCCATGATATTTGTATTTATGATTGTATTTATTTATTACAAAGGACTAACATTAGTTAGCATGCTACATATAATTCTTGGAGGTGGTGTTGTGAAAGAGATGGCAGCTGAACTCCATATTAAAAAATATAACCTATAACCTTATTCTGTAATGTTACAAAGGTGATTTAAAGTTGATTCATTCAAAGCTAAAAACTGCTAAAATTATTGACTGTCCATTAGCATCAAAGCCTAAAATTTGTGCTACCTGAGTATAATTTGGGCTTGAATAAATGTGAACAAAATAACAAAAGTTACTATTTACTTTTCCTAGCTCAAAAGCACCATACAGTTAATTTTTTATTGTAAAATTAATAATCCTGATCCATTTTACAATAAATAGTGTTAGTAAATTTTTTAGATGTTTCATTCGTGGACCCAAGTTGAGTTATACATTCATTGTTTGCAGTCTGCTTCGGATTTTGCCTGTTAAGAGTTTTCAGTAGTCTTACAATGGATATTTTGCTTTTAAGTGTAAGCCATGAATATTGTACTTGGGGCTGGGTGACAAAACGATAACTATCACAAAATAACTTTTCCTCAATTAAAATATAAGACTTGGGCAATACAAGCCAATAGAACTCATTCCATTCATGTTTTAACAGACAACACAGAAAGCCAATGATAATGAGAATAGTGCAGCATCGAACCAATCAGGTGGCTGGAGTAGTTACAGCCACTTCAGGTTAGGTTGACGCACACAACAGTGACTGCAGGAGCAGCAGCAGGAGCACACGTGTTAATGCTTGGACTGCAGCAGCTGTAAACACCAGTACATCAGAAGTGGGAGAAAGGTAAAAGAGAAAGTGATGACATAAAATGTTAACAAAAAAAAAAAAAGAGCCTTACTGAAGAAGACATCGTCTCCAACGCACACAGCCCAAGGCTCAAACAGCGAGGCCATTGTTGAAAGAAGGGTCTGGAGAATTCGGTAGTGTGGCGATATTTTGGCTATTTAAAGTTGGACAAGAAGCAGAGTAGCGTGCACTGCAAATTGTGTCAAAAGCATGTTCCCACAAAGACAAGTAATGCCACTCATCTTTTGTACCATCTGAAGCAGTGCCATCCTTTAGAGCAGACACAATGCAAGACTTTACACTCCCAGACCCAAGCAAGCTCTGCACTAATGGGGATTTCTTGTTCCTTGTTTTTTTTTTTTTTTTTTTTTTTTTTTTTTTTTTTGCCTTGAAGCATAAGCTGACCGCAATTGATGTTTGTGCCTATTTGTGGGTTTGTTTCCCAACCATTTAGAACATTCTGAATCTATATAATGGAAAGGATACTGTATAGGGGTAGTTTTTTTTTTTTTTTTTTTTTTGATGTTTTTATTTTTTATTTATGCCTACTTTATTTATTTGGAACTGACCAAAGAATTTACTTTGTGTTCTCCTGTAAACATGAAAGCTTTAACATTTTAGATTTAAGATTTTAGAATTTTAGAATCCATCCATCCATTATCCAACCCACTATATCCTAACTACAGGCTCACGGGGCTCTGTCAGGGACAGAGAGGCTGCAGTGCTGCAGGATGTCACGCTTGGGTCACAGAATTGCACAGAAACACAGGAGATTGTAGAGACAGAAACTTTATTCAAACACCTCAGACAAACATTTCACTTTCAGAAGTAAAACGAGCTCAGTATGCAGTTATTTCTCGATTTAAGAATTGACAAACATAGGGGAGCACAATGGGAGTGGGACCCCCAACTGGAGCAGAGGATGACTGGGGGAGGAGAGAGAGAAACAAAGCAATCAGCCAAAAAGGACAGGTGCTGTTCAGGCTTTTAAGTATGCATTGTGTCGCACGAGAAGCATATCACGTGACAGAGCAACCACAAGTAAGGGAGCAATGTGATTATGATTAAATGAAAAAACTAAAAAATTCAACCAACACATATCTATCATCCATTTATATCTTTCCCTGTTTTCCCACTTCATCCAGTCCCTTTTCTAAATTTTCACCAGTCACATCTGCATATGTTAATGACCTGCTTTATAAGATGAGGCAGACCACTTGTGTACTGGAGCCCATTTCCACTACATTTCTTAAATCCAACCTTAATGCTATAATCTGTTACAACAATAATAAATACATCCCTTTAAACCGGCTTTTTGCCAGCCACTTTTAAAACCATTTCAGTAATCCCAATTTTAAAAAGTCTGTTCTTGATGCTGACAATCTTAACAATTTTCAGCTTATTTCATACTTTGCTGTCTCAAATTCTTCACTTGTGGTAGACTCCCATCTGATGAATTACTTAACTTCTAATAAAGCCTAAGAAAAAACTTGTAATCCCAGGCCACCTTAAATTTTTTCTCACATCTCCATCAATGTCTTTTGTTTTGTAAATATGTTGATTAGCGCAAGCAGCTGCTATCAACCCCACTGCTGGTGTTCAACTCAGGCAAAAAGTTCTCCCAGCTCAAGTGTGTTTATCGTGGTGTGACGTGCCTGGAGTTGCATAGGGTAAATAATATATCGTTATTTTTAACACATGCATTTCATGTGTGATCCGTGTCTACATGATCTATGTAAATATAGGTTGACAGGAAATGCGAGAAACGCAAGAAATGTTAAACAAATACCTAAAATAGAAACTTTTTTCATGTTATCGTACTAACAACATTTTGACATGGAGTGTATAATGTGTGAAGACTGAAGTCCAAATATCCAATAAACATTTTCACAAAAGGTACACATTTAACAAAACAAGTACGCGTTTATTGAAGAATATAACTAAAGAAAAAGGAATCGGGTTAGGGTATGACGCTGATATGACCGTTGGGTGGTGCAGTAGTAAGAACTGCTGACTCATAATCAAGAGATTGAGGGATAGAATCTGTGCGCTCTCCAGAATTAACATTTTGAGTAGTAAGCTGCAGTTATTGTTACTATTGTACAATAAAAATATACATTTGATTTGAGTCTGTAGCAGCCAGTGTAATTACTAGTAAAGGTCAGCTTTTCTTTTTTTCTTTTTAATTCAGTTTTATTCTCTCATTTATGTTCATGTTATCCCCCCAAATCTGACACTGCTGTTTTCATATAAAGACGTGCTATAACAGAGGTGAATTAGGATGAGGGTTCTAAATCGGAGAAAGAAAATAGAAGCCCTCCCCGCAAGAAACGTCCACTCATATATAAGAACAACGCATCTTGTGCGAAAGATGGCACAGTTTGGATGCAGCAAGATGTCAGCCATCCTCCTGCTAGTCAGTCTGCCCCACACGTGTCTTTCAACGAAACAGTAGGGTTTGTAGAGTTCGCCAAGGTATCCTGCAAAGTTCTGTTTGTGATTATATTTTGTGATGGTCTTTATGTGAAAAACATGTATATTTTACTTATATAAAAGGCACATTGAATGTTATTTACCTTGATATATTTACTTATCTTCCTACAGTGTAAAGTCACAAGTAGACTGCAGAACTTCCTGTGTTTGATCGACATGGGTATGCTGACAAAGTATACGTGCAATGATACTTTCTAGCGGTTTTAGTCAGTGATCGCGTGTTTGGTTTTTTTTTTCCCCTGATCTTGCCCAGTCTTCACATTTTGGTGCATGGTGGTGTTTCTTTTGTACTCCAGGTCATGTAGAGAAATGAATAGTACAGAGAGGTCAGTTCCACACTAGATACAATCGTCAAATTCAAATCTTAACAGTTCCCACATACCCAAGGACCATCCTTCCTACATTTACGACATTTATACCTGTTACAATGTACACACTTCTCTCTATGTTGTCGTTCCTATTACTGACACTAACTGAGTTTGCTTTCCTGGGGGAAGCGGCTGTCTTGGAACAGAAATTTGTCGATGTTGCATCCTTCTTTTCTTTTTACATCACCTTGTAAGAAGCGACGACGAAGCTCCTCTGCAAGATGAGCCATGAACACTCTTCTTTTCTCAGAGGACCCTGTACATTCCTTGTACAGTACATGTGCGTTGATTGCTTCCAGGTCAAGTTTTCTATAGCACAAGCAACTGGCCACCCACGTTCTCCTGCTCGCACTGAATAAGCTCACGCCTTCTGGTGCATGCTGTCAACACAGCACCGGGGGAAAAAAGAAAGAGACAAATATATGTGGCATTTTAAAGAAATAATATTATGACCTGAATAGTACCAATCAGAAAACATCATTGCACTAATGCAATATTAGAAAACGAACAGTGTCAGATCGGGTGCGTCATTCTTGAACCTTTTGTGAAAGTGATTATTTGATCTTTGGACTTCAGGCTTTACACATTATATAGTTTAAGTCTACATTTTGTCATTTATTACTAAAATATGAAAATGTTTCTGTTTTAGCGATTATTGTAGAAACAGAACACACATGAAATGCATGTGTTCCAAATAACGATCGATTATTTCCATTCTAAAACTCCAACACTTCACTCCCAGATAATCAAGGCTGGAACTGGGAGAACTTTGTGCCTGTTCTGCGGCGGTGGGGGTATGGAATAGTAGGCTGCTTGCTGCTTGTCTTGATCGGCACATATACAAGGCAAAAGACGCTGACGGAGATTTAAGGTGAGCCAGATTTACGAGTTTTTTCGTAGGCTTTGGTAATTCTAATTTTAAAGTCATCTTCTTTCATGGCAGCTGTCACTGCTTGTTTCGTGACATAATTTGATTCAAAATGCTTCCCTTTCACGTATTTTTGACATTTGTAAACAAAAAGTCACACTGTCAGGTTGGGTGAGCATGGTGTATGATCCATTACCAGGATATTTTTTTCGATTTGATCAATCTGTTCCAAAACATCTGCACAAATTGCATGGTGATTTTCCTTCTGAAGAGCAGTAAGAACTCTTTGAGCCATTTTTGCACATACAATATCCGTATGTTGTTTTTCATGTAAAATGTTCCACACAGTCATTTTATCAATATTAACCATTTCACTAATCATCCTAACACTTAGTCGACGGTCACCTTGCATAATTTTTCTGATTTTCAGGACGTTGACATTCGTTTGTGATGTTTAACAAGAAATTTCAAGTTAATTCTTTGTTCAAGTTTGGGTGATGACTTTTTCTGACGGTAGCAGAAGAAGGCAGCTAACTTAAACAACAGCTGAAGTCAGACTGTTTGAAATACTAAGTTGAAGCTGATAAGTGGCGTTGGTTAAGCTCTAAGATAAGAGATCATTGACCCATATTGGCCCTCCCCTCATTAAGGCAATAACAATAAGAGCAGTCCGGTTATTTTTTTATACACATCTTGTATTTCTGGCCCTGCCCTCCAATGGTTTAAATCTTATCTGACTGAGAGACAGGAATTTGTTAGTCATGGCAACAGCAGGTCCAGCGCAGTGACAGTCACGCAAAGAGTTCCTCAGTGCTCTGTCCGCAGCAACTCTGCTCTTCTGTATCTGTATACTTCAGGGGTGCCCAACTCCAGTCCTGGAGGGCCGCAGTGGCTGAAAGTTTTCATTCTAACCCTTTTTTTTTTAATTAGTGACCTGTTTTTGCTGCTAATTAACTTTACCCCTGGTATACTTTCTCTTGGCCATATTATTTGTAGCTTTGGAGTTTTCATTTTTTTGCAGATGATACTCAACTCTGTTTCAGTGTTAAAAGTGAAACTTCTTTAGAGCTTTCTCGGCTCACGATTTGCTTCCATGAAATTAAAACCAAGACTCCAATAGTAACAACTCTTTAAAATTAAATTGCAACAATGCCAAGCTGCTGCAAATTGTCACGTATTGTTTGCATTAATCAGACCACCTTCTACTGCAAGCAATGTTGCTGTCCTTTTTTGATTCCTCCCTTTCTTATTCCACCCACATAAACCACATCAACAAACTTTCTTGCTTCCACCTCTAACGTATACTATGTTTGTTCATTTCTGTCCTTTTCTAATGCAGAGAAACTTGTCCATGCTTTTACTACATCGGTAATTGTAACTCTCTGCTGGTAGGTACCCTTTCTAATCTTCTATTACAGCTCCAGTTGATTCAAAATTCTATTGCAAGTGTCCTTGCATTGACCAGCAACAGCGAGCACATAAAATTCATCCTGTTTTGTCTTTAGTGTCTCCCTGTGTCTTACAAGATTGCATATGAAATTCTGTTAATAACCTATAAGCTTTAAATGGCCTTGCACTGGTCTGCATCAGTGATATTCTCCATCACTATGCTCCTGTTCGCCCACTAAGGTCCACTGATTCTGGCAGTCCTGTTGTGTCCTGCACTATCCTGCACTCTATGGGTGACAGGACCTTCAACTCTATACTGCCCAGACTTTGTAATGATCTCCCTAAATTAATTAAATCTGCTGACTCAATACATTCTTTTAAAAAGTAACTTAAACTCATTTTTTCAGGTAGGAGTTTAACTCAATCTAACATTCTGCTCTTTCTTTCAGTTTACATCTTTGTCCAGATGCTACAGCTAATTTGTGTGTGTGTTATATCGCAAATTATTTGTTTAGAATTTTAGTATTTTACTCTAGTTTATTGTTTTTTCTTCACTTAGTGCTTTGTATATCCTATATCTGTTTTAGTGTTATTTACAAATATTTTTAATCCAATATTACATATATCCTGCTGTTCTCTTTGAGACTCTGTCTGCACCTTGAGCATGAGAAAGGTGCTATATAAATAAAATGTATTATTATTATTAAAACATGATTGATGCACCACTAATATATAAATATGATATTACCATAAATGCACATTTACTTTATAGCAGTGGCTCAGTCCTGAGAACCCACTTTGGCTGCAGGATTTTGATATAACCAGCATCTGTTTTTAATTGTCCTAACCTAATTTAGTGAGCTGTTATTTCCCATTATCTGTGTTTTATGTTTTTGTTTTGTTTTTACTTAAGCTTGGTAAATTTTTATTAATAAGCACTAAGCAGTTATATGGAGATTTTTATTTTTTAACAATATTTTCGTCCCGATTTTCCAGGTGTTGGGTTATTTTTTTCCATACTAGGGGGCTCCGCCTCCTGCTTGCTTCACTTGCCCACCCCTGTGTTTGGTTTACCAGATATACAATACAATACAGTTTATTTTTTGTATAGCCCAAAATCACACAAGAAGTGCTTTAACAGGCCATGCCTCCTGACAACCACCCCAGCCTTGACCCTCTAAGAAGACCAGAAAAAAATCCCAAAAAAACACCCTTGTAGGGAAAAAATCAAAGAAACCTTGGGAAAGGCAGTTCAAAGAGAGACCCCTTTCCAGATATGTTGGGTGTGCAGTGGGTGTCAAAAAGAAGGGGGTTATACAATACATAGAACAGAATAAATCCTCAATACAGTATAAAAATAAACATTCTAGAAGTACAGAGTAGAATTTCACATTAGATGATATCACATAATATGATTTGGATTTGTTTTAAGTCCTGGAGACCTCATTCATCAAGCTGCCTCCCCCATTTTGCCATTCCACATCTGAAATAGCGCTAATCCGATGAAAGGGCCCCTCTTTCACACGATTCCTGTGATCCTCCATCAGGGATGACTTTACCTTAGGCAGGCAATATACAATTTAAAGAGATTATTTTCTTGGGAATTGTTACATATGCATTATTTTCACTTTTACTTTAACAACTTTTGTAAAAACAATACTTGTCCTTTATTTCTGGCCCAGTGTGTGGTTACATCTCTTTCTTGCCAGGCGTATAATGTCACTCGTGTTGTGCCGCGGGGGGGGGTTTTGTTAGTGTCAGCTGAACGCATGCTAAGGATATGCCTTTGCATCATTTGCTGTTTTTTTTGCTGCTTGCGAGCTGCCTCTTCTGCTTGTCGCATGTATTTTGTTTTAAGAGCTGGGAGCACATGATGCTTGTCTGGCAAAAACAATCCAATAACTGCTAAGTTAGATGTCTGTGGACTTGTTTTAAATGATGGCTCACTGCCTGGTCTCGCGTGACGTTGTAAAAACAATACTTGTCCTTTATTTCCGGCCCCTGGCGTGGTTAAATTCTTTCTTGTAGGAAGTATAATGCTGCTCGTGTTGTCGGGGGGAGGGTGGGGTCGGCTGTCACGCTGCCCTTCGATCTTTTTAAAGCCTGTACAGCCACTGTCCTTTTTGCTACTTTGTTTCTCTGCTGCTCGCATTGTGATCACTTCTCCATGATAATAAATATACACCTGACCGAATTGTGTTTTCTTTGAAATTAAACTTGTCGTTGCTTTAACTGTTGCGGGTCCACAGATTCTCATAGCGTATGTTCCATTATTGTATAAATCTACGTTTTGCGCATTGAATGATGCCAATGTGAAAAGACTTTGTTTTCTACTCTTTTCCTTTTATTTCTGACCTCGCTTTGTCCTGCTATTTTTTCAATTACACCTGGTCCTGATGATTAATTTCCTTTTTTTTTTTTTTTTTTGCGCTAATGCGATCTTTTATTCTCTTTCGTCTCGCGGTTCTTTTATTTGTCTTTCGTGATCTTAACGTGAAGATCATGTATCGTCTCCTAGTCATTCATTCCACGGGATTTTTTTTTTATAGTAGAGAGATGTACTATTGGTGGGTAAGACACTGAAGTAGTTGCAGTCTTTCATCCTTGAGTGTTGTGTGCCATTTTTAGGATATAATGAACGAAGCAAAATGTTAGAATAATAGGAAATACAACAAATGAAAGTCAAGCATTTAATGTTATAGCAAAACAGAAATATTTATAAATGTCTTATAATTATAAAAATTATGCTGCTGTGCTTTTCTGAATGCTTTTATTATCTAGGTGAAAGAAAAGCCTGCAGCCACAGTGGGCCCCCAAGATCAAGTTTGGGAGCCACTGCTTTATAGTGTAGTTCGCGTATGGACTTTTCCTGTATTAATTAGTTCCAGTGTATTGCAATTCAAACCAAAATGCAGAATTGAGACTTGCAATCTTTCATCAGCAGCCATCCTTGGATACCTGTTTGTTAGTAGTGTGGAGATTTTTAGTAGTATTTCTAGACTTTATCCGTTAATGTCATGGCGTGCTGCTAGGCGGTCTTCTGCAATGCCAGGAGTGGAACTTCTTTATTAATATCTCAGGCAACAAATTGAATTCAGTCATTCATAATACACATCTTTCATCATTCTATGCAAAGTGTATTTAAAAATTTCATATTGTAGATAGGGCAGCGGCATGGTGGCGCAGTGGGTGGCGCTGCAGCTTCGCAGTTAGGAGACCCGGGTTTGCTTTCCGGGTCCTCCCTGCGTGGAGTTTGCCTGTTCTCCCTGTGTCTGCGTGGGTTTCCTCTGGGTACTCCAGTTTCCTCCCACAGTCCAAAGACATGCAGGTTAGGTGCATTGGCGATCCTAAATTGTCCCTAGTGTGTGTGTTTTCGCCCTGCGGTAGGCCTGCAACCCCTGCCCGGGGTTTGTTTCCTGCCTTGCACCCTGTGTTGGCAGGGATTGGCTCCAGCAGACTCCTGTGACCCTGTAGTTAGGATATAGTGGGTTGGATGATGGATGGTTGGATATTGTAGATATTTTGTTTGATAAAAATGATCCAAAATGTAAGAGGGGCTGGACCCAAAATGTGGAAGATGCCAGAATAATTGTAAGCACTAATTGTTTTATGTGAATATTTGGAGTAACATCAGATGGCATCAATCTATCTAATAATAAACTAACTGTCATCTCCTATACTACAATGGTAGTGTCCTGGCTGATTTTAGCTTAACAGCTGGAATCGCAATTCACCTTTCATAATTCTGTGGGAAAATGGCATGTTTTATTATCTAAAACTAGAAGAATTCACATTTTCTTTGCATGGAACAGTGCACAGTTTTTCCTAACTTGGCAAACATTTATCAGTACTATTCTAAAATAAGTCTACCGGGTTACTGTTTATGTGTGTTTAAATTTAGAAGAACTATAATATAACAAGATTTATTTTTGTTGTGTAAGGATAGGTTTTTCATGTGTTTGTGATTTTTTATTGTATTTATGGTTGGACTTTTTTCATTTAGCAGTATATGTGTATTTGATAGAAAAATAAAAATCAGACCACCAAGAATGTTATTGACATTTGCATTTCTGAATAAAACTTAATTCAATATCTTACTTCTGGTAAATGCTTAAGACCTTCAAACCCCACCAGCCTTGAATAGTTCCCCCCCCCCCAACCTAAATCATATAGGAGTACAGGCTTAAAGTAATACGTACCAAAACAAACTCCTGTAGCTGACAAGAACTAGTGAATCAAATTAATTCTGTTACTGATTACTATGCTTTAAGGTACAATATTTAAACAGGTTCAGTCTTCAATAAAAGGTGGCCGTATTGCTGAAATGTGTAGATCTTTGTATTACTTGAACAACATTTTTCTGTTGTTGTTGTTGTTATTATTATTGTTGTATTGCAGGCACAAATGGAAAAGCTTCTTCTCCTCCTCCTGTGTTGATTGATACTAGACAAATGAGTGAAAAGTTAGAAACTATCTTGTTCCAGTTGCGTCAGGTTACACGTGAGAGGGATGATTTGAGAAAAAAGTTAGCACTTTCATCTCCTGGCACTACTTTTGATGATTGCAGGTATGTTGAACTATTCATCCACTTTCTGAATTCTTTCAATTGAGCACATGGCTGTTAGCATTTCATTATTAAAATCAATTTTTTAACTTAATTATATAAAATAAATACACATATGCACTTTTGATATATTTTGGTTTGTTAAACATTGTAGTAAGTGTAATGTGTGAGGAGACAGATTTCTTTCATGCTTATGTTTTTAACTCTTTTTTGTTTAATATTTCTTTCAGACTGTATTAGGAACAACCCATGTACCATTTTAAATGTAATTGTAATTTGAAATAAGTTCCTACTGAGAGCGCTATTACTGAGTGGATCCATGATATGTGTGGTTCACCTGGTTCAGTCACTGTGTAACAAATTATTCCAGGGTTTGCCAACCTTTAAATCTGCATATCATCTTGACTAGAGAAGTAACATGTGCTCTTGGGAAAGACACCAAAGATACTGGGAGCCTTAGAATCAAACGATAGAAATATTCTGTCGTAATATTAGCTTAGCAGAGACTTATAACTATAGCACATCCAAGACAGGGTCTGGCATGTCTTTTTGTCTTTATGTCATAACTTACCACTGGGCACATCGCTCAAACCCCCACTACTCTGAGATTTATTTTTTCTGGAAATGCCACTAACTGGAGTTTTTGGTTTCCTCTCTTACTTTGTCAACTGTCCATTACTTAGTGATAATGATCATGGACATATATTGTGAGGTTACATTTGTGTTAGTCATGTATATTGCTATTTTATTATTTAGGTTATTGTTTGGTATATTATAAAGTTCCTTTTATGTTAATCAACTAGCAGAATACCCGCGCTTCGCAGCGGAGAAGTAGTGTGTTGCAGAAGTTATGAAAAAGAAAAGGAAACATTTTAAAAATAACGTAAGATGATTGTTAATGTAATTGTTTTGTCACTGATATGAGTGTTGCTGTCATATATATTGACACAGACACACACACATATATACACATATACATATATATGCATATATATACATATACATATATATACACATATATATATATACATAAATACATATACAGTAATCCCTCCTCGATCGCGGGGGTTGCGTTCCAGACCCCCCC
>JANRMT010062813.1:31332639-31369751 GCA_026402145.1 Polypterus bichir lapradei | reverse complement strand
CTTCTTTAACAAACTACTTCTCCGTTGCGAAGCGCGGGTATTCTGCTAGTCTATCTATCTATATATATCTATATATATATATATCTCCTTTGGGGTGCGAGGAGCTGTTGCTGGGGGTGCCAGAATCCATTGAGGAAGAAAAATTAGAAACATTATTTGTACAAAATCTTAATTTATCTATCCATTTCTAAATAATTAAATGGGCAGGCTATTTCGTATCAGTGCAATACGCTGCTTGTTAAAACGAATGACTCCTAATCTTACGTGCACTTAGTGCTGCGTGGGTATTATGAACTATCGTATTTGTTCAAGTTATATTTAAATTTTAAATATAAGTAATTTTTATTTGGTCGACAGAAATATGTTTAGTAAGAATGAAAGTTAAATTTAATCATCATTACATAAATTTTTCTTCACCATAGAAATGTAAAGAGTAAATCCAACTTCCATTCCTACCAAAGATATTTCTGGCGACTAAATAGAACCTACTTATATCCAAATTCGAGGTAATGAGCTGTCGCCTGCCTGCCTGAATAAGTCGCCCTCGCTTCGCTCTTACTTTTTTACCGTTTATTTAATCATGGCTAGTTGCGGAAAAATTATAACATGGAAGGAGGATTACACTGAGTATGGCTTTACCAAAACAATTATTGATTGTGAATAAAGTATCTATTATTCATAAAGCTTCAATTGGTGATCTGTTTTTCTGCGTTAACCTCATACTTTTTCATACTTCTTCCCAAACCAAGGGGGTGCGAGGGTAAAATGAATCGGTAAACGCTGATATATATATATTGAATATATTGAAATAGTTTTACTATCAAATAATGCAAACAGTACGCGGCACGTGCTTCGCCCTAATTCTGGGCTCATCAGGCAGTACACACTCACTGCACCCACTCTCAGGAATCGAACCTCCGACGTCAGCGCTAAAGGGTTATATATATATATATATATATATATATAACTTTTGAGAATGCTACGTATAGTTTTGTCCAGGAGGAAAGCAATGTTGCCTCAAATCAATGGAAACCTTTTGTAGGGTGTGTCCCTGAGACTTATTAATTGTCATTGCGAAGCAGAGCCTTACTGGAAATTTGAGGCATTTCAATTGAAATGGGAGATCAGAGGGTATAACGGTGATGCCAGGATGTTGCGATGTCCTCGACTTAATTTAATGTTAGCTAAGACCCGGCACTTTAAAGTTTCTGGCTGCACTCTGGTTGTAATATGACGAAGCTGCGCGAGCTCACTTTTGAGAATGCAAGTATAGTTGTCCAGGAGAAAAGCAATCTTGCCTGAAATCAATGGTATCGTTTTGTAGGGTCTGTCCCTGAGACTTACTACTTGTCATCGCGCCGCAGAGGCTTACTGGAAATTGGAGGCATCTGAATTTAAATGGCGGTGCGAGGGTAAAATGAATCGGGAAGCGCTGATCAATGTAATCGGTGTACCAGGAAATCATGCATTGACAGAAGTTTCCCTTTGTTTGGAATGCAAAGTGTGATTAAATGCATTATTTTTTAATGCGTTATGGAGCACATGCATCGAAGCTTCTCAGCTGTGCTTGTGCTAAGAAAAGGAAACATTTTAAAAATAACGTAACACGATTGTCAATGTAACCTTTTGTAAGTAGTGCCTGGAGGATTCAGTGTGGAGAAACTGTAGAGACAGCGTGTGTATTAACTTGTGGATTTTTCTGTGAGTATTTGGTGGCAGCCTCACAAACTTGGTTCCTCAAGACGGCGTTAGCTGCAGAGCTCAGCTCACAGCGAAATGAGGTAAATGGGAGGGGAGATGATGACGTGACTCCCCCACCCGCCTTAACTGTCAATCCCCCACAAACACAGTCTCTCTGAATTTGCATAAGCACAGCCCTTGACCTGCAGTTTTAACTTAGTTACAAAGTGATGAAAACTCTCGTTTATATCCTGCGTCCTCTCATTAAACTTGTATCCCACATTACCCGTGGGCATGACAAACGCCAGCGGCAGCCTGTCTATGAACTTAATTTAAACTTTAGGTTTACACCGTGCTTTGTTTCCGAAGTAGCAGCACTCATGAATATGGTTGTATATGTCATTCGCGCGGTTCTTATTGTTTCGCTGCCTTCTCAATTATATAATGCATGTTTTCTTCAGCGATTTTTGGAGCTGTTCCTGGTTTTCTTCGTACTGCATTGATAGTCAGTTCACGTGATTACGTGGGAGGCGTGATGTTGTCACATGAAACTCCGCCTCCCACGGCTTTCGCGCTCAACTCCATTACAGTATATGGAGAAAAATAGCTTCCAGTTATGACCATTACACGTAAAATTTCAAAATGAAAACTGCCCAACTTTTGTAAGGAAGCTGTAAGGAATGAGCCTGCCAAATTTCAGCCTTCTACCTACACGGGAACTTGGAGAATTAGTGATGAGTCAGTGAGTGAGTCAGTGAGGGCTTTGCCTTTTATTAGTATAGATTTGGAGCCACTTTGTTTTCCTGTGTTGAAACAAATCTTTATTTTTATTTGCATGCATTATGTAATTAGTAATTTGTAAAGTTTTTTGAAGTGGTCTAAGCCTGCACTTAGTGAGGAATGTGAAATAAAAACAAACTGAATTCAATTGATTTGATTATGCAGTTTGAAGATTATTCATTGGAAGCACATCAGATAAAAATTTCCACTTAAAGTTTGAAAGACTATGGAGGATAATGGCCTAATGAAAACCAATTTTGAGTCTATCAGGTTAATTCATAAGAGATTTTGGACAAAAAAAAAAAACTTTATTTATCTACACTATTTAATCAATTCTGAAATAGTGTCTGTATGTCTGTTTCTATGAGGCACCAAAAAACTGCACAGAATAAATTTGTAGTAAGGGCAGCCTAAGATATGGGATACTAAAATATTCCCTCCGTCATCCTGAAATAAAATGGCAGCCAGGTATTTGCATAAATAAGGCAAAAATAATCTGACAAGTGTTTCATCATTAGTTTGGATTTCATAGTATTACTGAAAAAAATATTGTGATGCAGTAAAAAATAAACCAAAGGCTGTTAGTTTCAGCAATGTAATATTTCTTTATTGATAGTGTAATGATCTCTGCTGTGCAGTCTAGCAAATATGAAGCTACTGTAATCTCAGGTTATGTTCCCTTAGTATAAAGTTATATAACCATAAGTTATACATCTTTCTGATGTGCCCCAGGTGCTTTCACTTTCTTCTGATGACAAATTATGGCTGCATTTCATACACTTCTTCTATGGAGCTTTATTTATCTAGGCTAATCCTCTAAAACCCCTGTGTGCGTCCAGGTGTCCGTGTGTGTCTTCTGGTGAAGTGCGCATGCGCGGGGCCTCACGTGTTCAGTCTCTCCCTGTGCGCAGAGAGAGAGACAAACATACACACATACACGCACACACATACAGAGACAGGCATGCGTGAGACGCGCACACACACACACACAGAGGCGTGAGAGACACACACAGGCGCCCGTGCATTGTTGCAGTTTTACTTTTCTTGGTTATTTATTAAATTATGGATTTTTCAAATGTTCATTTTTTTCCCTGTGCTTAAACTCATTTAAAAAAAGTGTTTTTAGCAAGCGGTTTGTAACGCTATAGCGCGAACTCTTGCAGTGTTACTTTTCTCTGTTGTTCAAGGTTTTTTCAGTGTTGTTCACTGTTTTTACATTTAGTTTGCTATTACACTGTGCATTCTATAGTATAATTAACTATATTTGTGCTTAAAAATCTTTAAAAAATATGTATTTACATACAGTTCGTACGGTCTGGAATGGATTAATTGTATTTACATACAATCCTATGGGGGAAATTACTGTGGGTCATGACCAAATCTGGTTACAACCAGAGTTTTGGAACGAATTACGGCCGTGAACCGAGGTTACACTGTACACAGATTCATCCTCAATCTCAGCCCCTTTTTATCTTTTCACCTGTAATATGTAAAACATAACACATCAGGAAAATAAACCCCTTTTCTGTTTTCGAGAACCAAAATACATGTGTTCTTTATTCCTCATAGCTGCATTATATGAATTGTACTTATAAGTGAGAGTTCTTTTGGTTGTCATTTCTCATGCACACAGAACCTGCCCCAAACCTGTTTGATGTTTTTGGATGGAGTAAGTCACTGGGTATGTCCTCACTTCCTTCAACTTGCTGACATTATGTAAATTAATTCTATAACTGAAAATCATTGGAAATTTCTTGTAATGTGAAATGGGCTTTAAATAGCATCATGCAGATGGCATCACGTGATATGACTTAGGGTCATGCCCCTTAGCAGTGGGTACCTGTGTCATAGCAGTTTTAGCTAAAAATTGTGTGACCACTTTAAAAATCAAGATGGCCTTTTAGGTTTTCTAGAACATAACAAATATATAAACTAGTCCCAAATAAATATAAAACTAAAAAATGAAAACAATACTGAATTCAGCACTTTTCAAAAACAAAGAATAAATCAATCCCAGAAAAAAATTATAATGTTCAGAAAAAAAATCACAACAATAAAAGTTCATAACAAAAAAACGTGTTGGAGTGTCCCATGTTATCAGAATAAAATAATGCACTGATAGAAACATTTAAATTTGTATAACTGTGAAGCCTTCTCGATCCTGTTTTCCTTTGGCTTTTTTTTTTTTTTTTTTTTTTTTTTGATAATTAAGGTAAAGCACAAACGTTCACATGGCGCAGGTAAAAGTAAGAATATATTGTTGGTTAACATGTTGATATTTGCCTTGTGTGCCATTGGTGGTGAAGTACATAAAATCAAATTTTTAACATGTTAAAAAGATTTTTGCGTGTATTACTGATTTTGTGCCAGACAAACAGCATAACACTGTTTTTTTCTTGCACTTTCAAGTGGGTCTTTTTTTACAGTTTGTTTCTTCATTTGCCATGACACGCTTATACTTACAGTGGTGCACAATGTTAAAACACAAACATTCAGGAAATGATCCCACACCTTTGTCTTTCAGAACCACTTTGTCAAAATAAACTGAAGGAAAAATGCCGTCTGATGAAAAGATTCTCAAAAAAAATATTTTAAGATAAACTAAGAAATACAGATCAGTATGTTGCTATGTTCCATTCACTATCATTTTTGGTATTTGTTTCTGAATAATCTATTAGACTTCTCCTGTACCCTGGTATAAGACCCTTGCCTGCTTCAGTCACATTTGTTTCTGTCACCCAAATTCACCACATCCTTCAAGTTCCACTAGATCAGAGTACATCCTGCATCTGTATGAGCTAGAACGGTATTAGGAGCTTCGACAGATTAAAAATGAGAGAGAGAGGCAGAATTTAAGAAAATGTTACCTAAAGCTACAGAGAAGCTTTAGACAAAATGTAAATTATTGAGGTTATAATAAGGAGGTCAATGGAAACTACAACAACTTTTTATTTTCATATTCTGGAGTGACATTTTCAATGTACAACATATTTTGCTTGAAAGGCAATGTTTGCCACACGTCTCCTTTTTTGCTCTTTTACTTCTTTATGTACAAGAAAACTCCACCCATGACAGTCTCCTTTGAGCAAAGAAAGGGACAGATCATATACAACACTTTCTCAGGTCAAATAGTGCCAAGATTCTGTGAAAGAATGTAACTTCCAATGTCTTTTCATTGTTATTAACATATCTCAGAAGTGCTTAAGGATTTTTTTCTGAAATCAAAACTTTAGTTGCCTTGAAGTGTACATATTCTGTAAGTTTTAAGCTTTGTATTATGTTTGGTTTTAAACTGTAAACACATGAACTGCATATTTTTTTAATTTATAGAAAATGCTTAACTTTAGAAAACATTTTTCCATGAGAAATTAATGTACACCATGATTGTGAAAGAGTTAGTTTGACTTGAAAAATTGCAAGCGTATCTTTTAAGCTAAATCCGAAAGTTGGTAATAAGACTTGTTACTATGTACTGTTTTTGGCAAATTTAATTATATATTTGTATTATTTTTATGAAGAACACTATGCAAGAAAATATTGCTTTTTCAAATGTTCTTTTAGATAATAAACAGTAAGTGTTCCATTTTTAATGGCACAGACCAACGTCTTTAAACTGTGGGTGCCTGAGCAGTAGACAGTAATAAGCTAATTGCAAATTTCATGTTTTTCCAGCCCAAAAATAAAGGGTCCGATTCCAGTCAGTGGCTGGCACATCAGTAGTTTGTGACAACTCTTATAATTTATTGCAGAGCTTCAGAGATGAGTTGTCATTACTAAACACATTGCTGAACAAATTCTGAAATGATTTTTTTTTTATTGTTTTCATGCCATTGAAATTAGAGTACACATTGTAACCGAACGTTTCCACTGAAAGGTGTACTATATGTGGACCACTGTCACCTAAGTACCATCAGACTTTACTTTCATCTTTTGCCTTGTGAGCACACATAGCAAATTCGTTTGGTAAGGGTCTGATTGAGGGTACATTTGTCTATAAAAAAAAAAGTTCAGTTTTAACAAATTTAAAACGGTCTCATACAGATAGAAAAGCTGAGTTTACTGTCCAAGATATAAAGTTACCTTAATTAGTTACATATATCACTGATTTTATGAAATGAAAGATTTGAAAAAAGTATAAATTTACAAATGTGTGATTCACACAAGGTTCTGATGCTGAAGATCACAATATTTTTCATGTGCCTTTTTGCATATAGCTACACACATAAAGTGAATGTGTTTATTTGGAAGAAAAGTGTATTATATTGCTGAAGATACAGAGAACCTCTCTAATATATAAGTGCCAGATCTTAAGAAAAAAAATTAAAGATTTTCTAAATGAACTATTGTTACGTTTTCAGCTTGTAGAAATATTCAGGACAGATATGTAAAACAAAATGCATCTTTTGCAACCTGACATTTTTGTCATTTGAATTTATTAAAACAGGTCTCTCAGTGCTTATCTTTATGTCTGTCATTAATAAGAAAGCTACATAATTTTTGTATGGCACTGTCTTGAGTTCAGAATTATATAATATTGCAATATTGCTGACCAGATTTTCTAGGTCACATTTCCACCTGTTATTTTGCCGTTTTATTAAAGATCCATTTTCTGAATTTTTGTCCTATTGTGGACCTAGCATGCATGAACCTGAACAGTTTCATTTAAATATCTACTTCTATTAATTTCATTGACAGGCCTAGTTCCAAGCCAAGTCATGACTATGAAAGACTTAAAACGCAGTGCATGAAAGCCATGGCTGACTTGCAGTCTCTACAGAACCAGCACACTAAGACACTAAAGCGATGTGAGGAAGCTGTCAAAGAGGCAGATTTTTATCAGTAAGTAGTAACGTTACTGCTTTTTTGAAAGTTTCCATTTATTTAATTCACTTACCTGGACTAACTTTAGGTTTTGTACTGGTTTGCATATTGTACTTTCTTTTTCATCCACCTGTCCATTTACCAAACCTACTCATCCAGAGAAGGATTGCAAGAAAGCTGAAACCTGTCCAGCATGCATTGGGTGGAAGGCAGGAACAATCCCTGGATGGAGCTGCAGTCTATCTCAGGCTGAACGAACAAACATACAGACCAGTTGAGCATTGCCAACCCACATAATCTGAATGTATTAGGACTGTGGGAGGGAATCGTAACACCCAGAGGAAAACCACATGGACACAGTGAGAACATGCAAACTCCATGCAGGAATCACCTGTGCTATGAACTCTGGTTCCCTATGAATTTATTTTTCAGTTAATGCAATACTTTTTATCAGTGATGAAGATACTGACCGCATTTCCAACTTATTTCAAAGAGTACTTTAAATTCTTGTTGTTCTAAAAAGAATCTCAGAAAATAATATAATATAGCCATTGACAAAAATAAGTTCTTCATATGAAAAGTGCAGTGTTATTCAGTTAATGGGTTTGCTTCCCGGTTCCTCCCTGTGTGGATAGCGCTTTGAGTACTGAGAAAAGCGCTATATAAATGTGATGAATTATTATTATTATTAAAACTGTTCATCACACATCTACAAGGCTGGATTGTATCTTGACTAATATTGCCCAAACTATATCTAGGACAGGATCTAAATCATCAATGTTTATGGATTGCCATACTCTCACATTATAGCATAATAAAAATGTTTGGATTCACAATTCAAATCCAAATAATGTAATAGCATTATTTGGACTAATATCAGATGACATGCTATGATAACTGTGCAATGCTCACTTACTGTCTTCCCTTACTGATTTGGAAGAATACTAACCCATTCTCTGTAGCTCAGTGAGATTGGGAGCTTTTCTTAAAATTAGAAAAATGAAGTACAAGGTGAGAGCACTATAAATGTATGTTACAAAAAACAGAATAGAAATTGGAGTGAAATAATTAAAATTAAGAATGCAATGAATACATAAATCAGGTTTTAATCCAATCCTGTATTGAATAGTTGTAACAGATAATGAATGCTAGTGATGCAAGTGTTGGTAGCCTTAAAAAAGTAATGTAAATCTCTTTGAAATTACTTAATCAGAATCCTCCAAGAGGTTTAATCTTGTGAAATACCTTGCTAAAGTTCTTGGCATTGTTATTACAGAAAGGTCAGAAGGTGAAAGAACATACTGGTAAATGTTCTCTTTAGGGCTTTCAGCATTAAATGTTATAAATTTTAGTAAAAATAAAATGTTATTCATGCTAGGAAAAGGCAGAGATTCTTATTGGGAAATGGGATATATATCTTTTAAACTTTTTGTGGCAACCTCTGAAACAAGGGTTGGGTATAAGCCTATTAAACATAAACTACATGCTGCAGGTATAAGATGTCACTTTTTTTTCAGTCAAAGATTGACAGTCACAGCCACACATACTGTACAAAGTGTCTGAAAAGGTGGAAAAAAATTATGAAAATAATGACTATGTTTAAAATCTGAATAAGATCCAGTAGAAAATTGGAAGTAACTTAAATGTTAAATATAAATGTATTCTTATATACATTTATATTCTTTCTGTACCCTACAAAAAAAAGCATTAAAGCCGCTTTAGGAGATGCCTCATTTAATATTAGAATTATATATTTTTAATAAGTGTACCAAGTAGAGATTAGTAACTACATGTTTTGAAGCAATCACTTTCAATTTCAGTATCCATCCATATAATGTGTATTGTATAAGTGTAAAAAAATGTACATTACAAATTAACTAATAAATCTTTTGTCAACAGCACATTACATAGCCGTCTCTTGAGTGATCAGTCTACACTTAAGGAGGAGATGGACTCATTAAAGAGGGAGAGTTCTCAGTTAGTTAGAGAGCACAATCACCTGAAGCAGACCTGTGAAGAACTAAAGAGAATTCATGAAGAAGACCAGAAGGAGATCTCTGATATGCGTGTCCAGCAACAGCAGGTAGAACATTTTAAAAGTAATATGTGAAACTTTTTTTTTTTTGCATCTGTATAGGATAGTACAGCTGGTGTTCTGTGCTGCTTACAGCTTAAGGAGATTGTCCCAGTCAGTATATGGAGTTTGTATGTTCTCCACACTGTTTACTCTAATGTCACAAAGATCTGTTTCTTACATTAATTGGCCTTGTATGTGTAAGTGTGCTTTGCAGTAAACTGGCACACCATCCAGAGTTGTTTTGTTTTTTGCATATAATGAAAAAGCCATTTCCATGCTGAATTGAAATAAAAGATGAATAGGTACTTTTAGTAGCATGAAAACATACCACTATCAGTTTAATTATCATTTTTTATTAGATATTATTGTTGTGCAGTTTGATAAAAGCTCTATTTATTCTGCACATGTTTAAAAATGCCTCCTGCTCACAGATACTTTATCCTAGGTTTGAATCATATGCCTGTAAGTCTGCTCAAGCTCCTTATGTCTGCACTGTTTTTTCTGTGTACCCAATTGGCTAAATGAGAGTGAGAACCTATAATAATATTTTAAAATACACATTTTTCATTTGCACTTTTAATCTGCCCTATTACTTGTATCTCTGTACAGAGCTGCATTAACACCATCATTGGTACATGGGCCATCATTCTTTACATGTGTTACCCCAGTGCTCCAGTAATTTTCTGAGTTTTTTTACCTCACTAATGTCCTGACCCGAACAGCTTCCATATAAGCATATTACGCAGCAATTGAAATCAAATTTCATTGTTTACACATAGATGTTGGTGAGTGTGAATGGAGTCTTGCAGCTCAAACTTATGCAAAAAAAACAAAATTCTCCACAGAACTTTTGTAGTGCAAATGATGCTGTATGATCTTAAGAATCCCGGTAGCTAAAGCCCATGCCGGCTCACTGGCTAGTACCGGGTCCTTATAATGGACTAGCTGTGTGCTTACTGTGCATGCTGTAAAAAGCCTGGAGTACTAGAAACTATTGAAATCGTCAGAAAAAAAAATGAAATGTAGAGATGTCAGGTCATTGAAAGGAGCTACTGTGGGCATCTTTCTCCTAGGAGGTTTCGTGTTGCCTACAAGCTTGCATCGTTTGTGCATTAGCAGCTAAGCGGCTGTCTTTCTTCAGAGGTTTCCGTTTACCGATGTGCTCGCCTCGCTTTTGTATTAGCCACTAAGTGAGCGACTGTTTCTTCAGAGGTTTTGCTTTGCCAATGTGATGGCCTCATTTGTGTATCCTCTGAGGTGGAGCCCTTACCCTGACTCCACCCCTCGCTTCTGGGCCAGACAGAGACACATACACACACACACGCGTGCGCGCACGTTTCATATATAAGTAGAGGGCACAGGCCCACATACATGCACAACCTTTAAAGGAGCTTGACAAGGCCCATTCAAGAATCAGAAAATAAGAGGCTTTGTGAAATAATACTAATGAAAGGTATATCACTGTTTAGATGATATTTCTGTCATCTTGATGGAAGGAAAAAGTGCCAATCATCTGCACAGATAGACCAGAAGCAAAAAACAGATGCCTGCTGTATGAACATAATGATCTAGTAGTCTGGACATAAATAATGTTGTTGCATTATCAGTATTCCACTGAGACTAAAAGCTTTTATGTTTGCTTTTGCTATTAATATCAATTAATGCTTTCATAATAACAAATGATGATAGCAAAGTAAGAATTGCTGTCTTTTGTCCTTATAGTCATTGTCATCATCATCGTGTGCAAAAGAAGATAGCTTATATTGCATTACTGATATTATCATTATAATTGCCCTAAATGATTTGCATAAAATAAATAAGCTAGTAATTTTTTTTTTTTTTTTTTTTTACCATCATCGGTGTATGCAGAAGATAATAACTAATACTACATTATTATCATCATAATCCTGAACTATCTGCATTAAATAAAATCGCGAAGACTGTATTATTACAATTATTCTTCATTATTTGCTTTAGTTACAAATCCCTGCACATGTCATGACTGTCGCAGTTATTCAATTTTATTTGCTAATGTCATTTTTATGCTCATTGCTGATTTTGGTCCTGCATTCCTAATCCATTGCAATGTTTAAGAAAAGGGCAGCCGATAAAGAGAGAAGACAGTTTCAAGAGAGATCAAGGCAGAACAAATGACTATGATGAACAGAGAAGTACCTTTGTGTCTTGTTTGTAAAAGAAAAAGTGATGGTAGTTGTTTGATGTATTCAGGCTTGTTTTGGGTATTTAGTGTTATTTTTAAACCTATAAAATTGAGCTTGACACATCAGGTGTAAAAGTGTTAGACTGTGGGGTTGACTTTGTAAGTAAGATAGTGAATTCAAAAATAGTCCAAAATAACAACTGTGAGGAAAGTCACCTAATGATTTTCGTCAAGTCTATATGACACCAGTTAGATATCCTACTTGCCATATTGCCTCCACCTACTAATAATTTTCACATTAGTTTAACTTCTGGGTCTTTGTTATAGAGCACAGTTCAGGGCAACTGATTATAGGCGATTTTTAAAAAATGTACACATTTTGAGGTGAATCCTTCTTCATCACAGCAAAATCTAACTCAAACAGGAAAACATCATTTTATATAGTGTATGGCAGATATATGTAACTCTTAACATCTAATAAGAATAATAGGCAAAACTACTTTCATAATGACTGCTTTTATAAATAAAAAATAAAAGCATTTGACACCAGGGTGGAATTTCATCTAATTAATATGGTAAACTTTAGGTCTGCTGAATAGATAGTAATGAATTAATTAAAATAGCACACAGCAAAGCACTCATTTTAACTGAAAAATGCGGAACTAGAAATACGTTAAAACTGATATGTAACCGATGTTTCCATAATATAACAGCAATGACCACTGCGAAGAAAACAAGTATTGAATGCCTTTGTCAGTGTATTTTATGTGAGTTTCAGTCATTATCCAGTCTGACATATTAAATTGTCTTTCAGTCCTAATAAACTTATTTTGTGTAGTCCCCTCTACAAAACAAAAATATCTAAAGTATGATACTGTTTGTTCATAATTCTAAGTATTGTCATGCAATGTAATTTAAAATGATTATACATATATTACAGCTTCACTGAAAATATAATGGTAAGTATATTTGTGACTGATTCCTATTGACAATAGCAAGTCATTATGCTTTACTAAGTTAAATTCATTTCCATTTTCGGCATATTTACTTAGGTAATGAGGGAAAATGGCTCGTCAGAGATACTGAACAAGCTGTATGACACTGCCATGGATAAACTGGAGAGTTTAAAAAAGGATTATGATGCACTACGAAAACGCTACAATGAAAAGATAGCTAACCACAACACAGACTTGAGCCGATTGGAGCAAATTGAAGATGAAAATAGAAGACTTCAGGGCCAGATCGACATGTTAATGAAGCAGAGAGACACAGCAATACACTACCAACAGCAGTATTCCACATCTTTAAGGAGGTATGATGGATTTAGTGTGGATGAAAAATGAAGAAGGATCATATGAGAATTTTTCTTTCAATTATTAAGACTGAAATTTTATAAATGTAAAGGGAGACCAAAGTAGACTTGTACTACTTTACATGATTCTTGACATGACGACATTCTTTTGCCTTACTGATTATCATTACTGACAAATGGTGAATTTAACCCATGTTTAGAGTGTAAGTTAAAAATGCAGGATTCACATAAGAAAAAGTAAGACTTGTTCTTTTTGAGAAAGAAGGAACCATGCTGGATACAGGAAAAATAATTTAAAAAATGTCTGGACATTCCCACAGTGCATTAAGCTGGTCTGAAAATTACACCCAGATGATTTTTTCACATTTGAGAGGTCTGCTGGTCAAACCCAGATGCAAATAGAAGTATGTTTTCTAAAAGCCTAAACATGGCAAAGCCAAAGATGCAAAATATTTTTTTCCCCATTTCTGAATGTCTGCTCTTACCAAGTGGTGTCATCTGGACCAAACATTTAGATTTTGTTACGTACTATATCTGTAAAGCTACCAGTATACATAATTTGAGCCTTATAGGTGGTTTAATTCTTCACATATGGTCTTGTGAAATTGATGAAAAAATAAAGCCGCTTCAAATTTAATACCTTTCTCCATTCACATAATAGGCTGTATCTTGGAAAGTATTGATCTTACATCAAAATAATTATACAGGGTGTCTCCTGGTATTTTTTCAGAATGTTTTTGAGACCAATGTGCATGGGATTTCTGAAAAATCAGTTGATTTAAATGGAGTGACCCTTTTTAATTTCTTTACATTTTTAGGTTTGATTCTATACAACAGGAATTAAATAAAACCACAGCCCAAAATAAGGAACTTCAAAGGGAAATGGAACGTTTGCAGTCAGAGGTAACACGGTACAAAACACTTCAGCTTAAAGCAGTGAAGGACTGTGAGAAATACAAAGAAGAACGTGATTCAGTGTTCAGTGAATACCGTCTTATTATGAGTGAAAGAGACCAGGTCATTAAAGAAGTGGACAGATTACAAACAGAGATTGAGGAGGCTGAAGCCAAGTTAAAAAACACATCTTGTGAAAGAAAAGTAGCAAGTGAGGAAATGGAAGCTCTGCGACAGGTATGTCTTTAACTTTGAATAATTCACCTTAAACATTAAAATATTAAATTTTTCAGTAGCCTTAAAGTAATTCAGTGGATGCAGTAGAGCTATCAGAAAAATCAGGTATCAGCATTCACTCTCCATTTTCTCTTAGTTAATAAACAAGTTAGAAACCAAACTGAAATTATCAGCTAGCTTCTCAACTAAGGTTAGAACTGGAATGTATTATAAGCAAATAAAGTGTCATTACATAGTAAGCATGTGGATTTTTTGACCCTTCCAAGTACTAATAGGTGCAGTTGCAGAAGTGTACAGATAATGTCATCCACTCCACTCTTTGCTCTTTGTGCGAACTAGTAAGGATGAAATTAGGCCTGAGTTTTGTATACCAACTATGTTCTTTCACTTTCTGAGCACTAGTGCCGACATAGAATTAAAAAGGAATGAGTAGACATTTTGCCATTGGCTTCTTGGCTGCACATAAACACACCCTTTTAAGTTGGTAATTGGTGCACAGGTTCCTCCATCAAGGTTGGCAAGGGTGAAGTTATGGTCACCCTCCTTGTTACTCATAGCACCTGTAAAGTTTGAAACATTCTTTCAAGAATGACATTAGACCACTGATACATCTTATAGGATGGAGAAATGCAGAACATACGTATGGAAGAGAGATTGTCCATAGCATTTTCACAGTAAAACTCATCCTTTAACTTAAACAAATTGACTTTGCCTGTTGATGAAGTATTTAATGTTAAGTGTCCAAAGATTTACAGTCATAAGTTGATAAGTGCATTCAACCATCTTGTTATTGCTAGTTTTTTTTTTTCTTCTCTATTGTGTGAGGCCAGTGCTTATGTAGAAATGGACACGTCCAGCACAATACATGCACAAAATACATCATAAGCTGAGACAAATTGGAAATGATAATTAACAAAAACATAAATGTTTTTTAAATTTCCTGGGGAGAAATCATAATGACCACAGTGAGAATATGCACACTCAATAAGAAAAGCAATCCAGTCTGAAAAGAAACTGGGAGCCAAGCACCATAAAATATCAGTGCCATCTGGTATATCATTATTAAAGTCACTATGCACTGTTAGTTGAAATACATAAAAAATGACAATGTTCTTTTAGTTTTATGAATTAACAAATATTTTCCACTCACCTCAACACCCTAATTAAAGGTTGGCATTACTCTTTTCAGGCTGTCCCACAGCCAGTAAAAAACACAGGTTTCGACTGATGTGATTTTTATTGCTTTCTTCTGTTTTAATCTATTGATCAGTTTCAGTTTGCACAACTCAGAATTGCATAATATTTTTTTTGCAAGCATTGCTTAGTATTCCATATCTATACATTGACCTAACCTGTTGTGTGAAATCTCAGTAGCTGTTCCCATTTCTACTTGAGTACAAAGCAACAACTGCACACTTTTTTCCCCTTTTTATTTACTTGTTGAGCATTTTTATTTTAGTTATGATTCCCTTGATAACTACGTAAAAGCCAACTGTTTTAAATCTTGTATAATCCTTTCAAGGAAAATGATTTGGGCTGCCATTTTCCTTTTTTTATGTAAACTATAGTCAACTCATCTCATTATCTTATCTGCTTTTCCTGGTGAGGGTTTTGGCGTAAAGTATGCTATTTATGTTTATAGGAACTCAATTCTGCTTTAGTGGAGAGAGATCGAGCAGTTTGTGAAAGGAATGAATTACTGGAAAAATACTGCCATGAAGTCAAAGATAAAGCTGAAGCCCAGAAAGAACTTGATCAAGCATGCAAAGACATTGAAACTGTGAAAGAAGAGCGGGATGTTGCTCGAAAAGAACGAACAGAAGCCATTATCCAAAGAGACCAGTTGCTGAGGGAGTATTATCAGGCAAGACAGGTTAGTTGAATTTTTATGCTTTAATTAGTTATGCTCTTTATCTCTGTGTATGTTTTTTCTTTTGAGGTAAGTGCTGTTTTTTACTTGAGTGGGAGTTAATAAAGGGGTAGCATACTCTCTTAGACTGCTGTAGCAGAAACATAAATATATTCTTTGCTTGACACCTGGAATTTTAACCAGATCTGCACAGATGTATGATATATGCAGAATAGCAATAAAAACACTTGCAGTGTAAACTAATACAGGGATATTTCTGTCAAATAACATTTTTTTTTGTTTTTGTTTTTTGCACATAGCATTCAGTAGTTTTTATATGTATAATTTATATGTATGTGGGTGTGTGTGTATATATATATTACAGTGATGATCAGTCCCTCTTAATACAACAGTCGCTCCTTTATTAATGGTCATTTTCTTGGTTTATCTAGGTTGGCTGTTGTCCCCTAGTTTCCTTTGTCCATTTTCTTCAGCCTTGAACAATTAGGTGGTGAGAAGCATTAAATCAGTGCTCATAATAACAAAGAAAATCCACCTTAGTCAGTTTGCAGTACTATCGTCTTTGTGAAAGAACATTCAAAATAGAATTAACCTTTGACATTTTGTTTTCCTTGTTTTGTACTTTGTATGTTAAAACAATAGTATGTATTTATTCCTGTAATTTACAGCAATAAACCAGCACAAAGTTGTACATACATTGGTCTTTACCAGGAATGTGATTTTTTTTTTTTTTTTTTTTTTTGCAAGCTTCTACCTTTATAAAAGGTGCACCTAGTCCAGTCTAAAATGTTTTGAAGTTTTTTTCTTTCAATCTAAAATAAAAAGCAACATAGATTAAGATATATCAGGGATTACTGTATATCAGTGCTTTCAGTTCGATTAGATTTCACTGTACCTAAGGTCTAAATTTGTGAACTGTGCCAAATTTCAAGTGGCAGCTTATCTCCTGAATTGGTGTATTTTAGTTGCTGGAATACTTTTGTTGACCATCAGCATATAAGATGGTTTCACACATTTTTATCCATTGTCCTTAAAGTGGAAATTTTAAGAAGTAAACACTTATTTCCCTGGTAGAGTCTGGAGTGTTATTTTTTTTTTTTCTTATGTTTAACTTTGTACTCAGAAAAGTTCTTCAGTGCAAATACACAGCACTGGCCTCTTTAACAGGGAACTAAAAGAGAATCTATATATCATATTCATCACTTTTGAGGTTTAATATGTTTGTCACGTCAATGCACCTTTTAATGTAGTGACTTTGCTATGACTAACATTCATGCAGTGGTGCAGCAGCAAAATGGGATAAAGAATGCATCTTTTGTTTTCACTGTGGAATATTACAGCTTCTTAGTGATCACATTGGTGAGATGATATGGCTCTTGTTCTTTGTGCCATAATGATGTGTATAACTTTCTTTTGTGATCATAATGCTCATGTTGCTGTAAAGGCCCAAGCTCAAGTCACTTTGTAGAGGAATTTATCTATCTATTGTTCTTTTTTTTTTCCTATGATCGGCCTCTGCAATTCACAGATGTCATCGCTGTACTTTCTTTCTGCTGTGTCACACTGTCAAGCATTTAGCCTTATGAAAGGCCTGAACCTCATTTACTTCATGGAGGTTGCCACTACCCAAATGTTTAGCTTCACCAACATAGCCCTAGTTGTTCGAGAATAATTCCATGACAGACATACACAACCCTTACCATTTAAATATCTAGATTAACAAATATTTATTTAATATTTTGTCCATTTATGGTCTTGTATACATTTTATTCATTTTTTAAAAATCTGACATTTTTCATATTGTGCATATTTTCCATTTCATTCCTCATAGTTCATATAAAAAGATTGATCAAGGAGTTTCATGCATCGATGCAGAATTGTTTCAAGAGATTAAGACAGTGCTTCTAAGAAATTCTATTCCTTTCATAAGCCTCAAATCCCCCTGAAGATTCTAATGGTGAAAATAGTCTAAAAAGTATACAGGCTGGCATTGTTAGTACAGGCTACGAAAGTGCCTTCAAGCATTAAAAGTGCTTTTCCACTACCAAACATTTTACAGACTTAAGGCCATACTGCAGCCCTGCCAGTTGAACCATTAGTTACAAATTTCCACTCTACTTTACACTTCAAAGAGTAGTGAATAGGAAGAATCCCTTAAAATTCACCCAACAGTTACTACTGCTACCAGGGTTTTCCATTACAAATACTAAAGCTGTCACACTACAACCACACACTCATTCAGGAAGTGGTCCCCTGAGGCAGAGCAGGCTCTGAGAGACTGCTTGGGAACTACAGACTGGAATATACTGCAGGGGTCACATAGTGAGAACATTGAAGAGGCTGTTGATTGCACAACTGATTACATCAACTTCTGTATGGACATTGTAGTTCCAGTAAGAACAGTATGCTGCTATGCTAACAACAAGCCATGGGTTACAAGTGACGTCAAGGGCCTTTTAAACCAGAAGAAAAGGGCTTTTAAAGGCGGTGTTCAGCATGAGCTCAAGGGCGTGCAGAAGGAACTCCGAGTCCAGCCAAGGGCGGCGATGGAGCAGTACAGGAGAAAGCTGGAGCAGAAGTTGCAGAATAACAGCATGAAGGAAGTGTGGGATAGGATGAAGATCATCACTGGCTGCTGCTCGAAGCGGAGTGCCACCATCGAGAGAGACGTGGAGAGAGTAAACCAAATGAACAACTTCTTTGACCACCCTAACCCACTCTCACCTCGGAGTACTGCATCCTCCAACCATCCTTCTGCTGATACCAGCATAGGAGAGACATCCCCACCCACAATTACAACAGCGCAGGTGACCAGAGAGCTGAGGAGACTTCGTGCCAGCAAAGCAGCGGGTCCAGATGGAATATCGCCACGACTGCTGAAGGCCTGTGCACAGGAACTGGGGAGTCCTCTACAGCGCATCTTCAACCTGAGCCTGGAACAGGGGAGAGTCCCGTGGCTTTGGAAAACATCTTGTATCACCCCAGTCCCAAAGGTATCACGTCCTAATGAGCTGAATGACTTCCGGCCTGTTGCTCTGACGTCACATGTGATGACTGCAGCTGCTGTTTCACCACCTGAGGCCACAGGTCCGCCATGCCCTCGACCCTCTGCAGTTTGCATACCAGGAGAAGGTGAGAGCGGAGGATGCCATCATCTATATGCGACACTGATCCCTCTCCCACTTGGACAGTGGCAGTGGTGCCGTAAGAATTATGTTTTTGGACCTCTTTAGCGCCTTCAACACCATCCAACCTCTGCTCCTTAGGGACAAGCTGACAGAGATGGGAGTAGATTCACACCTGGTGGCATGGATCGTCGTGGACTATCTTACAGACAGACCTCAGTATGTGCGTCTTGGGAACTGCAGATCTGACATTGTGGTCAGCAACACAGGAGCGTCGCAGGGGACTGTACTTTTTCCGGTTCTGTTCAGCCTATATACATCAGACTTCCAATACAATTCGGAGTCCTGCCACATGCAGAAGTTCGCTGATGACACTGCTATTGTGGGCTGCATCAGGAGTGGGCAGGAGGAGTAGTACAGGAAGCTAATCAAAGACTTTGTTAAATGGTGCGACTCAAAACACTTACACCTGAACACCAGCAAGACCAAGGAACTGGTGGTGGATTTTAGGAGGCCCAGGCCCCTCATGGACCCCATGATCATCAGAGGAGACTGTGTGCAGAGGGTACAGACCTATAAATACCTGGGAGTGCAGCTGGATGACAAATTGGACTGGTCTGCCAATACTGATGCTCTGTGTAAGAAGAAAGGTCAGAGCCGACTGTACTTCCTTAGAAGGTTGGCGTCCTTCAACAGCTGCAGGTGTTCTACCAGATGGTTATGGCGAGTGCCCTTTTCTACGCGGTGGTGTGCTGGGGAGGCAGCATAAAGAAGGACGTCTCACGTCTGGACAAACTTGTTAGGAAGGCAGGCTCTATTGTAGGAATAAAGCTGGACAGTTTAACATCTGTAGCAGAGCGACGGGCGCTAAGCAAACTCCTGTCAATCATGGAGAATTCACTGCTTCCACTGAACAGTGTCATCTCCAGGCAGAGGAGTAGCTTCAGTGACAGACTTTTGTCACTGTCTTGCTCCACTGACAGATAGCTAGACAGACTGAGGAGATCTATCTATCTATCTACCTATCTATCAAGCTATCTATCACTGAAGCTGAATAACTTTCCATAATGTACAGCAGGGTCCCACATTAAATTTAAAATAAACTTTTAAAATGCAGGAAAGTCTAAGGTATCCACAGACATATATGGCTTGGAATTTACAATATTTGTCAAGATGGAAAATTAATATAGTTTTCAAACCAATTTTATAGTTCAATGTGATGAATAAACAGTTTCCTAATTATAAAATATTTCCCCATGACTACCTGAAGTATTACAAAATGTAATATTGATTATTTCTGTTATCAAATAAAAAAGGGCAATATTCAATGTTTAAATATTGATTTAGTGGTACTGTTTTAGTGTTTCAAGTTGTAAAATGGGTGCAAGATAACATCTTTTCTTCCATAGACTTTTAATGAGACAGTGTGCCAGTCTCCTTTGTGGTGTTTTTTTTTTTATTTTTAAAATGGAATTGTGACGGTAAAAGGCTATAAACAAATATCTGTAAAATTAATTAATAATGCAAATGTGTAATAACAGAAAAACCATGATTTTTTTTTTTTCACCAAAAATACCATTAAAAATAGTGTTGTTGTTGCCATCTAGTGGACAGAGACTGTTAAAAGCTTTTTTTTTTTTTTTTTAAACAAAACAATGGCAGTTACAATTTGTATCTCTCTATTATATAAAAAAAATCTTGGGACGAGACTTTTTTCCGGCAATGAGACATGATCTTTTGAAGAGAGACACTTTCACATCATGCGAGACAGGCACGTCACATCATACTTACAGCCTTTGTAAGCAAGTCCCGTGATACACATGCAGAGCAAGTTACAGATAATGGAAGTAGGAAAATTTTAATGTCTCAATAAAATGAGTAAAAAGATCACATTAGCACAAACAAATGGAAAATATCACTCAGTGAAATAATGGAAAAGTGAAAAGAGATAGCATAGTGTTAGAGGAGAAAAGGACAGGTTCTGTACAGGCTTTTAAACGTTCGAAGCGCTGGCTGAAATGCCAATCACGTGGAATGAAAGCAGCAGCAAGCCAGTAGCTGATCGAGGTAAAAAACACAACTATTACTTGTTTCCCAATTTATCACCCTTTAAGAGGGGTTTCAGAAGAGCGTCTGCATCACCTTGGTGTGCATTCACCCCCTCCCTTCACAATGTCACTGATTGGGGGGAATTGGTATGCAAGCAGTGTTCAGATCACATGGCATGGCAGGATCGGCCGTGTCTCCTTGGGGTGCATTCAGCCCCCCTCTTCACAATGGCACGAATCGCTGGTGGGGGGGAGGGAAGGGGTAGCCAAGCGAAGTGCAGATCACGTGGCAAAACAGCAGCAGCAAGCCAACAGCTGATCGAGCAAAGAGGACGTAAAAAAAAAAATTTTTTTTGTATCACCGTTTAAGCATGGTTTCGGAGGAGCAAATGCGTCCCCTTGGGGTGCAATCAGCCCCCCTTTTCACAATGGCTCGAGGCACTGGCGGGGGGGTTGATGAGCAACTCCCCCTGGTAGATTACTGATTTTAATAATGTATTTGCAGGGAACATAAAATATAGGGAACTAATAAATATGTGACTTTGGCATCTTTTAGTAAACTGTCTTCACTTTGTTCCATATATATATATATAACTTAACATATTAATGTTTTCATTTGTTTTGGAATGACTAAAACAAAACACTTCTTTATCAGAGGCATTATGTCATATTATTTTGGTGTGGATTTAGCATTATACTACAATATGTAAAACTGGTAAAGAAAGATTTTTTGGAACAGTATTAGACCGTTCGTGACCTAGACCTGAATAAGTGTTAAAAAAAAATAGGTGGATGAAATATTAGGTGTTGTTATTTTTGGTAAATGTAACTCTTAGACAAAATTTTAAGTTTTAAATCTTATTTACAGAAACAAGATTCTGCAACTATGGACATGGAGAGAGCTAATAAAGAAATAGAGGTGCTTAGAAAACAATATGAAGCCATGTCCCAGGAACTAAAAGAGGCTATTCAAGAAGCAGAAGTAGCAAAGTGCAGGCGGGATTGGGCATTCCAAGAACGAGACAAGATTGTGGCTGAAAGAGAGAGTATACGGTAGTGTATCTTTATAGAGTTATTCAGCTCTGTTTTTTCTCTTTATTAAATTGATCACTTCTAGGAATAGAGTGCGTTTAATCAGTGTGATAGCCATTTTTTACTTGAGCAGTTTATCTTTTTTGTGTTATATACCTTGGGTATAATGTTAAGCTGCATCTGTTGAGGAAGGTAAGTGAACATCAACTCAGCTGTTTTTCCCTAGTTTGGTGGAACTCAAGAATGTGTTCAAGAAGAATAATGTACACAACACCTCAAAATCACATCTTGACGGAGATGCATTCAACTGGAGAGGAAAGGCTGGAGAAAGAGAATGACTACGTTGACAAACTTTGCAATAAACAAGAAATGTCAGACAGACTGGGATTAGAGAAGATGAGAATGTTAACATTTTAAAAGGAGAAATGTTCTGCTATGCTAAATAATTAAATATCCACAGCATTCAAAAGTATATAAACAGAAAGAATCAGAACATGGTATAAGTTCTATGGCAAGAAACAGTAAATAATAAGGCCACATTTTTTAACAAGGTACACGAGAAGGGAGAATGCCTAGCAGACTTCACATCTGAAAGAAACCACCTGCAACTGACTCCTTATAGATGGATGAAACAGAACAAATAAGTAGCTGATGCAGTGCTTTGATGAATGTAAATACTACATAGCAGCAGTGGTAACAGAAGTGTTAGAAGACCTGACAAAAAGTATTTTAACACTAGAATCCCTGAAGCGTACATTTTTTTCGTTGTCCCTGACCTCCTTAAATTTTCCTGGCATATGCCTGCTTTTGTTTTACACCCCCCATTCACTCAGATGAAGGCATCACCCTCCTGCAATCTTTACAGTTCAAGTCTGTGTTGAAGTGTTTATCTGGCGATGCATTTGTAGGGAATTGTATAAGTAATGAAATATTGTGATTTGAAATACATACATTTCATGTGTATTCTGTGTCTACAACAATCTGTGTAAATATTGAATGACAGGAAATGTGAGGCAAGAAATGCTGAACATGTGGCTAAAACAAAAAATGTTTTTATATATTATAGTAATCATGGCATAATTTTGATGTTAAGTGTAGGATGTGTGAAGCCCCAATATCCAAGAAACACTTTCACAAAAGGTGTAACAAAACAAGTATGCTTTTATTCAAGAACTAGCAAAATACCCGCTGTTCACAGTGGATAATTAGTGTGTTAAAGAATTTATGAAAAAGAAAAGGAAACATTTTAAAAATAACGTAACATGATTGTCAATGTGATTGTTTTGTCACTGTTATGAGTGTTGCTGTCATCAAGGATTTGATTATCATTATTTATTTCAATCAGGTTCGTATTTGGAGGACATGTTGTGTTCAAGTTAAATTCCGCGTTTGTCAACCGTTGTAAAGATAACCATTTTCATTCATCGAAGTGTTCACTACCCAAATCGGTACTCTTGAATCTAAGATGTTTAACAGGCATTACCGGTATTAACTTGTGGATTTGCCTGCGAATATTTAGCGGCAGCTTGTCTATGAACTAGTGGAATTGCCTGCGAGTATTTAGCAGCATCGTCTCTATTAAGTTGTGGATTTGCCTGCGAGTATTTAGCGACAGCGTCTCTATGAACTTGTAGAATTGCCTGCGAGTATTTAGCAGCAGCATCTCTATTAAATTGTGGATTTGCCTGCGAGTATTTAGCGACAGCGTCTCTATGAACTTGTGGATTTGCCTGCGAGTATTTAGCGACAGCGTGTATATTAATTTGTGGATTTTTTTTCAAGTATTTGGCAGCAGCGTCACAAAGTTGTTTCCGTCTAGCTGCATCAGAAAATGTACCACGACATCTGACATGCCTCCTTTTTACTGCTTTCTCACAGCTTGGATTGCTGCTGTCATAATCGGTTTGAATTTCATGGTTTGTTTCAATTACATTAGTATTTGCAGGACTTGTTGTGTTGAAGTGACATTCAGCATCTGTCAAGCGTTGTAAGCATAGAACCAGTTTCATCGATAACTTCGCATCCAGCTTTAGAGAGTTGAAACATTCATAAACATCAAAGTGTCCACTACTCAAATCGTCACCTGTGAATCTAAGATGTTTAAAAGGCATTGGCGGTTCTCCAAAGGTGTAAAATATTTGGCCATTTCGGTACACTTGAAAGCGACAACCGAACAGTTCAGCAGCAGCCATCAAATCACATGCAGAAGCACAGGTGAAGTGCTTATTTCACTCTTATAGTGCTCCTGTGTAGTATAATTGTCTCCTGTACCATCATCAGTCCACACCTTGAACCTGTCCCAGTCATTCAATACATAAGACGCCTGTCGAACTGCTGAACGGCATTGGAAAAAAGATGGACTGACTATCTCTAAACAGATTTTCAGGACTTCTCTTTTCAATTTCCAGGCTGAAGTTAATAAATAGAAACATGACTTCTTTGCCGATTTAGTATCCCATCATTCAAACAATCCTAGGGTTTTATTTAATTCAATTAATGCGGCCATTCACCCTCATTCTATGATGGGATTAAATAGCATTCTTCATTCATGTGAGCAGTTTCTATCATTATTTGTCAGCAAAATTGATACTATCCGTTGTGGCATTGTTCAAACTGGCTATGAACTTCCTACTGTTAATCATGACATTGTTCTAGATTCTTTTGATCAAGTCTCACTTTCAATGCTAAAAAGAACTATTGACACCCTTAAACCAGCTTCCAGCCCCCTCGATATTGTACCACCACGTCTCTTAGTGGAAGCCTTTGATGTGTTGGGCCCATCTTTACTAGCCATTATAAATGATTCTATTAGTTCGGGGGTTGTGCCCTCATTTTTTAAACATGCTGCAGTCCGTCCCTATCTAAAAAAGGATGGATTAGATCCTGGAGTTTTAACCAACTTTCGTCCAATTTCCCAGCTGCCATTTCTGGCTAAAATTCTAGAAAAAATTATAATCAATTGGTCAATCACCTTAACTCCAATAATTTATTTGAGACCTGCCAATCTGGTTTTAGGCGTTATCATGGTGTTGAAACGGCACTCCTGAAAGTGTTCAACGACATCTCTCTTATTACTGACTCAGGTGATGCGGCAGTCCTTGTCCTCCTTGACCTGTCCGCTGCCTTTGACACCATTGACCATGAGATATTGCTGATGCGGCTCGAACATCTTGTTGTGGCTTAAAGTGGCTGCTCTTAACTGGTTCAGGTCATATTTAACTGGTAGACATTTTTCAGTGATTTTAAATTCCTCTTTTTCATCTACTGCTCCTCTCAAATATGGTGTTCCTCAGGGATCTATATTAGGTCCTATTTTATTCTCTATATACCTGCACCCTATTGGAGCGATTTTTAGGAAATGTAACATTTCTTTTCACTGCTATGCTGATGATGCTCAGGTTTATATTCCCGTCTGCAACTCTGCAACAAATCAACTCCACAACTGTCTGTCTGAACTAAGATCCTGGATGGCTACCCTAACCCTAAATCAAAATAAAACAGAGGTGCTTATAGTGGGTCCACCAGCTAAAGCCCAAATTGGTCTTGGACTTCTCGGCTCTTTCTCTGGCTTTTCCAAACCTCAAGTCCGCAATCTTGGTGTTACCTTTGATAGTAACCTTCTCTTTTGAGAAACAAGTAAATTCTGTAGTCAAGAGTTGCTTTTTCCAGTTTCGTCTATTAGGTAAGATAAAGCCTTTTTTATCTTCTAAAGATCTTGAGAAAGCTACTCATGCTTTTATTTTTTCTCACCTCGATTACTGCAATTCGCTGTATTCTGGGATTAACAAATCTCTGATACAAAGGTTACAGCTGGTCCAAAATGCTGCCACTCGCTTTCTGGTTGGGGCAAGGAGGTATGACTCTGTTTCTCCTATTTTAGCTTCTTTACACTGGCTGCCTGTCAGTTTTCGAATTGATTTTAAAATATTGCTGCTAGTTTTTAAATCTTTACATGGGCTTGCTCCTGCCTATCTATCTGAACTGTGTGTTTTACACCAGCCATCCAGAGTGCTTAGATCTTCTGGTCAGTTGTCCCTCGTACCAAATGTAAAACTAAGGGGGACAGGGCCTTTGCAGCTGCTGCCCCTCACCTGTGGAACTCTTTACCTCATTATATAAAGGAGTCGTCTACAATTGAACTATTCAAAACAAGATTAAAAACTCACTTCTTTTCGCTTGCATTCAGTGACCTTCAGTAATACTGATGGTTTCCTCTTTGTGATCATATAACATTATTTCTATTTATTATCTATCTTATTTTATGTTCATTAATTTTATTACTATTTATGTTTTATTGTTTATTTATTTATTTATTTTGTTCTATTATTGTAAAGCACTTTGGCCGCAACATTACTATGTTGTTGTAAATGTGCTATATAAATAAATTGACATTGACATAAGACACAATGTTCCTCCAAATATCAAGAGTGAGCCTGATATGGCCGTGCAATATGTAACACAGAGAATGGAAAAGGCAGGCAGCATCTCCGGGCATGGAAACCACTCGGTAAGTGACAGTTCTTTGATCGATGGTGATCACCTCGATAGACATGTTAATGGGGGTACGGTTGGAACAGTAAAGGAAATGGGTACCTGAACAGTAAACTAAGTCTAAAATACCTACACAATAACTATAATCGTAATAAACAAACAATAAAACAGCAGAGAAGCCGTGGATTAAATAAAAACGCTGCAGTTATCAGCACAATAAATCAGCCGAGAAGCCGTGGATTAAATAAAAAGGCTGCAGTTATCAGCAGGGAGACATGAATACTGTGGCTAAGCAAGGAAGGGAATGAAGAGACTGGAGCGACGGACGGCCTTATATAGGCAGACGGCCAATTATGTGGGAGGCGTGGGGATGGGGACGCAATATCGGCAGGCAGCCCAACTACATGGGAGGCGTGGGGATGAGGAACGCAACACCACCTCACATGGTGACCGAGCCGCAGGCTATGGACGTATATATGTACGCAAGTAGGATTCAGTTATGATCGTTACGCATAGAATTTCGAAATGAAACCTGCTTAACTTTTGTAAGTAACCTGTAAGGAATGAGCCTGCCAAATTTCAGCCTTCTACCTACACGGGAAGTTGGAGAATTAGTGATGAGTGAGTCAGTGAGGGCTTTGCCTTTTATTAGTATAGATAAAACCAAAGAAAAAGAAATTGCTCAATTGACATGCTGCTGAAGCCCAACTATCTATCAGTACAAATAAAAGACATTCTCATACACGTGTGTTTTATTTTCAACCAGTTATCACAGTGGTAACGCTGCTCCTTCACGGTTCTGCATAGATGGCGCAGTGGAAAAGCTATAGTTTAAGCAATGGCGAGGTAACCGGTTCAAATCTTGTTTATATTTAGACCTTTAAGCAGTGAGCTGCTATTATTATAATTGCCATATAACAAAAAAATGCATTTGATGCGAGTCTGTAACATCCTGTGTAAATTTATGGTATTGTACTTGTAAAAGATGTTACTTTTCCTCGCACTTGGACATTCATATTAACATGTCATTTGAAAAATCTTTTTAATCAGTTTTATTCTTGGACTAGCAAAATACCCGCGCTTCGCAGCGGTAAAGTACTGCCTTAAAATTTTTATTAAGAAGAAAATTAAACCTTTTTAAACTGAGGGAAAATATACCAATAATTATTTGTTAAGGATCTCTTTGTATGCCACGTTGTCAGTTCGGCCCTCCAGTTGCAATATGACCAAGCTGTAGCTGTGCGCTGAGCTTACTCTTGAGCATGCAACGTACAGTTGGCCATGTGAACAGTAATCTTGTTTCAAATCTCACAGCTTGGATTGCTGCTGTCATAATCGGTTTGTTTCATGGTTTGTTTCAGTTACGACAGTATTTGTAGGACTTGTGTTGAAGAGACATTCGGCATCTGTCAAGCGTTGTAAGTATACAACCAGTTTCATTGATAACTTCACATCCAGCTTTTGAGAGTTTAAACATTTCTAAACATCAAAGTGTCCACTACTGAAATCGTCACCTGTGAAGCTAAGATGTTTAAGAGGCATTGGCGGTTGTCCAAAGGTGTAAAATATTTGGCCATTTCGGTACACTTAAGCATTTCACTCTTCTAGTGCTCCTGTGTAGTATAATTATCTCCTGTACCGTCATCAGTCCACACCTTGAACCTGTCCCAGTCATTCAATACATAAGACACAATGTTCCTCCGGATATCAATAGTGAGCCTGATATGGCTGTGCAATATGTAACAAAGAGAATGGAAAAGGCAGGTGCCATCTCCGGGCATGGAAACCACTTGGTAAGTGACAGTTCTTTGATCGATGGTGATTACCTCGATAGACATGTTAATGGGGGTACGGTTGGAATGATAAAGGAAATGGGTACCTGAACAATGTAAAGTAAGTCTAAAATACCTATACAATAAATATAATCGTAATAAATGAACAATAAAACAGCGGAGAAGCCGTGGATTAAATACAAAACGCTGTAGTTATCAACAGGGAGACGTGAATACCGTGGTGAAGCAAGGAAGGGAATGTAGAGACTGGAGCGACAGACGGCCTTATATAGGCAGGCAGCCAACAACGTGGGAGGCGTTGGGATGGGGGACCCAACACCGCCTCACACGGTGACCGAGCTGCAGGCTATGGACGTATATATGTACGTAAGTAGGATTCAGTTAGCGTTGGGAACCCGCGTACCAAATTTCTTGAAGATGGGCCCATAAGTAACAAAGACCGTTTGAAAGTTCAATATGGCAGCCGACAGTGGCATCATATCACCGAAATAAGTACCAAATTTCAGCCTTCTACCTATGAATAAGAGAGTTCAACATGGCAGACGTTGTTGACCGTTATGACCGTTACGCGTAGAATTTTGAAATGAAACCTGCTTAACTTTTGTAAGTAAGCTGTAAGGAATGAGCCTGCCAAATTGCAGCCTTCTACCTACACGGGAAGTTGGAGAATTAGTGACGTTGGAAAGTTCAATATGGCGGCTGACAGTGGCGTCATACCACCAAAATAAGTATGTACATTGGTTTCGGTTAGCGCAGGGAAGCCGCCTACCAAATTTCGTGAAGATGGGGCCATGAATAAGAAAGTTCAAGATGGCGGAAATTGTTGACCGTTATGACCGTTACGCGTAGAATTTCAAAATGAAACCTGCTTAACTTTTGTAAGTAAGCGGTAAGGAATGAGCCTGCCAAATTTCAGCCTTCTACCTACACGGGAAGTTGGAGAATTAGTGATGTTTGGAAAATTCAATAAGGCGGCCGACAGTGGCGTCATACCACCAAAATAAGTACATACATCGGTTTTGGTTAGCGTAGGGAAGCCACCTACCAAATTTCGTGAAGATGGGGTCAGCCATCTACCTACACGGGAAGTTGGAAAATTAGTGACGTTGGAAAGTTCAATATGGCGGCCGACAGTGGCGTCATACCATCGAAATAAGTACATACATCAGTTTCGGTTAGCGCAGGGAATCCGCCTACCAAATTTCGTGACGATGGGGCCATAAATAAGAAAGTTCAACATGGCGGACATTGTGAAAATTAGTGACATTGTAAAGTTCAATATGGCGGCCGACAGTGGCGTCATACCATCGAAAAAAGTAAATACATCAGTTTCGGTTAGCGCAGGGAATCCGTCTACCAAATTTCGTGAAGATGGGGCCATAAATAAGAAAATTCAACATGGCGGACGTTGTCGACTGTTATCGACCGTTATGACCGTTATGTGTAGAATTTCGAAATGAAACCTGCTTAACTTTTGTAAGTAAGCTGTAAGGAATGAGCCTGCCAAATTTCAGCCTTCTACCTACACGGGAAGTTGGAGAATTAGTGACGTTGGAAAGTTCAATATGGCGGCTGACAGTGGTGTCATACCACCGAAATAAGTATGTACATCGGTTTCGGTTAGCGCAGGGAAGCCGCCTACCAAATTTCGTGAAGATGGGGCCATGAATAAGAAAGTTCAAGATGGCGGACATTGTTGACCGTTATGACCGTTACGCGTAGAATTTCGAAATGAAACCTGCTTAACTTTTGTAAGTAAGGTGTAAGGAATGAGCCTGCCAAATATCAGCCTTCTACCTACACGGGAAGTTGGAGAATTAGTGATGTTTGGAAAATTCAATATGGCGGCCGACAGTGGCGTCATACCACCGAAATAAGTACGTACATCGATTTTGGTTAGCGCAGGGAAGCCACCTACCAAATTTTGTGAAGATGGGGTCAGCCTTCTACCTACACGGGAAGTCGGAAAATTAGTGACGTTGGAAAGTTCAATATGGCGGCCGACAATGGCGTCATACCATCGAAATAAGTACATACATCGGTTTTGGTTAGCGCAGGGAAGCCGCCTACCAAATTTGGTGAAGATGGTGCCATAAATAAGAAAGTTCAACATGGCGGACGTTGTCGACCGTTATCGACCGTTATGACCGTTACGTGTAGAATTTTGAAATGAAACCTGCTTAACTTTTGTAAGTGAGCTGTAAGGAATAAGCCTGCCAAATTTCAGCCTTCTACCTACACTGGAAGTTGGAGAATTAGTGATGAGTCAGTCAGTCAGTCAGTCAGTCAGTCAGTCAGTCAGTCAGTCAGTCAGTGAGTGAGTGAGTGAGGGCTTTGCCTTTTATTAGTATAGATTCTTGAATAAAAAAAATTATTCAAATGACATGTTGATGTGATTGTCCGTGTGCGAGGAAAAGTAACATCTACCATAGATACTGCGGTATCTGTTTGCTAAACAAGACACCAAGAAGAAATGATTGAGCTGCATTTGTATATCTGCTTTTACCCCTTCAGCGCTAACTTTTACAAGTACCATAAATTTACACTGGCTGTTACAGATTCAAATCAAATGTGTGTTTTTATTGTGTACTCTAATAGTAACAATAATAGCAGCTCACTACTCAAAATGGTAAATGTGAGGAGGACCCGGGATCAAACCCACAACCTCTTCATTACGAGACAGCAGTCTTTACCTCTGCACCAGCCAAGCTGACATGTCTTACTATGTGTCGATTGATAGTTGGGCTTCAGTTTTTACACATTGCCAGTAACATATAAATTGAACAATTTCTTTTTCTTCAGTTATATTCTTGAATAAAAGCTCACTTGTTTTGTTATACCTTTTGTGAAAGTGTTTATTTGATTTTTGGACTTCACACATTATATACTTCACGTCAACATTTTATCAATTATTTCTAAACCATGAAAAAACATTTCTGTTTTAGTTATGTAATCAACCTTTCTTGCAATGCATTACTTGTCATCCTACATTTACACAGATTATTGTATTCCAAATAATGATATATTATTTACCCTATACAAATCCAGACACCTTACTCCCAGCTGTGAGCATTTTGCGTCTGACTTGACTTCAGCTACCTCGTTGGAGGATGGGATAGCAGGCTGCTTGTGCTGATTGATACATTTGCAAAACAAAGACGCTGTTGACAAGGTGTGGGGGAATTTAAGGTGGCCTGGCATTACGAATATTTTCATAGGCTTCAGGGATCCTAGTGTTAATTGGAGGACTACTGGTAAGACTATGCAGGTGACAATGTAGCACTCAGTGATAAAGGTTACTTCCTAAAGAAAGGATAAATAAAAAAAAAAAAAAGACTGAAGCAATAAAACCATTAAAAAAGAAGGGAAAGCATATTACTAGTGAAAGTGAAATTTAAAAAATTGAATTTTGCTACAGTAAATGACCCTTATTGTGCCAGATTGATGATGACCTTAGAAAAGTGGAAGCAGATTTGAAATGGTTTGTACATACTGTGAGTGTACGTGTGTATTGTTGTAAAGTTTAGCAAATTCCTGTCATTGCATTATAATTTTTCTACACTGAGCCTGCAGTTATTAAAGAGCACCGTACAAGTAAATTGAATGTATTAAATTTGTGGATTGATGAAATGTTAAAGTTATAGTTACATTTTTAAATAATGTAGAAAGTAGTCCTTTTTTTTTTTTAGCTATTTTACAAATGCATTCTTCCTTAGCACTCTGTGTGATAACCTGCGGAGGGAACGTGACAGAGCTGTAAGTGACTTGGCAGAAGCTCTTCGGAATTTGGATGACATGCGAAAACAAAAAAATGATGCTGTGAGAGAGCTGAAAGAACTAAAGTAAGCTTTATTTTGAATGCTGATTCTTTTTTTCTTTTTTTTTTTCCTAAGGCCTGTCCTTGTTAAATAGTCACTGTTATAAATCTGAAACATTCTAAGTGTAATATATCACATTTAATTGAATGTGTCTTATCTTAGTTTTTAGCCTCATGAATATAACCTTTATATTTCATACATATATGCAACATACTGTGTAATCCATTTCAGGGTTGTGGGGCTTTATATTGCAAAATGTTACATATTTAACATGAGCAGTATATTTTCAAAAATCTCAAGTAATTCATATTTCCTTTGTTTTATCAATTAGAGAGAAGATGGAAAACCAGTTAGAAAAAGAAGCCAGGTTTCGACAGTTGTTAGCTCACAACTCTCATGATTCAGCAATAGATACAGATTCACTTGAATGGGAGACAGAGGTAGTTGAGTTTGAAAAAGATAGGGTAAGTGAACATCATTGATAGCAAGCAGAATTTTATTTAGTATTTTTGTTTTTAATATGACATTTACGCTTTTTTCTCTTTTTTTTTTTTAAATAAAAAAACAGGAAGACATGGACTTGAAGGCTCTTGGTTTTGATGTAGCAGAAGGGGTAAATGATCCTTATTTGCCAGGAGATTGTGGAATATTTGTTACTAAAGTGGATAAAGGAAGTATAGCTGATGGAAGGTTGAGGTAAAGTAATACTGTATCTATTGGCTTTTCAAAAGCTATCCTATAGCAGTATAATCACTAAGTGTAGACTAAGTGTACATTTGCTGAACAATCAAGCCGTAGCCTAATGTTAATCGATTATCTTTACTTCTTTTGTAAATTCCTCTGGTTAAAAGCATCTGCCAAGCAAATAATGTAAATGTAGGTCTATGTCAATGGAAGAATGAGAGTTAGAGGATAGTTAAGACAAGTATATTGAAGCCTAATGCAGGAAGCACTTCTTTATACAAAGAGTTAGGAGAGTCTGGATTTGAGTTTTGTAGCTGAAGTTGGTATGATTTTGGGAAAAGGTGATTATTATGTAATCAAACAAGCTTAATATAGCAGGAATATGGAATCTAAAAGTTTATTAGGAAAGGCTGACCATCAGAAATAGTTAAGTAAAATCCTGGAATCAAGCAGAAATAGTCCCTATTGCTGTATCCCTTGTTGAGTAGGCAATGAGCACTGGTTGAATGACTTTGCAGCTTGACTTCTCGTATTAGTTACTTTTTCAAATAAAAAAGTGTTAAGTGTTTTTCCACTATGTTGCTACACAACGCTGGGCTGTAATGCCAATGTCCCTAACTGTATCCAGTGTATTGCCTATAGGAGTTCTGCAGGCACATATCAACACAGAAAAATATTACTAAGAGACACTGGCCTCATCATCCGACATGTCTTTCAGTGAATTGTGCATTTATTTTCATATAGGGTATCTCCAGTATATAAAATAGTGTAGAATAATGCTTATTACTGATTTACAATTAACTGCATAATGTAGCATGGGCATCATTTAGTAATTCCTGATTTTGCTTGCTACGATCAATAAGCACGAACACAGTACTTTGTTGTATACAAATGGATGAGAGTTGTGCATATATTGGGGTTTGAAACAAAATAACGAGCTCCACACAAGTAAACCAGAATAAGTTTTTGTATAATGAATAAATTGAATTTATACAGCCTTTATGATGAAGATAGTAGACCTTCCAATATGGGATATTTTACATGTGTGATATCAATAATTTTTCAAAAATAAGACAAAACTGACTTTTTGTCTTGTTTTGATTCTTGGACATGTCTGCTTAGTGTAACTTTAGTTTGCATGTTGTCAGCTAGCTGGAGGGAAACCTTCTTAGCATCAGAAGGCTTTGTTACTGTTTACCCCTCACCACAATTGTATGTTCTGACTCTTCCAAAGCAATAGGAGCATGTATTTTTCTGTGAAAATGCCTCTGCAAAGCAACACCCTATTTCACAGTGGTAATGACCATTATGTTTATTACATGTACACCAGTATGTTTTAAATATCCTAATTAGAATTGCTAAATAATTTCAGATGAATTATAGTGTTGCTCAGCTGCTGATTTTAATTAAAATTGTGTTTTGTAGGGTGAATGATTGGTTACTAAAAATAAATGATGTGGATCTTGCTAACAAGGACAGGAAACAAGTGATTAAGGCAGTGCTTAATGGAGGTGGTGTGATCAATATGGTTGTTCGCAGAAGAAAGTCTTTAGGAGGAAGAATTGTGACTCCTGTACACATCAACCTTGTTGGACACAAAGGTGAAGTTTTATCCCTCCAGTGTTCAAGCTTCATACTGTTTATTATAACAACTTGAATGTTTGATAACTTAGTTTTAGCATTTTAACTTAATTTAGTGCATACATGTCCAATTGCCTAATAAATTGTCTTAAATGCCTGCTCTGCAATATGAAAGTTTGGCTGATTTAACACTAGATTTACCAGCGCCTACAAAAAAACTCATAGATCCGTCCCACTTTAAATTGCTTCTTAAATCCATTCACACCTCTCCGCCAGCGTCTTTTGTCATCTAAATGTGCCGATAAGACAAGCTGCAAGCAGCCAGCTATTCCATCCCCCCACCGACTTAAAACGTACGCAAACTTCTCCCAGCTCATACCTTGATTGATTGATTATCTGGGAGTGAAGTGGAGTTTTAGAGTGGAAATAATAGATTGTTATTTGGAACACGTACATTTCATGTGTGTTCCGTTTCTACAGTAATATGTGTAAACACATTGTTAAAACAGGAACTTTTTCAAAATTCAGTAGTAAATGTTACAAAATGTAGGCATAAACTATAAAATATGTGAAGCCTGAAGTCCAAACATCAAATAAACACTTTCACAAAAGGTTCAAGAACAATACAACAGCTTCCGTGGCGTACTATTAAGATTTGGTGACGCAGAGCGCAGCAGCCTTGCCGTGTCTCAGACACCCAAGTTTGATTCCCCACTGGGGAGAAAATGTTTTTTTTTTTTTTCTTTTTAACCTTCGCCACTCTGCCTGCCTGCCTGAACTCCCTGTCTATCTATATAGTAAGAACAGTAATTTTATTATTATATAGCAGCTTCCCTGTCTTCCTATCATATAGTGCCTTTCCTTCCTATCTATCTATATATCTATCCGCTTAGCTGTTTTTTTTTTTATATCTATTATACAGTGTCTATGGGGTGCCAAACAGGCAATTACAATGATTTTTGGAATATATAAAGTCATTCCTGAATATATAAAGTTAGCATCAGAATATATAAAGTCATTCCTGAATATATAAATTTAAAGTCAGATTATACTGATATTGATTGAAACAATTCAGGCACACTTTTAGTAAACTCAATGAGTTCCTAATACAACGTAATGAACTAAGTTAACAAAAACATCTTCAGAAAAATATTTTAAAAAACCCACCGTTCAGTTCATTCATTCAAAATAATGTATGTGCCCGGCATTTTGAACACTATATTTATTTATTCTTTTTGAATGGGCGCACTTTTGGACGAAACTCACAAGCCCGATCGACTCTAAGTGGCTTCTGTCAAAGTTTACCTTTCACTAGTATGAGTGAAATGACAAGCACGGAAATTTTATATATTCGGCAATATTTTTATATATTCCAACGCTGACTTTATATATTCAAAAACGAGTTTATATATTCCAATGCTGATTTTATATGATCAGGCTTTGACATTATATATAATCAGGAATGATTTTATATAGAGAGACAGACAGGCAGAGAAGTCACTAGATATATAAATAAACAGGGAAGGCACATGTACTGAAAGAAAAAAAGATCAACATGTGCGTTGATCCTGCTGCACAACGCACATGTACTGAAAGAAAAAAAAGATCAACATGTGTGTTGATCCTGCTGCACTGAATAAGATCACGCGCTGTAACACCAACCCCCCCACCCCCGATCTGACTCTAAGTAACAGAGCAGGTTTGCGTCTGTACTTGCGCTGTTACTTAGTCAGATCGGGGGAGGGGGGGTACATGTGCATTGTGCAGCAGGATCAACGCACATGTTGATCTTTTTTTTCTTTAAGTATATGTGCCTTCCCTGTTTGTTTATACAGGTGCTGGTCATAAAATTAGAGTATTATGACAAAGTTGATTTATTTCAGTAATTCCATTCATAAAGTGAAACTTGTATATTAGATTAATTCATTACACACAGACTGATGTATTTCAGATGTTTATTTCTTTTAATTTTGATGTTTATAACTGACAACTAATGAAAGACAGTTATGGATCTTAAAAATAACAGAAAGTGTTTATTTGATCTTTGGAAATCAGGCTTCATACATTCTATAGTTATGCCTACTTTTTGTAACATTTATTACTAAAATATGAAAAAGTTTCTGTGTTTACACAGATTACTGTAGAAACGGAACACACATGAAATGCGTGTGTTCCAAATAACAATCTATTATTTCCACTCTAAAACAACACTTCACTCTCAGATAATCAATCAAGGCATGAGCTGGGAGAAGTTCATGTATGTTCTAAGTCGGTGGGGGGATGGAATAGCCGACTGCTTGCAGCTTGTCTTTATCGGCACATTTACAGGACAAAGGACGCTGGTGGAGAGGTGTGATGGGATTTAAGGTGGGCCGGATCTACGAGTTTTTTCATAGGCTCTAGTAATTCTAGTGTTAATGAGAATCAAATACGGGACAGATTTCTGTACTGTTGGTTACAAAAAAGTGTATTTTTCCCCTTCTTAAACTGTTGCCATATTTTTTGATAAAGATTAAACATTAGTGTTTGTACGTAGAAAATCCCTTTTCTGTTTAAACAAACAAAATTAAATATAAAAAATAATACAAATAAATACAAAGTTGCATAATACAGATAAACAAATAAGCAATAGAAAGTCTTTAAATTTGGATTAAATTGCTAAAACTAATTTTTTAAGTCTCTAATATTAGAGATAAGTGTGTATATAT
>JANRMT010062813.1:31285754-31307639 GCA_026402145.1 Polypterus bichir lapradei | reverse complement strand
TATATATAAATAAAATTTTGTGTCTGTCTGTATGTGGTGTATTTTGTATAGTATACAGTATACCTAGCCATGCATCAATAGATAATCAGATTAGGAAAGAATCCCCAGTCAGTCTGTTGTCAGTTTTCAAAACAGAAAAATATAAATGTAATATGAAATACATTGTGCAAGATGATTTTTGAGTATAATTTATTAATAAAATAAATAAATAAAAATCAGGATAGAAAAAGTACTGTGTTATGTACACTATAAGAGTGTGATTTTTATTATTACTTAGTAATAGCTAGTAGTCTGAGCATTTAATTAGGATTATTTAAATGCCTGTAGTTCATGCATGATTTGTAAGTAAGCTTTAATAGCAATTTTTTTAATTTTTTGTTTTTTTCTATTTTTATTTTTCAGAGAGTGGAGTGTGTTTGGAAGCTGGTGTATTTGTGGCTGCTATTGTGTCTAGCAGTCCAGCTGCTAGGGAAGGCTCCCTTAACATGGGAGATCGGATTATTGCTGTAAGTACTTAAAAACAGAAATGTAAATAATTACAAAAAGAATACATTGTTGTTGGGATGTGTGTTTGTCTTTCTTAAATTAAAAAGCCATATTGTGAGTGTAATTTGTCTGTGAAAAATTTTTGAGTTACTTGTTACTGCAGATGTTAATCTTTGTGCTGTAGAAAGTAGAATTGCATACAATATGTAATATGTAAAATTAAGTGAAATAAGTAGCATTCATTGGCATTCATGTAGTAAAATTTTAACATATTTGTTCTATTTTAAGTTGAATATGTGTGCTTTTAGTTATTGTTGATTTTATATCTTCGTTTATGTAACTAATTTTGCTTAAGTAAAGTGTACTACTGTAATATGACCATAGTTGAATTTGAAATGTTACAATAAATTGTTAATGTTTTTGCAGATTAATGGAATTGCACTAGATAACAAATCTCTGAGTGAATGTGAAGCTTTGCTCCGGAACTGCAGGGATTCACTAAGTCTTTCAACCATGAAGGTGAATTTTAAATATAAAGCTGTTCTTCAAACAGTTTTGTGATTTCTTCTTTTATATATGTGTTGCATTTATTATTCTGAAGGAGCAATGTTATTTTACTCTAAAGCTTGAAAAGTTCTGTAGCATTTTAACATTATTTTGTATGATAACATGAAGAGTTGTAATCAGATTCCTTGTTGTTATAAGTATCAAATTTCAAGAATATCTGTGAATTAAACACCTTTAATTGTACACTTAACAATGATTTTGTATAGTTTTTCCCACAGAGCTCTTCAGGACAAAACATATTTGAAGGTTTGCGGGACTCCAATTGTAGGATTCACTCTTCAGAGTTACATATGAGAAATAATAAAAACTTGAAACACAACAGCTCAACCCAAACAGACATTTTCAACCCTGATATTATAGATGGGAAGAAAGATCGAAGTGATTCAGAAGAAACTTCCTTTTGTAGTCACAAGATATTTTCATCTGCCTCCTTGCATTCTAGCTTCCATCGATCAATTGATCATACTTTTCCTGGCAGTGTGGAGCACAGCCCAGGAGCTTTTAGTACAGATGTTTTCTCAAATCCAGATTATGGAATACTGGAGCCTGAGAAGCAGCAGTTTACTTTTGATCCAGCTGATGATGATTGTTTTATGACAGACAGAGCACCTGAAAAATCTCATGGACCTAAGCATAGTGGAGGTACTTGGCCAAAAATGGTAGTTGACCATTCTACAGAGGTGTCACAGTTTTCCATTTTTAAGACTACAAAACAGAGAAAGTCCATTATTGAAGCAAAAACATTTAAAATGCCAGAACCTCAATTCAAAATGGACTATTTATCGCCAACTCAATTGACTTTGCATTCTCCTCAGGCTTCAAAAGTAGAGATAGTATCTACTCCACCTACTCCACCTACAAGAAGTGATTCCTTCAAGTTTAAGCACAAACAACAAGCTAGTTCAGCTTCTGACTCTACAATAACTACAGGAACCCCCCCCACAAGTCCTAACCAGTCTTCTGCCAATGTTGGAAATAAGCCAGAATCTTCCCATGGAGGTTATGATAGAAATGGCAACCATTACTTTTTAGAAGGGAGCTTTGATTGTAGTGTCATTTCTTCAAGAAAGTCTAGTGATGAAGCAGTTTTTCATCTAAGACCTGAAGAGCCAGAGGTCAAAAGACCACGACCAAAATCTGCCCCTGCTTTGAGACATAAACTTACTCCTGTTCCAGTTCCAACCCTTCAGGTACGCATTGTTATTGCATTATAGAAAAAATGAAAAAGAAATGATTTAATATAAGATTTGTTAAAGCATCTTTTGAGTTATTTTGGCCCCAACTTGTAAATATTTTTTGTGTTTCTAAAATGCTTTGCTGTTTGTTTTTTTTAATGCAAGAATTAGCTAATTTAATCACTGGAATGTTGTAGTTTACACTGTTTCATTGTTTCACCAAGCTCATGCAGCCATTATCCTGTGTTAATGTACAGTTTACAGATTGTGTGAGGTTTTTCTGAGTGTTCCAGCTGTCCTGCTTCATTCCAAAATCCTGCATATTAGGCTAATTGGAAGTGTATATGAAGAAACAAAAAATGTCCTTTTGCTATAATTATGTTATTGTGTTTGTATGTATTTATTTCACACTATTTAGTAAACTTTGTTTTGAGTAGTTGCCCCGTAGTCCCTGAGATATATTTTCTTTATGAACTGCAGCTCTACTTTAGTAGTGTCCATATCAGTGGTGTAAAAAAACTAATAAGGCATTAAAGTGGAAGTGAAACTTTTTTATATATTCTGGCATACTTCATCAACTTGTACAATCATGTTTCCACTTTATATCAGCAGAAGTGTTGTGTCCTTAGCACAAACAGTGGGATGGTTAAACCTTACTGTCTTGAGTACATATTGCAATGCAATACAAAACTTTTTTTAACCTCATATTCTTATGTATATCATCTGACTTTATTTATTTAGCTTCCTAATTATCTTTGTCTTTTGCTTTTATTCTTATATAAGCTACTTCTGTATTTACACACAAACATTTTATATATACAGTGTATATATAGTGCCTTCCATTCGTATTGGGTCCCCTTGTAAAAATTAGTAAGAAGGGTTAGAAAAAAATCACTGTTTGCTGAAGAACCATCATCTTGCACTGAAAAAATGAGAAACATCTGACTTTTAATTGAAACAAGTTCATTCAAAGAAAAACAAAGCCCTCATCAAGAATTAAGTATTTTTAACAAAAACACTTGTACCACAATTGTTGACACCCTTGGAAATTAATGTGAAACAATGTAACTGAAGCATGTTTCCCATTTAAATTGGACATTGTTAAGTTGATTGGAGTGTATAGGAACCTTCCAGCTGAAATCAATGACTTCCTGATTAACTGGAAGGAGACACAGAACCAAATTTTCTTAGCCAGCTATCATCATGGCAAAGAGAAGAGAACACTCAATCCAAAAGCAGGAGAAGTGTGTTGCCCTTCATAACTCAGTTAACGGTTATTAAAAAATAGCTTCCCACCTGAAAATGCCCATTTCTACATTTAGGGCAATAATAAAAAAGTGGTCATCAACTGGAACTGTGACAAACTTGCCTGGAAGAGGACCAAAGTTTATTTTACTCTCACATACAGTGAAAAGGATGGTAAGAAAGGCAATAATATCTCCAAGAATCAGTATTACGGAATTGCAAGAAAATGTAAAATCCTGGGGTTATCAAGTCTCCAGAACCACCATAAGATGCCATCACCATACCAACAGATTATTTGGAGTGTATGCCAAAAAGAAGCGTTTTCTGTGAGTTACTCACAAATTCAAGTGCCTGGAGTTTGTAATATGTTACTACAACTTTGACTGGAACCATGTCCTATGGTCTGATGAAACAAAAATTTAACTTTTTTGCTATAAACATGCACAATGAGTTTGGTGTAAAAAAGGATGGCTATAATGAAAAAAATCTTGCCCAGCTGTAAAATATGGTGGAGGTTTTGTGATGTTGTGGGGCTCTTTTTCCTCAAAAGGCCCTGGAAACATTGTTAGGGTACATGACATCATGGATTCCATGAAATAAAATGAGATTTTAAATCAAAACCTGGCTGCCTCCAGCAGAAAATTAAAACTGGGTCATCACTGGATCTTCCAGTAGGGTAACGATCCAAAACACATCTCCAAATCAACCATGTAATGGTGAACTGACCACAGAATTAAAGTTCTGCCATGGCCATCTCAGTCCCCTGACCTGAACCCTATTGAAAACCTGTGGACTGATAATAGATGAGCGTACACAGAGAGGGCCTAGGACCCTGCATGGTCTCAGATGACATGGTCTGTATTCTCCAACCTTATAAAAGGTTACAAGAGAAGTCTCTGTGCAGTTATATTGGAAGTGGAAGGTTGTACAAAGTATTCAATGCAGGGTTGCCAACAATTGTGGCACATGTGTTTTTGTTAAATACTATTTATTTTTTGATGAGGCCTTTTATTCTTTAAATTAACTTGTTTCAATTTAAAGTCAGACGATTCTCATTTTTTCAGTGCGAAATGATGGTTCTTCAGCAAACTGATTTTTTTTTCCAAACCCTTCTTGCTAATTTTTACAAGGGGTGCCAATAATAGTGGAGGGCACTGTGTATGTATGTGTGTGTGTATATATACTAGCAAAATACCCGCGCTTCGCAGCGGAGAAGTAGTGTGTTAAAGAAGCAATGAAAAAGAAAAGGAAACATTTTGAAAATAACGTAACATGATTGTCAGTGTAATTGTTTTGTCACTGTTGTGAGTGATGAGTGTTGCTGTCATATATATATAAATATATATATATATATTTACACACACACATAAACATATATATATACATATCTATATATACATATCTATACATATACACATATATATATATATACACACACACATATATACATACATATATATATCTACATATATACACATACATATACATACACACATACATACATACACACACATATATACACACAAATACATATATATATATACATACACACACACATATATAAACATATATATACATATACATACATATCTACATATATACACACACAGCTATTTCGTATCAGTGCAATACGCTGCTTGTTAAAACGGATAACTCCCGCTCTTACGTGCAAGTCTGCGTGGATATTATGAACTATCGTATTTGTTCAAGTTCTATTTAAATTTTAAATAGAAGGAATTTTTATTTAGTCGACAGAAATATCTTTGGTAGGAATGGTAAAAACAGACAGGAATATTATTCCTGAATAAATCAACTCAAACCTTAAACAACTTATAATATTTTGCTCTCCATAAAAATATATCCTGTCTAAATTATACAAGTTAGAAATAAAGTAAACGTTAAAAGAACAAACATTCAAATTTCTTTACTCTTATGTAATATTATATAAAAAATAAACTTAGATTTTAAATATCCCAAAAGATTTTGCTCTCCATAAAAATATATCCTGTCAAAATTATACAAATTAAAATATGAACATGCTGCATAACAAAACCTGGAAATATAAATAAAATGTGTTCCTTTCAGCAATAACAAATCAAATCATTCAGTTGCCTTTGCTCATATGTCATTTTAGGGCTGGACGCCTGGCATCTTTTTTTGGCAACAAGTTCGTTTATGTTTGGTGTGAGGTTCTGTGTTGTGGAGATTCTCAGGATGGACTGCAGGTGCTCATTAGTGAGGCGACTCCTGTGTGCTGTTTTGTTAGTCTTTATCACTGAGAAGAGCTTCTCACACAGATATGTGCTACCAAACATGCACAAGGTTCGAGCCGCATGTAGACGGACTTTTTTTGTTCTTCAAAGTCACCAAAGCGCCGTGCGCTCAGTTTATCAGCAAAGTGCGTATTTGGGAACACCGTAGTGACGACTTGGTTCAACATTACTTGGCAACAGGGAAAGTGGGGCAAGTTGCACTGGTGCATTTGTGTCTCCCATAAAAGCAGCTTCACTTGAAATCACTTTGTGATTGTGCACGGGTAAAAACGTCCGCTGAAGTGTCAGATTCTTATTTAATTCTTCTGCTTTCTGTATCTTCTGCATTGCATTCAGGTCTTTCAGGTTACCCTGATGTTTTGTCTCATAGTGCCGTCTTAGATTAAATTCTGTAATTACAGCCACATTAGCTCCACAAATGAGACACACGGGTTTACCGACAATGTCAGTAAACATATACTCAGCCTCCCATCGGTTTTTAAAGGCTCTATTTTCAGAATCAACTTTTCTCTTCAGCATCGTGTGGGCTAGCTTCGCAATAACTTGCAGCATCATAAGCTAGACTTGATTAACGCGGTAAGTGTTCGGCAAGGCAGCTGAAGCGCTGCATTATGGGATCTGTAGTTTATTGTGTTACCAGCGCTTCATATACCCGGGCCATTAATAACAATAATACAGTATATAAAATGATCTCGCGGGCCGGATATAATTACACGCCGGGCCGGATGTGGCCCGCGGGCCTTGAGTTGGACTAAATACAACTTGAAAAGATATATTTTTTCGAATGTGGTCGCGCAATTCAGATCGAGTTGACGCGCACCGACGCATCGAGCCCGCGTGCTATTTGTGGTTTCAATAAGTCACCCTCCCCTCGCTCTTACTTTTTTACCCTTCATCTAATGAATACACTGAGTATGGCTTTACCAAAACAATCATTGATGGCGAATAGTCTTTTCAAATGAAACTTGCCTCCGATTAGTCCCAGCAACGCGCTTTCTTTCGACTCTTACATTTTTGTAGCTGTGATGTGTGCATGAATGTAATCGATGCACCAGGAAATCATGCACTGACAAAAGTTCCCCTTTGCTTGGAATTGAAAGAGTGATTAAATGCGTTATTTTTTTAACGCGTTATGGAGTACATGCATCGAAGCTTCTCAGCTGTGCTTGTGCTAAGAATAGGAAATATTTTAAAAATAACGTAACATGATTGTGAAAGTAATAGTTTTGTGACCGTTATGAGTGTTGCTGTCATCAAGAATTTGATCATCATTATTTCTTGCAATTAGGTTCGTATTTGGAGGATGTGTTTATGTGATGTTAGCTAAGACCCGGCACTTAAAAGTTTCTTGCTACAGCAATTTTAACTCCGTTACAAAGTGTTCCAAAGTGTCGTTTATGCCTCGTGTCTTCTCAGTAAACTTGTATCTCGCGAAAACCGTCATTTGCCGTAGGCATGACAAACTGCAGCGGGAGTGTGTCTATAAACTTAATGTAAACTTACGGTTCAAGCCGTGCTTTGTTTCCGCAGTAGCTGTACTTATGAATATGCATTGGCCTCGCTCACTGAGTGCAAGGGAAAAAAATAAAATGTAGTCTATAAGTTATTAAAAGTAAAACATTAACGTTTTGTTCAGTTTTTTGCTACAGCAATTTTAACTCCGTTACAAAGTGATCCAAAGTCTCGTTTATACCTCGTGTCTTCTCAGTAAACTTGTATCTCGCGAAAACCGTCATTTGCCGTAGGCATGACAAACGGCAGCGTGAGTGTGTCTATAAACTTAATATAAACTTACGGTTCACGCCGTGCTTTGTTTCCGCAGTAGCTGTACTTATGAATATGCTTGTATTCATGAATACGCTTGTATGCATCACTTGCTTCATAATCTTTTTCTGCCTTCTCAATTGTGAAAAGTCATTTTTTGCTCAGCGCTGTTTGCAGGTCTTCCTTGTTCTCTACGTACTTACGCAGGAGGCATGATGATGTCACACGAAACTCCGCCCCCACGGCCATCCAGCTCAACTCCATTACATTATATGGAGAAAAATAACCTCCAGTTATGACCATTACGCGTAGAATTTCGAAATGAAACCTGCCCAACTTTTGTAAGGAAGCTGTAAGGAATGAGCCTGCCAAATTTCAGCCTTCTACCTACACGGGAACTTGGAGAATTAGTGATGAGTGAGTGAGTCAGTCAGTCAGTCAGTGAGGGCTTTGCCTTTTATTAGTTTGTATATATATATATATGTATGTATATGTGTGTATATATATATATATATATATATATATATATAATAGTGTAAATGTACTACATATATTTTTATATATACACAGTACACCAACAAAATTCACAGGGGTTGCGTTCTTAGAGCACCCACGAATTGTGAAAAACCTCAACTTTTGGATGTGGTTAAAAAATGCCTTTTAAATGCCTGTTTTTATAGTTTAAACCCTAAATACAGTATGCCCACAAAGCACTTTAATTTCGTTTCAAACTCACATTAATATATTATTACATTACCTAAAAAATTACCTTAATACGTTACCTAAAAGCAGAATGTAAAGGTAAACCTGTCTACTGTACAGTACTGTACTGCTATATCTGCCGCAGTGCTAGAAAAATACCGATGTTACCGCTATACGTACTGTAATTCATACAAACCCGTTTTCTTTGGTATGCGCTGTCGTTTTCTTTGTTTTAAGTGGAGTAAATACATAATTTCATTTAATTACAATAAAATGTTCAGGTACTCACCAATGATGAATGATATTGATAATGATGAAGTAGCTGTGCAGTACGATGCAGAGGATTTAAAACTCCTCGGGTGGCACCTCTTCTTCAGGCGCACCAGGAGGAGTCATTTCTTTGGACTGGTCTTCTTCTGGTGGGGTTTTGTGCTGGCTTTTCTTTATAGGTTTCAGGAACATTGTGATGGGAAGTTGCTACATTGTCTCCTGTAGCGAACTGCTGGTACAATTTCTGTGCTCTCTCACGGATGATGTTACCGTCCAAGGGGATGTTGTTCTTCCTGCAGTCGGTGATCCACAGTGCCAAGGCAGATTCCATCCTGACGATATTTTCATTCCTTATGGTCGTTACCTTTTTGGCACTATCACAGAAACTTACAGATGTGGTACTCCAGATCGCTGCTTCGTTATTCTGTATGTAGCGTGTGGTGCTTTCATTAATGCCATAGTGGTGTGCTACTGCAGCATAACTTTTTAGTTCCCGGAGCAAATCCAGTAGTTCAACCTTCTCGTGGAGTTTTTTTTAACTTCTTCTGGTACTTAGGCACAGTGCCAGAAGCCTTAGAAGGTGCAGGGCGATTCGGCAAGATCTTGTGCGTTTAAGAATAACAAAATGAAAAACACGAGGACGCTAAGCTGGAGTCGCATCACTGGGCAGCAATCAATCAGCAGCAAGGAGAAATGAATAATGCTCTCGGATTGGCTACTGTCACCATCCCAAACCGTGTTTCTCTCAGTGGTGGTAAACCCACTCACCTGGAGACGTGTTACAGGGCAGCCATCAATCAGCAGCAAGGAGAAATGAATAACGCTCTCGGATTGGCTACTTTCACCATCCCAAACCGCGTTTCCCTCAGCGGTGGTAAACCCACTCACCTGGAGACGCGTCACAGGGCAGTAATTAATCAGCATCAAGGAAAAATGAATAATGCTCACAGATTGGCTACTTTCACCATCCCAAACCACGTTTCCCTCACCGGTTGCTTCCTGTTCTCTCTACAGCACAGTATATATATATATATATACACACACAGTGGAATGCAAAAGTTTTGGCACCTTTGCTTAAAATGACTGTTACTGAGAATGGTTACATGAGCAGAACATGAACAAATCACCAAAAGGCATAAAATTAAAGATGACTTATTTTTCGTTTGGGCACCCAACATGATCATTACTTAGCAACACCCCCTTTGGTAAGTATCACAGCTTGTAAACACTTTTTGTTGCCATCGAAGAGTCTTTCAGTACTTGGGGTATTTTCTCGCATTCATCCTTGCAAAAGATTCTCGGGCCGTCTTACACGCACTGCTCTTTTGAGATCTATCCACAGATTTTCACTGATTTTTAGGTTGGTATTGCCAAAGGGTGTGTTACTAAATACTAATTATAAATGTATTTATATTTTTTTTCTGTAAAATTACAGTTGCTTGTAGTGATTTTGCAGTTTCATGTATGTTGTTTGGTATTGTTCATTGGTAGCTCTTATCTTAACCTTTATTGTCTAGGTCCCAGGTTACACACCTGAAGAGCGTCAGTCTCCAGATCCACATGAGTGGGTTCGCTACTCTCCAAAACGTTCTCACAGACACAGTGTGGGTTTTGTTTCATCAGCTTTCCCTGTTGTAGTTTCAAGTAAGTAGACTGAATTGAATTCAGGCCTATCTTCGTAACATTTGTTTGATTAAATATATTTTAGGGAGGCAGTCTTTACATTTTTTGATTTAAAAAAAAAAAAAAATTCCAACATTTAAAGTTTTTTTTTATTGTTTATAATCTAATATACATGTCTAAAATGTGACCTGATTAAGAATGTGCTTTGTCCATAAATGCCTTTGGACTAACAAAAAACTTATCTTACCTAAAATAAAAACTTAAATAATTACCTAAATGTTTTAAAATTCCTATACCACAGTGTATATACACACTCTTAGGTGATAATGTGTGATGCTTGAATAGCTCTTACACTTCTTTAGCAATGCTCAACCACCCCATTACATTATCTTAAAGCCATATATTATATGAATGTCGGTCACATTAGATTTAAAGTAGGTGCGTTACTTTGGATCTTATTCTTACTGTAAGAAGATTTAGAATGTCCTATTAATAAGAAACAGTAAACTGCATCTACATTTGCATGCTTCCCCCTCATGCATTATATTGGTTCTTGTAGTTAACAATACTGAATAACATAGATTAGTTATTGTTAGAGGTTACATTAAAACATGGAATGTACATTATTGTATTAAGAGCTATGTTAACAAAATACTACATCTAGTTCCTTGTTTCTAAAAACAATATTTAAAGGAAAATACTGCAGCAATAAGCAAGTAGTGTTCAACTTCAATAAAAAATTTACAGTTGTTTATAAATATTAATTAGAATTTGACAAAGCAAATATTTTGCTACAGAAATCTTTGTCTTTCTCTTTAGTACGTTTTGTATAGTTTTGATTTAGTTCTACTGTAGTTCTTTTTTATTTATTAGTTCTTTTTTTTATTTAAATCTCTCTATTAGATTAAAAAGGTTTTCTGTCATGTCCACATTATTCAGCCTTGGCACCGCTCGCCCAATCATTACTACTTCTGCGCACATCCTCTCTCCGTACTACCCCGTGACACTTCCAGTGCTAAGTAGCCCTTCAGCACAGTCGGTATAATGGCCAGACAGAAAAGCAAATGATCTATTCAAGAATGTCAAATTTTAGATCATGATAGAAAAAGAGCAACAAGATCTGATAATGAACGTCGAAAAAAGAAAATAAAGAGCTGCATATAATAAAAATCAAGAATAAAGAGAATCTCCAATAAATGAAAAAATTAACAATATCCCGATTAATGTCTGAGCAAAAATGCCATGTTTATAGAATGTAAGTTAGAGGATAAAGTAATTCATAATATTCTTTTTGATAAGCTGTTGATGTAATTTCATTTTTTATTTACTTTGTTACATTTTATTACGTTTTACTTTTTTTTTTTTTTTGCTGTGTTTTATTATTCATTGATATTTAGAAATAGCCACTTGTAGTGAAATACTCAAGTAACTAATTTTCTGCCTATAATAATAAAGGACGAAACTGTCTTCCTCCTGCGGCCTGCATACTCTTCTATGTACCTTCTCTTTAAACACAATCGCTTTCTGTAACAGAGGAGCACACCGACACCCTTTGAGCGGCTCAGTCGTGAGACAGCGGGCGAGGGAAGTGAGCAGGGAATGGAGTCCCCTATTAATTATAAATTATGTATATTGATTTTTATTTGTGATATTGTGCATCTGGCATCTACTATGTATTTTTATATTGCTATGGTAAAGTCAAAACTCTCCTAGGCCAGGGAGGCAGCTGTCTCTTTTGCTAAATTAATTCTCAGATGCTAAAAGCAGTTTGGAAGCTAGGGATAAAGTCAGAAACTTTACTCTGTAGTTCTATACAGTTGAAGTCAGAAGTTTACATACACTTAGGGTGAATTATTTAAAACTCGCTTTATAACACATCCACAGATTTTATACTACCAAACTATACATTTCTTATGTCATTTAAGAAGAAGGGGCCTGAGTTTCCTCGAAAACTTGCATATTGTAATCTTTTTAGTTAGCCAATAAAAGGTGTCATTTTGCTTTCACTTTTTGTTGACTATATCACAATTCCAGTGGGTTGCAAGTTTACATATAGTTTAGGTATGCCTTTAAACAGCTTAGAAATTTCCAAAAAATGATGTCAAGCATTTAGGCATTTAGACAATTAGCTTCTCAAAGCTAGTTAACCTAACTGGAGCCAACATGTGTATGTATGTTAAGGCCTACCATCAAACTTATGCCTCGTTGCTTGACATAATGGGAAGATCAAAAAAAAAAAAAATCAGCCAAGACAACAGAAATAAAAAATGTAGACCTACCCAAATCTGGTTCATCCTTGGGAACAATTTTTAAATGCCTGAAGGTTCCACTTTCATCTGTACAAGCAGTAATATGCAAGTACAAATACCAGAGGACTACACAGCCAACGTACTGCTCAGGAAGGAGATGCATTCTGTCTCCTAGAGAAGAATGTACTTTGACACAAAAGTACAAATCATTCCCAGAACAACACCAAAGGACCTAGTGAAGATGCTGGAGGAAACAGGTAGACAAGTATCTATATCCGCAGTGAAACAAATCCTATATCAACATAACCTGAAAGGCTGCTCAGGAAGGAAGAAACCACTGCTCCAAAGCGACCATAAAAAGCTAGACTACAGTTTGCAGTGGTACATAGTAGCAATAGCCTTACATTCTGGAGAAATGTCTTCTGCACTGATGAATCCAAGATTGAACTGTTTGGCCATAATGGCAATCATTATGTTTGATGGAAAAATGGTTTACACTTACAATCCAAAGAACACCATCCCAACTGTCAAGCATCATGTTGTAGAGGTGCTTGTTTTCTGCAGGATGGACTGGTGCACTTCACAAAATATATGGCATCATGAGGAAGGAAAATTTTGTAGATATTCTCCAGCAACATCTCAAGAGCTGAGATGAGTTCCAAATGGGTTTTCCAAATGGACAGTGACCTCAAGCATACCTTCAAAGGTGTGGCAAAATAGCTTAAGGACAAAAAGGTCAAAGTATTAGAGTGACCATCACAAAGCCCTGATCTCAGTGCGATTGAAGATTTGTGGGCAGAACTGAAAGTGGGTGTAGGTCTACAAAATTGTCACAGTTACACCAGTTCTGTCTGGAGGAATGGGCCAAAATTCCAGCAACTTATTGTAAGAAGCTCATGAAAAGCTACCCAAAGTGTTTGCCTCAGGTTAAACAATTTAAAGGCAATCCTGCAAAATATTGACAAAGTGTATGTAAACTTGTGACCCGTCACAAGTTTTATCTCTGCAGGAAACTATACAAATGTTAAACACAGATAATGTAGTTTACTACAGGCATAGAGATTTTGACTACTCTTGTACTTCTATTTTTTTGTAGTTTGAAATTTGTTCCAGTGATGTTTTTCTCCTTTCCACAAATTACATACAAACTTGGCATGACATGGAAAATTATGAAGTTTCAAATTTCCGTTTAATTTCTGCATTTGGGAAAATGTTTATTTGAGTTTACTATTTCTAGTGTAAATGTACTGGTAGATTACAAAAATGCATTATTCCATGGATAAGAATAATATACCTGCCTCTGATTAATAATAGGTATCTGCATTTTCCTTTCGTACATTCAGTTATTCTTTTATTTATGGTAACACTTTCGATTAGGCACTACCTATTGTGCATCTGTTAGTCACATCCTGTTATGTATAAATATATAAACAAAGAGTCAATAAAGGGATTATTTATCGGTATGCAGTCTAGCATATTACAATTTCACTTAATGGGTTAAGTAGGTGATAATATGTCTCTCAGTATTTCATACTTCTCTATAAATCTTGTAAATTCTTAATACTTAATAAGAATAAATGAAGCTGTCACAAGTAATTCGAACTGCTTACCGTATGCTCTTAATATGCCACACTGTGCAGAGATGAATAACCACTTTGCTGATTCTTTTACAAATTGTGGGTAGTACCTAGTCTAAAGTGTTAATTTTTTTCTGCACAGCAACTTCACCTCAGTGTTTGGCACCATGTCCTGCAGTTACTGCTGTCATGAGAAATCCAATTTACACTGCTTGGAGCCACCGGATTGCTAATGTTAATTGTCCTTCAGTGGCCAGTCAAATCTGTCAACAACATTCACATCCCAGGTATTCCTTTAAATTTCCAGATTCAACAAAAACATTCTATATATATATTTTAATAAATGTGTTCCAGTTGTTAAGTGATATTTTTATACTACATTTATCCTTTGATGTTTTGTCTGTTGATTACCACTTGTGCCGGTATATGACTCATTCATTTGTGGGTTTTTTCTATTTTACTGTTGGTTTTATGGATTTTTATGTTACTGGATTCTGGTAAATTACATAGCATTCAATATAACCATTTATTCTTTGATCAAAGTTTGCTAATAACGAGAGATCTTCTTCAAACTGTTCTTCATGCTGTCTCCTACTCAGATAGTATCTTTTATTACTGATATTTGTTATTTAGAGGTAATGTTGAACTTGTCTTCAGACAGTAAACTTGATTTACCATGAAATATTCTGTCTTAAGAGTACCAAATTCTCCCTTAGTTAGGCTTAATGTCTACTTGAAAAACATTGCTGCTTTAACAAAATGTACCTCAGACTATAAATATTGACAAAGACAGACTGCAAAATGCTTTCATACACATACATTGTGTGGTATGTTTCTAATTGTACAGTTAATAATACATTATCAGTCAAATGGTACATATGTCTCTCGAGGGTTGCATTGATAACGCTATTTATATTGAAGTTTAAAAGCCTGATGATCACAAAATGAAAACAATTTGTGTTCATAGGCATAGTTTTATCTATCTTATTTGTGCTACATGTATAAAACAAAAAAATATTTAAATGTTCTGTTTGTGATTTTAAGGAATGTACAAATATTTTCTGTTTAATTTAAATACATCATTCACTTAAAATGCAAAAATGTTTAAATTTCTTATTTAAACTATTAAGTATAAATTTCAATTTTATCTCCTTAATGTAGTCCAAGACACCAGGGTCGTCTAAGTTTAGACCTTAGCCACAAATGCTCCAGTGATTTTTCTGAGTCACCCAGAAGTAAAACACCTCATGGAACCAATTCTCTACCTTCTAGTGCCAGACTTGGTAAATATGTCTATCGTCTTTGCAGAATTAAGCTCATTTATATATGTTTTATAGCTCACCTAATTTGTGGAAACATTTTCTGGTAATTTTCTGGTAAAGTTCTTTCTCATTGTGTCCTCTGTGATTTGAAATTTATTTTATTCAATGAAATAATTGGTGTTTTGATTTATTTTTTTATTTAAAGATAGATATTGGTCCATGTGGAGTTTTCCAAAAAATTGTAAATTACAGTTACAAGATATTTCTTTTTCTCTTGAATTACTCTTTTTTTTCTCCTCTTGTCGCATATATACTGTGTGTGTGTGTGTGTGTGTGTGTATGTATATGTGTATATATATATATATATATATATATATATATATATACACACACACACACACACAGTGGGAACGGAAAGTATTCAGACCCCCTTCAATTTTTCACTCTTTGTTATATTGCAGCCATTTGCTAAAATCATTTAAATTTAATTTTTTCTTCATTAACGTACACACAGCACCCCATATTGACAGACAAAAAGAAGAATTTTTGAAATTGTTGCAGATTTATTAAAAAAAAAAAACTGAAATATCACATGGTCCTAAGTATTCAGACCCTTTGTTGTGACACTCATATATTTATATTTGTGTGGAGTTTACATGTTCATCCTTGAGATCACCTTCATTTGAGTCCAGCTGTGTTTGATTATACTGATTGGACTTGATTAGGAAAGCCACACACCTGTCTATATAAGACCTTACAGCTCACAATGCATGTCAGAGCAAATGAGAATCATGAGGTCAAAGGAACTGCCTGAAGAGCTCAGAGACAGAATTGTGGCAAGGCACAGATCTGGCCAAGGTTACAAAAAAAATTCTGCTGCACTTAAGGTTCCCAAGAGCACAGTGGCCTCCATAATCCTTAAATGGAAGACGTTTGGGACGACCAGAACCCTTCCTAGAGCTGGCTGTCCAGCCAAGCTGAGCTACCGGGGGAGAAGAACCTTGGTGAGAGAGGTAAAGAAGAACCCAAAAATCACTTTGGCTGAGCTCCAGAGATGCAGTCAGGAGATGGGAGAAAGTTGTAGAAAGTCAACCATCACTGCAGCCCTCCACCAGTCAGGGCTTTATGGCAGAGTGGCATGTCAGAAGCCTCTCCTCAGTGCAAGACACATGACAGCCCGCATGGAGTTTTCTAAAAGACACCTGAAGATTCTCTGGTCTGATGAGACCAAGATAGAACTTTTTGGCCTTAATTCTAAGCTGTATGTGTGGAGACAACCAGGCACTGCTCATCACTTGTCCAATACAGTCCCCACAGTGAAGCATGGCAGTGGCAGCATCATGCTGTGGGGGTGTTTTTCAGCTGAAGGGACAGGATGACTGGTTGCAATCGAGGGAAAGATGAATGCGGCCAAGTACGGAGATATCCTGGACAAAAACCTTCTCCAGAGTGCTAATGACCTCAGACTGGGCCGAAGGTTTACCTTCCAACAAGACAATGACCCCAAGCACACAGCTAAAACAACGAAGGAGTGGCTTCACAACAACTCAGTGACTGTTCTTGAATGGCCCAGCCAGAGCCCTGACTTAAGCCCAATTGAGCATCTCTGGAGAGACCTAAAAATGGCTGTCCACCAACGTTTACCATCCAACCTGACAGTACTGGAGAGGATCTGCAAGGAGGAATGGCAGAGGATCCCCAAATCCAGGTGTGAAAAACTTGTTGCATCTTTCCCAAGAAGACTCATGGCTGTATTAGCTCAAAAGGGTGCTTCTACTAAATACTGAGCAAAGGGTCTGAATACTTAGGACCATGTGATATTTCAGTTTTTCTTTTTTAATAAATCTGCAACAATTTCAAAAATTCTTTTTTTTTGTCTGTCAGTATTGGGTGCTGTGTGTACATTAATGAGGAAAAAAATTAATTTAAATGATTTTAGCAAATGGCTGCAATATAACAAAGAGTGAAAAATTGAAGGGGGTCTGAATACTTTCCGTACCCACTGTATGTATCTATATATATATATATACAGTAATCCCTCCTCGATCGCGGGGGTTGCGTTCCAGACCCCCCCCGCGATAGGTGAAAATCCGCGAAGTAGAAACCATATGTTTGTATGGTTATTTTTATATATTTTAAGCCCTTATAAACTCTCCCGCACTGTTTATAAATATTCCCCACAGAGTTATACAGCATAATCCCTTTGTATTCTCTTAGATATTAGGTAAGATTCATTGAAATTATGTATATAAACACACTGTTTATATACAGTAAAACCTAAATATTATTTTAAAGATATTGAGTGTCTCCGATATCACTTATGTTACAGCCATTACGATAGACAGGCCACCAGCAATAAATACGTACAATGCAAGAAAAATAGTATACAGTAAATGTGTGTACAGTGACACTAAACGAACGTACATGTACTAAGCACTGTAAGAAGAAAATTAATTATGGTTACTCACCAGCAATGACACGATGACTTGTCCGATAACAATGAGTTTAATTTTACTGCACAACAAAGGAGAGCGTTACAGCCCTTATAAAGGAGCCACTTCAGGCGATTGTGTAGCACTGCCGTTGTTCTTCTTCTGGCAGTCTTCAATCCAAATCCCTAAAGCAGATTCCATCCAGACTACTGCCTTATTACATCCACTTACAACTCGTTTTGCACCCTGGTTAAAAGGACACAGCAGCCGTAGATCTTATATTCCTTTCCTGCTTTTTAAATAAAAAGAATCGTAGCCTTCAACAAATCCAAAGCGTTTACCTTTTCGGCAATCGTTAACATCTTCTTGCGCTTGGGCACGGCCCCTGAAGCAGTAGCAGATTGTTTTGGAGCCATAATGAAGGGCTTGACTATGCACAAAGATAAACACTAAAGAGCACAACTCTTTACACAGCGAAACACGTTGATGCTGAATGAGCGAGATGAGACTTCCTGGTTCCTGGTTAACACTGCATTCAGCACGCAGGAGCTCAACTGCATGCTCTGATTGGTTAGCTTCTCAGTCAGGAGAACTTAACTGCGTGCTCTGATTGGTTAGCTTCTCAGCCATCCGCCAATAGCGTCCCTTGTATGAAATCAACTGGGCAAACCAACTGAGGAAGCATGTACAGGAAGTAAAAAGACACATTGTCCGCAGAACCCGCGAAGCAGCGAAAAATCCGCGTTATATATTTAGTTATGCTGTCATATAAAATCCGCGATAGAGTGAAGCCGCGAAAGTCGAAGCGCGATATAGCGAGGGATTACTGTATTGGATAGATTTAACGAGTACCTTTCAAAAAATGCTTTACTAATAAAACACTGAAAACATTAACATTAAATTTAACAATTTTGATTAGAAATTTTGAAAATAGTCTATTTTATGGTACATGGCATATTTGTGACAGTAAATAGAAGTGATTGTAAAAGTCATTAAATGAAAAAAGAGTAATTAAAATGCCAGAAAGAACAGCTGGGTATTCAATCCATTTTGTATGACGAGATAGCTGAATCTTCAGAATTTAATGGTGATATGCTGGTTGATCTGGTGTGACAGATGAAATTCTTGTGGTACGGATTTTGAAGAAAAAGTTTATTAATTCTATCTCAAAACATCAACAACAAATATTTGCATGTATATGAATAGTACATAAAAAATGAGCTTCATCTATCCAAGTACAGGGTGAGGCAGAAAGGAAGGACTTTTTTACAAAATCACAAAATTTTTAGTTTTTTCTTACAAAGAAATTTATTGAAAGATTTGAGTTCATATTGAAATAGCATTTGACAATTTGTAGGGATGGAAATGCAGGTCTAAATGCAAAATACGCCTTACCAAACAATTACTGAGGCCAAGTTCAGAAGAATGCTTCTGAGTAAATAGACTTGGACTGCGCAGTCATACCCTTTCCACATTTTAGGGGTACATGCCATTCATGTAGCCCCCGGCAGTCTTTTGTTTATTAGTGTACCTCGTGTTTCTGTTGATATTGAAATGGCAACGAAACTCGCGCTGAACTGCGGTAATAGATTGGTTGTTCTTGACAAAACAGTTGTATGTAAAAATGCGGTTTTCTATCGTCCATGGCTTCAACTAAAAAGAAAATAAGACTTCGCGAATCTAATGCCACCTACCGCACATCTGTCACTCCACCTAATGGTGAGTTCTAGCCATTTCAAAGACGTCCGTCCTTTCTGCCTCACCCTGAGGCAGAGTGATGTGTGGTTCAGCCTAATTGGTGACTTGATGCTGGTTCCACTCCCATGCCCCTGCCGACTCTAATCCCATGTCCCCAATCAACTGTACTTCTGAATTAAATGAAAATTTTTGTATGTATGCTTAAGGCTGGTAGTTTGAAAGAGGGAGAAAGAATAAGTAAAAGTTTTTGTCTTGTTCAGTGTGTAACCTGGTGGCTATCAGTTCAAGCCAGAGAGACAAGTACCTGCTCTGCTGTCAAGCCCATTTGAGTAGCAGAGGGCTAACAAGAATTTTTACAGAGAATGATGCACACCTACGTGTTAATTTAATATTTTTTTTGTTAAAGAAATGTTTCAGTCTGAAAGATGTATACAAACACATTATACTGGTTTTGGCTGAAACTGAGAGAAATTTTAATTATTCTGTGTTTTGGATTTTTGGCCATATTTTTCACTCCTATTAAAAATATGCCTTTGCAGAAAATTTTAAAGAATAGAATATAAGTCAAGTGTATAGCAACTCCTTAGGAGCAGTAACGTGCGCAAAGACTATGGTGGAGGTGCCTTGTCTCTCTAATTTGGTCATTACTACTAGCAAAATACCCGCGCTTCACAGCGGAGAAGTAGTGTGTTAAAGAAGTTATGAAAAAGAAAAGGAAACATTTTAAAAATAACGTAACATGATTGTCAGTGTAATTGTTTGTCACTGTTATGAGTGTTTCTGTCATCAAGGATTTGATTATTATTATTTCTTTCAATCAGGTTCATATTTGGAGGATGTGTTGTGTTCAAGTTATATTCCGTGTTTGTCAACCGTTGTAAAGATAACAGGTTTCATTCATCGAAGTGTTCACTACCCAAATCGGTACTCGTGAATCTAAGATGTTTAACAGGCATTCCCGGTATTAAGTTGTGGATTTGCCTGCGAATATTTAGCGGTAGCGTATCTATGAATGTAATTTAAACTTAAGCTTTACACCTTGCTTTCCTATTGATATGTGTACAAATGCTTGTTCAGCGTCAGGGGGTTGTTCGTTTCCTACTGCATCAATAAGCAGCTCGTCTTCCTCTTTATCTGAGACATCACACACTGCATGCACGGGTTTACCTTTCCCAGTCCTGCAAAGTCAGTTCACATGAGCCGCTCAGAGTACATGCATCGAAGGTTCTCAGCTGTGCTTGTGCTATCTTGTGCGATCTTGCGATGTCCGCGGCTTTATTTAATGTTCGCTCAGACCCAGCAATGCGTCTTCTCATTAAACTTGTATCTCGTGAATATCGTATTCGTCGTAGGCATGACAAACGCCAGCGGCAGCGTGTCTATGAACTTAATTTAAACTTAAAGTTTACACCGTGATTTATTTCCGCAGTAGCTGCACTTATGAATATGCTTGTTGTATGCGTCACTCACTTCATATTCTTTTGCTGCCTTCTCAATTGTGTAATGCGTTTTTTGTTCAGCGCTCTTGCTTGTTCTCTGCGTACTGCGTTCACAATCAGTTCACGTGAGCCCCTCGGAGTACATGCATCGAAGGTTCTCAGCTGTGCTTGTGCTATCTCGTGGGATCTTGCGATGTCCACGGCTTTATTTAATGTTAGCTAAGACCCGGCACTTAAAAGTTTTTCTCGCAATTTTGCTGAGTTTGTGCCAAACACTATTCTATCCCTGACCATCTCATCTTCGTTTGCATAAGCACAGTCCTTCACCCACGAATATTTAGCGGCAGCGTGTCTATTGGATTGCTGCTGACGGACAGCCTTATATGGGCAGGCACTCAATTACTTGGGAGGCGTGACGATGAGGGACGCAACTCCACGTCACACGGTGACCGAGCTGCAGGCTATGGCCGTATATATGTACGTAAGTAGGTTCCAGATATTCCGTTACACGTAGAATTTCGAAATGAAACCTGCTTAACTTTTTGTAAGTAAGCTGTAAGGAATGAGCCTGCCAAATTTCAGCCTTCTACCTACATGGGAAGTTGGAGAATTATTGATGAGTCAGTCAGTCAGTCAGTGAGGGCTTTGCCTTTTATTAGTATAGATTTGAGAACTCATTTGTTCTAGTTCTGTTGTTGGCAGATGATAAAGTTCTTTTTTCACACCTGGCTGTTCCCTTTGGTGTTCGCCACAGCTGGCTGCATGTGTGATGTGATTGGAATGAGAGTCTGCATCTTCCGAGGTTAGAATTCATAGCTGAAAATAAAGGTTTACTATAGTTTGCCGTGGGTTCGTAAATGGAGCTCTCCTGATAAGATGGTGCAGAAGCCATGTATTATTATTATTATTATGATTATTATTATTATGCTTATTATAATTATTATTTGGGAGGAGGTTTAGGGTTCTAGTGGTGATGCTGTCAAGAGCCTTTCTGTGGCAGGTATACCAATTTGCAGAGAGACACATGCGCATAAACAGGATGGACTAAATGTTGGGAATAGCTATTGGAAGTGTATTCTATTTAAGCCTAGTCTAGCTGCTGTATTGCCTACCAATACAAGCT
>JANRMT010062813.1:31250739-31263162 GCA_026402145.1 Polypterus bichir lapradei | reverse complement strand
GTGTGAGCAGAGGTGCTGTTTGCACAGAAGCTGTTTGCTTAAAAGATACTGACGCTCCTCTAAAAAATGCCGCTTTATTGCGGTGCTCGGCATATTTAAAAGCACAAAAGCACACGTATTGATTTTTTGATTGTTTGCTTTAATCTTGCGCTCTCTCTCTGACGTTCTCTGCGCCTGACGGAGGAGATTTGAGCAGAGGGGCTGTTTCAACAGAGGCTGTTTGCTTAGAAGATACTGACGCTCCTCTGAAAAATGCCGCTTTACTTAAAAGCACACGTATTGATTTTTTGATTGTTTGCTTTTCTTTGTGAGCGCTCGCTCTCTCTCTTAAATTCTCTGCTCCTGATGCAGACACTCATTTGAAGAAAAGATATATTTGCATTCTTTTAATTGTGAGAAAGAACTGTCATCTCTGTCTTGTCATGGAGCACAGTTTAAACTTTTGACTAAAGGGTGTTATTTCATGTCTAGAGGGCTCTAATAATGTTAACAGTGTGGGAGAGTTTATAAGGGCTTAAAATATATAAAAATAACCATACAAACATATGGTTTCTACTTCGCGGATTTTCATCTATCGCGGGGGGTTCTGGAACGCAACCCCCGCGATCGAGGAGGGATTACTGTACATGTATTTATGCTACTGAAAACAAAAGCAAAGGGTAAAACCTTAATTTGTGTAAGTGTGCTCCAGTCTTGAATTAAAGAATGAAAAATGGAAGCGCATGACTACTTCTTTTGTAGAAAAATGTGACAAGACCCCTGTAGCATCAAGTTCAAACAGGATTCAGCCCTGGATTGGGTTTCAGTCCCTCTTGGGGAAACATACACTTCACTCTTAGCCATTCAGGGCCAACGTTAGTGACATATAAAGTAGTTACTGATGTTTATTTGTTGGTGAAATTACTATCCTATCAAAGAATAGACCTTTATTTGTATTTGCAAAAGTCCCAGCAGTATTGTCTAGCCCAGTTTGTATTTGACAGTCAAATAATATAAATGCAAAAAGCCTGTTCCTTTAATATCTGCTAGGTGGTCACTTCTGGCGATTGTTTCTGTATCATAGTGTCTGTTATGCTGAATTGAGACTTGTGCTGTTTTTTACAGCACTGTGACTAATACATTGCTTGCAGCACAAATGGCAGTTTTTAATGGCAAGCGATGTTAGCAGTCACTATCATCTGCTGCAATTTTATTTGCAATATATTTTGTGTTTCAGATGTAAACAAATTGTCATACTATAGGTTAATCCAGGTTTTATTTATATATGCAGCAATTACAGCCTCAAGTCTTTTTGAATGCGATGCCACAAGCTTGGCACACCTATCCTTGGCCAGTTTCGCCCATTCCTCTTTGCAGCACCTCTCAAGCTCCATCAGGTTGGATGGGAAGTGTCGGTGCACAGCCATTTTAAGATCACTCCAGAGATGTTCAATCGGATTCAAGTCTGGGCTCTGGCTGGGCCACTCAAGGACATTCACAGAGTTGTCCTGAAGCCACTCCTTTGATATCTTGGCTGTGTGCTTAGGGTCGTTGTCCTGCTGAAAGATGAACCGTCGCCCCAGTCTGAGGTCAAGAGCGCTCTGGAGCAGGTTTTCATCCAGGATGTCTCTGTACATTGCTGCAGTCATCTTTCCCTTTATCCTGACTAGTCTCCCAGTTCCTGCCACTGAAAAACATCCCCACAGCATGATTCTGTCACCACCATGCTTCACTGTAGGGATGGTATTGGCCTGGTGATGAATGGTGCCTGGTTTCCTCCAAATATGACGCCTGACATTCACACCAAAGAGATCGATCTTTGTCTCATCAGAACAGAGAATTTTGTTTCTCATGGTCTGAGAGTCCTTCAGGTGCCTTTTGGCAAACTCCAGGCGGGCTGCCATGTGCCTTTTACTAAGGAGTGGCTTCCATCTGGCCACTCTACCATACAGGCCTGATTGATGGATTGCTGCAGAGATGGTTGTCCTTCTGGAAGGTTCTCCTCTCTCCACAGAGGACCCCTGGAGCTCTGACAGAGTGACCATCGGGTTCTTGGTCACCTCCCTGACTAAGGCCCTTCTCCCCCGATCGCTCAGTTTAGATGGCCGGCCAGCTCTAGGAAGATTCCTGGTGGTTTCGAACTTCTTCCACTTACGGATGATGGAGGCCACTGTGCTCATTGGGACCTTCAATACAGCAGAAATTTTTCTGTAACCTTCCCCAGATTTGTGCCTCGAGACAATCCTGTCTCGGAGGTTTAGAGACAATTCCTTTGACTTCATGCTTGGTTTGTGCTCTGACATGAACTGTCAACTGTAGGACCTTATATAGACAGGTGTGTGCCTTTCCAAATCATGTCCAATCAACTGAATTTACCACAGGTGGACTCCAATTAAGCTGCACAAACATCTCAAGGATGATCAGGGGAAACAGGATGCACTTGAGCTCAATTTTCAGCTTCATGGCAAAGGGTATAAATACTTATGTACATGTGCTTTCTCCATTTTTTTATTTTTAATAAATTTGCAAAACCTCAAGTGAATGTTTTTCATATTGTCATTATGTGGTGTTGTGTGTAGAATTCTGAGGAAAAAATTAATTTAATCCATTTTGGAATAAGGCTGTAACATAACAAAATGTGGAAAAAGTGATGCGCTGTGAATACTTTCCGGATGCACTGTAATTCTGCTACTGGATTATTTTCACAATATCAGGTTTTTTGAGCTGTAAATATGAACTAAAAAAGATAAATTAATAAATATAGCCTAAATACAAAAACACATTAGTATGTTTAGCTTTTCATCACTTGACCTGTAGTTCAGTGGCGACATTGCTAACTCAGGAATTTTACAAGATTTGTATTGCTTCGTTGTTAAAGTGATTGGTCAGCAACAATATGCTGATCTTGTATGATGACCTTTTCAGTCTCTCGATCAGTGTCGTTTTATTTTCAAAATTCGGTAGCGGTGTCCCCTAGACTTTCTTGTGTACTCAGATATGGGGATGGATATTTGAGGAGTAAACCGCAAGACAATGATTATATTATGTACATTAAAGAACCATCAGTAACAAATCAAAACATTACTTTTATAATAATTGTTCAATATATTATTAAAGTTGAATAAATTGGACTCTGCAGCTGTATGTGTTCAAGTAAAGTACCACTTCTGGTTAATGGATTTAGCCCAAAAGTTAATACAGATCTACAATTTTGGTGTAACAACCACATGCCTAATTTCATCCATCTATCTAGTTGCGTTTTTGAGTTATTGTGTTTATATACACACACAGACATAATTCCAAAAAACGGTATTTTCGCAGTCTGGGAGGTCTAAAACGTCATGGTTCATCAAAATCTCAAGGTCAAATTTTTTTCATGATTACTATAATTTCTCTATACTTTGTGTACTTCGTGTGCAAAGTGGCAGGTGAACCACTGGCAACAAAAAGCAGGCAACTGAGAAATAAACTGAAACGTTACTCACTTGTGATTTTTCTGTCCATACAGTAAAGTTTTTGTTGACCAGCACATTCTGTTTTCAGGCGTTTGAATTACATCTTGATATACAAGTGCAAAGAAAGGCGGCACGTAAATCACTTTCTATTCCACACACTTTACACACGTATTCAGCTTGCTCTGTTGCCAAAAATGCTGTGTGAACACCCGCTGTCTATCACCAGCTGCTGTTAACTGGATGAACATGTGCGGGCGGCTCATGGTGGATGACTTTCAGTTTTAGAGTTAAAAGTTATAAGGGTTAAAAACTAACAGTAAGAATATTCATTCAAAAACGAAGATTCATGGAAGGTTTTGAAGCGAGGACAAAAAAAAAAAAAAAACACAAGAAAACTACTTCCGGCACTAACTCCAGTTTGAGTATATCAAAGTAAAAGCTCTTGCTAAGCCCACAGTACTTCAATGGGATGCTCATATCTGAAGATCATACATTAGAGTGAATTAGGACAAGTCGATGAGAACAAACTGTTTGTGAGATCCGACTGAAGGGCCCTGTTTCTCCTGTACTCCACCACACTGCTTGGTTTTGTACAGCATGTTAATGTGATTCTCTAAGTGAAGAAGAACTTACCCTTAATGAGTTTCCAACTGTGTCAACATGTTATTGAGCAAACTTATTTCCGGACATCTTTGGCTTGAAATAAAGCATGTTAACTCAACATAAACAGAGATACAACCAAAAGCACAACCACTTGTAGAGGATGCACACATGTGACAGAGAATGTAAACAATAATAGTGTGGGTTTTGCCCTCCACCTACCACCAGACATGCAAACTAATTTGTGCACTTCCACAAAATTTGAAGTTACGCTGCAATTTTTAGTTTTTCACTTATTTAAATAATTCTTAATTTTTTGGACATGCCCGTTTATAACTTGAAGACTGGTATGTAGGAGACATTGTATTTATTATCTACTTTAATAAAAGGACAAATGTATGTGTGTGCATCTGCATGTACATCTAGTTGCTAGGGTCCAGTTACAAGCAATGGGGAAAGTTGGCAGTCCAAAAAGTAACTTACTGAAAAGTTTAACGTATCTTGTGTGCTTCCAGTCGCTGCTGCCCTTGCTTCCCATTGTTTGTATAATTTCTCACTTACTCTGTCCCCTGGTCACAAACTAGTGTCTATGTTATATGCAATGCATTGTAAGGCATCATATTGCTGCCCATTATCAATAAAGTCAGTGTGGCTCAGAGTTTTCTCTGACACTCCTTCAATTTCATAGAATTTATTTCTTAAAAATATCTCATTGGTTTTGAAGAATCCTAATAATGAACAAATTCAGTTTATAGTTGTCCACTGATTATATGTTACCCCCATAAACAATATTCTTGGGGATTTTTATCTGACCCAAATTGTCACTTTTGCTCCTTGATCACCCCACGTACATTTATGCATAGATTTTGGGACTGTCCCGTGTTTAGATTTTGGTTTCAGGTGTCTGATTTTCTTACTTCCACGTGCTCTATTACTTTTCCCTTGCTTCCACTCATTTTCCTACTTCTAGACTTTTCCTCACTTCATTTATATATTATCCAGCAAAGGCTAAGTCTTCCTTTCTTAATCTGATCATTATGGAGTTGTCAGTGGCAAGAATCATTGCAGCATCTGTCTCTTACTGATAAATGGCAGGATAAGCTACAGTTGGTCCAAGCATGGATGTACCAATTTACTGACTATATACTGTATATAAACTGCTAAAAAATTAAAGAAACACTTTGAAAATGCATCACATCTCAATGGGGGAAAAAAATCATGCTGGATATCTATACTGATACAGCCTGGGTAATGTGTTAGGAATGAAAGGATGCCACATCCTTTGGTGGAAATGAAAATTATCAACCTACAGAGGGCTGAAGTCAAAGGCACCCCAAAAATCAAAGTGATAAAATGATGTGACAGGCTAATCCATTTTGCTGAAATTTCATTGCAGCATCTCTAAATAATACTTCATAGTTTGTATGGCCCCCACGTGCTTGTATGCATGCCTGACAATGGCTAAGCATGCTCCTAATGAGATAATGGATGATGTCCTGCGGGATCTCCTCCCAGATCTGGACCAGGGCATCACTGAGCTCCAGGACAGTCTGAGGTGGAACTTGGCCATGTTGGATGGACCGAAACTTAATGTCCCAGAGGTGTTGTATTGGATTTAGGTCAGGCAAGCATGAGGCCAGTCAATGGAATCAATTCCTTCATCATCCAGGAACTGCCTGCATACTCTTGCCACATGAGGCCGGGCATTATCGTGCATCAGGAGGAACCCAGGACCCACTGCACCAGGTAAGGGTCTGACAGTGGGTCCAAGGATTTCCCGATGCCTAATGGCAGTCAAGGTGCCATTGTCTAGCCTGTAGAGGTCTGTGCGTCTCCCCATATGTATGCCTCCCTAGACCTAACCTGACCCACCACCTAACCGGTCATGTTGAACGATGTTATAGGCGGCATAACGTTCTCCACGGCTTCTCCATACCCTTTCACATCTATCACATGTGCTCGGGGTGAACCTGCTCTCATCTGTGAAAAGCACAGGGCACCAGTGGTGGACCTGCCAATTCTGTTATTTTATGGCAAACGGCAATCGAGCTCCACGGTGCTGGGCAGTGAGCACAGGGCCCACTAGAGGACATCGGGCCCTCGGGCCACCCTCGTGAAGTCTGTTTCTGATTGTTTGGTCATAGATATTCACGTAAGTGGCCTGCTAGAGGTCATTTTGTAGGGCTCTGGCAATGCTCATCCTATTCCTCCTTGCCCAATGGAGCAGATACCAGTCCTGCTGATGGGTTAAGGACCTTCTATGGCCCTGTCCAGCTCTCCTAGAGTAACTGCCGGTCTCCAGGAATCTTCTCCATGCCCTTGAGACTGTGCTGGGAGACATAGCAAACCCTCGAACAATGGCACATATTGATGTGCCATCCTGGAGAAGTTGGACTACCTGTGCAAGCTTTGTAGGGTCCAGGTATCACCTCATGTTACCAGTAGTGACACCGACCATAGCCAAATGCAAAACTAGTGAAAAAACAGTCAGAAAAGATGAAGAAAAAATGTCAGTGGCCTCCACCTGTTAAACCGTTCTTGTTTTGGGGGTCGTCTCATTGTTGCCCCGTAGTGCACGTGTTGTTAATTTCGTTAACACCAAAGCAGCTGAAACTGATTTAACAACCTCCTCTGCTACTTAACTGACCAGATCGATATCCCAGAAGTTTAATTGACTTGATGCTGTACTCTGATTAAAAATTGTTCCTATATTTTTTGAGCAGTATATATATACTGTATATATATAATATACACGAGGGATATCCAGAAAAAAGGGTTACAACAGCGGTTAAAAATCGAAAAATTAATATATTTCAACCAAATTTACAGGGTATGTTCCAAAATATGTGTTTATTTCTCAACACAATTGCCGTCAACTTCGATGCACTTCTTAAGCCTGGGCACCAGCTTTTTTATACCCTTGTCGAATACGCTCTGCTCCACCTCCGAAAGCCACTTCTCCACTGTCTCCTTCACCTCCTCATCGTTGGAAAAACGTTTCCCACCCAAGAATTCTTTTACAATTCTTTCACAAGCTGACGATGGATCTCGGCCGCGGATTCGCGATGCAAATTGAGGAACTTGATGACCGAACGAATCTTGTATCGGCGGTAGGTGGAGCAAACGGCCTCAGCAGAGGTTGACGAACTCGCTTGCTGTGATGACATTTCACAACTGACTGACGCGGTCCCGGGCTTATTTTGACCGTTAGGACCCCCCTACACGCAGGTATGCCAATCTTCGAAAAAAAAAATTCCCTGCACCCTCCAGGGCACTTGTAACCTTTTTTTCTGGATATCCCTTCTATATATAAATATATTGTGTGTGTGTGTATGCACAACTTCTCTCCCTCCTGATTCTATATAATTGTTTAACTCCTTAATAATCCTTCTAAGCTCTAGGAAGTTATTGACTTCTTTGCATTTAAGAATTTAATAAAGTGCAAACTTAAATGATTTGCTGTTTTCTTGTCTGCATATTTTTAGCACTAGAGAGTCCTATTGCACTTTACCTGCTTTTTGATTATGCTTTTATTTTACTACTAAATTACTACAAAGAATCTCTTTGGGTTGTCTTTCACATTTTTGCAATAATCCTTTATTAACTACTTTAAGTTTTCCTAATATTCTTTTAAAACTGTTGTTATATTTTTTAAAATTTCCTTTTAATAAACTAATCTTCTGATTAGCTTTCCTAGTTATATTTTTTTAAATTTCCTTTTAATAAACTAATCTTCTGATTAGCTTTCCTAATATACTTTTTTTACTCAAGCTCTCATGGTAATGTATGCACCATGAGACCAATCTGTCTCACGCCTCAAAGCAAAATTGTGAAACACCAGAAAGACTAGCCGATGTGACAGTTCTGAAACACTAATGTTTTTATTTGGGAATTAACCTACGGAATAGCCTATTGCAAATGAGACACTCTGACATAGCTACTATTTTGGAACTTTTTGCAGATTTTCGCTTGGCTAGAACTTTAGCTAACACTTTGTGCATGAAGGTTATTGGTTCTTGCAAGTTCATGGGCTTTCTTTTAATATAACAAAGACTTTAAATTGGTCTAGTATGAATAAGCACGGATATGGTAGTGAAGCACACTAACAAAGGATGGCTGCCATTTCATGTTCAGTGCAGGGTGGACACTGGCTCCCCACGACCCTGAACTGGATGAAATTTAATAAATGGATGGATGTAATGTTTTTTTTCCCTGTAATTAGGGATTTGTATTGTGTTTCTTATTGAAAAGCAGTTAATTTTACTATCATTAATTCAACTGTAAAATGCTAAACTTGCAGCGTGTTGGTCACATCATCACACCTGCAAATCATAAATAAATGATGCATTTTATTGTTTAACTCTCACCATAATGTGTAAAATTGGCAATATAATTAAAGCCCCGATTTTTTATCATAAAGGTCCTAAAATAACAGCAGGATTTCCCTTTTTATTAAGTTGAATTGTGTACAACTTTTGAGAGTTTGAATTTTAGTGTGAGATTACAGGAATTTGTAGGGCTGGTCAATATATCAAAAATGTACTGAGCTATGTTTGAAAAAGGCTCTTTTCTTACTGTGTGTTTTCATACACTTTCCCCTTAAAAATCTTCAGCACCTAGACACAGCTGTCTGTCTTCATTCCTAACCTAACAAAAACAGCATGCTGGGCATGAGAAAGCTTAAGTATTGATGCCGAACCTAAGCCAGGCAAGGACAAGCCTGATACAAGTGAAGACAAATTGGTATCTACAAAAGTTGCAGTGTTGATTATTTGGTTGTATTTTGCCTTCAGCCAATAGAATGCTGAACAAAGGGACCTCAAATGTAAGCTCAGTCAAAAAACCATTGCTCCAACTAAACATAACACAAAAAAACTTGTTTCATCCCTTGAAATACATCTGTATTGTGGATTATGAGGAATGCATGGCAAAAACAGAAATTGACAAGCACGGTAATGGCTGAAATGATTTCCTAAAAAAGTAGTCTTTAATGCAAGCATTTGCTAATTCCACTCCATACTGTATGCAAAAGATCCATGCAGTTGGAACATTGTAATGAGTTCTAATACATACTTTTATACAAAAGGAGGGTCCCCTAACTACATAACCACTACATGGATTTAAAAAGATTCATTGAAACCCTTGACACCAGATACATACTGCCCTTGAGAAACAAATTTTCTCAAACTGTGGTACCTGAAATTATACAAGAAATGCAGTGAAAAGATAGCTGCTGAGCTACAATCAATTTTTCATTGTCAACAGATCTCTCTTCAATTTTGTTTGTACATCATATTTACTGTAAAACAATTCAAAACCTTGATCTTATTTTCAGAAAATGTATCTCTAGCATACGTTTTGGAAAATGTGTACAATATGAGAGACATATATTTAATTAGCATTTCATAAATATGCGGTTTTAAATGTGCAATGGGCAGTGTGTTAAATAAGTGCTCAATAACTGTCATTATGTTTTGAGTTTCAATGATTTATGACCTTTAAATTATTTGTAAGCCACTGAGATGAGCAATTTACAGCTTAAATAATTTTGTATATTTAATGTGTAATCTTTCTAAGGAGGGAGAAAATTCTGGACCTGTACTGATTGGCTAGACAAAGGGACCGAGCTGGGAAAGATGTGCAGCAGGTTAGGGGGATAAAAATGGAAACATACTCGCAAGCGAGGAGGGTATGTTGAGCAGAAGGAAAGAGAGGCTAATGAATGAAGAGAATGAGAGAGAGAGAAGAGGTTGGATGATGTGGAGATAGTGAATCAGGAAGTACAACGGTTTACCAAGGAGGAAGTAAGGACAGCTATGAAGAGGATGAAAAATAGAAAGGCCGTTGGTCCAGATGACATACCTGTGGAAGCATGGAGGTGTTTAGGAGAGATGGCAGTGGAGTTTTTAACTAGATTGTTTAATGGAATCTTGGAAAGTGAGAGGATGCCCAAAGAGTGGAGAAGTGTGCAATGTTTGCTCTGAGGATATTGGTGGAGAAGTATAGACAATGCCAGAAGGAGTTGCATTGTGTTGTTGTGGACCTGGAGAAAGCATATGACGTGGTAGCTCGAGAGGAGCTCTGGTATTGTATGAAGAAGTCAGGAGTTGTAGAGAAGTACCACTTCTGAGGAGAGGAATATAGGTCAGTAGGAACAAGACAGAATACATGTGTGTAAATGAGGAATGGTGAGGATGCAGGGAGTAGAGTTGGCGAAGGTGGATGATTTTAAATACTTGGGATCAATAGTACAGAGTAATGGGGATTGTGGAAGAGAGGTGAAAAAGAGAGTGCAGGCAGGGTGGAATGGGTGGAGAAGAGTGTCAGGAGTAATTTGTGACAGACGGGTATCGGCAGGAGTGAGAGGGAAGGTCTACAGGACAGTAGTGAGACCAGCTATGTTATATGGGTTGGAGACGGTGGCACTGACCAGAAAGCAGGAGACGGAACTAGAGGTAGCAAAGTTAAAGATGCTACGATTTGCACTGGGTGTGATGAGAATGGACAGGATTAGAAATGAGTACATTAAAGGGTCAGCTCAAGTTGGACGGTTGGGAGACAAAGTCAGAGAGGCGAGATTGCGTTGGTTTGGACATGTGCAGGGGATAGATGCTGGGTATATTGGGAGAAGAATGCTAAGGATAGAGCTGCCAGGGAAGAGGAAAAGAGGAAGGCCTAAGAGAAGGTTTATGGATGTGGTGAGAGAGGACATGCAGGTGATGGGTGTGACAGAACAAGATGCAGAGGACAGAAAGATATGGAAGAAGATGATCCGCTATGGCAGCCCCTAACGGGAGCAGCCGAAAGAAGAAGAAAGAAGAATGTGTAATCTTTCATCAGTATCATCATCATATCATGTAATATCCGAGAACCATGACAACTGAATACTTATATAAAAAGTAGAATGTTTGAATGGGGATTGTTAATATTTTTATTGTTTAATTTATTTTTACCCTTATTAAATGTTTAATTATCGATTTTAAATGTATTAAATTATCCTAGTCTTGATTTGAAATCACATTGCCCAAGCCAGGGAATATTGCATTTTATTTTCAAATCCAGCATATTTTCACTTAATAAAGCATGAAAATTGCTCTGATCTTTTAAGTCAAAATTTTAAATAGACGGCTAATCTTCTTGAGAATTAAATAAAGTTATTGTGCAAAGTAAGAAGTAAAAATAAATGAGTTATGCATGTTGGAGTTTTGTACAGATATGGTCACTGTTTCAGATTTGCCCATATCTCATGGGAAATGCATAGTCTAAGGCAAAAATACTGAGGGAGCACAGATCTGATTGCTGGGATTTATACAATAGGAAAGGAAGGTGTAAATATTAGGAATGGTGTTTTGAATAAATTTGAATTCCAGTTAGTGCTGGGCGGTATGACCAAAATTCTATATCATGGTATTTTTCAAAATTATACCGGTTTCACGGTATTCAACTGTATTTTTTTCCCATGCATGAGTGGATGTTAACCACATTTTCCACTGCAATTACTGCAGTAGACTGGCTAAGAATAACCTATCCCACTGTCATGAGAATTGTACATTGTACAAAAAAATTTTTAATGTGTACACAAGTATTAATACAGGTTTGCATTATCCGATAAACTGATAGTTTTCAAGGGGGTGGCACTAATGAAGAAAAGGAATCACATTGCATGACTGTTGCAGTCAAAATGTAGAACCTTTTTATTGAACAAATTTTTCAAACAACTTAAACAAAAATTTTGATAACATATTTTCAACCATCCAAAGAAACATTTAGACTTAGTAAAATATCCAGAGGTGCTTGTCAAAAGTTATATTGCACTGAACATATCTTAGAAAAGGAATAAATAGTAAATATTTTTTGTAAACAAACTACACTTTCTATTAATGTTAACAATCTCTGTCCACTGACACGTTAAAGTGACTTTTTAAACAACTTTACCATCATTAAACTGCATAATATTTAAACTAATAAATAATAAAAATAAAATAAATAATAGTGCAACTTCCAGTAATAATACTATTACTTTAAGACTTCAAGCCCAGGTGCATTACACAGTATTCACCAAATAAAGGTAAAATAAAACAAGTGCAACTTGGTGATGACATCTTTACCAACTGAACCATCATTTAGGCAAATTGCATTAATATGGACCTTGCTTCAAGCTAAACTATATACATAAATAATAAAACTGCAACTTGCATTTATAATGCTACTAGCAAAATACCCGCGCTTCGCAGCGGAGAAGTAGTGTGTTAAAGAAGCAATGAAAAAGAAAAGGAAACATTTTGAAAATAACGTAACATGATTGTCAATGTAATTGTTTTGTCACTGTTGTGAGTGATGAGTGTTGCTGTCATATATATATATATATATATATTTACACACACACACA
>JANRMT010062813.1:31221759-31231914 GCA_026402145.1 Polypterus bichir lapradei | reverse complement strand
AGAATAAGAAATCAGGAAGGGGGCAAATAGTTTTTCACACCACTGTACACCCTGAGCCTAACCCTAACCTGAAGGACTTATTAAACCTTCTATCCATTATCTGAACAAGATTATTCAATTCCTTCTTAGGGGAAGCCACAGACTATACTGGCATCAATGGGGCAAGGCAGTAACCAGCTAGACAGGGTGTCAGTCTACTGCAGGTTTCACTCAAATACCCATTTTCATTCAAACTGCACCAATTTCAACTGACCTATTAACCTAACTTGTTCTTGTGATGTAGAAGAAAACTGGGATGAAGGACATGCAAACTCCATATAGACTGTGACCAATTCATTATTGAAACCCAGTTTCCTATAGCTTTTTTTAATAGATTTTACAAAAAGAATTACAGTACTATCTTAATTACTAATCCCACAAATACTTAAGTGTTACAACTACTTTGTAAGAGGAAGATTAAAACACTTTTAAGAAGTTTTACTTCTCATGGTCCAGTGACCATCAAAGAAAGACTCTGATGATTATTCACTGCTTGATCAGATAGATAGATAGATAGATACTTTATTAATCCCAAAGGGAAATTCACAAGGTATGCATCATGTTCCTCGGTGAACCTGTGCATTTTCAAACCTGTGGAAGGCTAAGATGACCACCTTCTTTTGGTCACCAAACCATTTTGCCTTTTGTCTCTCTCTTTTTTTTTTTTTTTTTTTAAACAAGTTGTGTATTTTCCATTGCCTTGAACTCTCCTGATTTTGTAAGCATGGGGTATGAATTCAGAAGTATGTACACACATAACCCTACCTCCTTTCTTTTAAGAAGTTAACAAAACCCTTAACTTGGACCAAGGCAGCAAATAACAAAACTAGGTGAAAAAGAGATTATAAAGATAAAGGGTAGAAAGTAGAAGGAAATAAATGAGCCATCTTTAGTTTCATAACTAGCAAAAGTTTCTGCAAATTAAATTTAGGGCATGTGTGGAATTGTTTTGATAGGAGAGTTTAATTGTTCGAATATTATAAAACCAAATGTTTGGAGTGGACCAATATTGTTTAAAATGAAAGGAACATAAGGTCGCTTAAAAATATGTTGGTTTATAATAAGTGATTTACAAAAAAGAATAACCAGAGACCATTTGCATTAATTAGAATTACTCATGCCTGCACCACATGGGGCCAATGAATGGAATAAGGACAAAGCCTAAAACGTCATGTAAAGCAGCCTACATAAAAGGTTCATTTGATGTTTGTCTCTTTGAAGTGTACATCTCTGTTATACAGTATATATACAATCAGTAAATGTATTAAATAATATAGATGACTGCTATGGGCTGCATAGACATAAATGTTCTTCATGGAAACTAGCTCACTCTAAGCAGTGCAGAGGACAAAGAAATATTGTTCAAAAGACCCACTGTACATACAATCAGACAGATGTCATTAAACCAAAATATTTTATACAGTGATAAAGACTTAATTAAATCCCTCTTTCAATTTTATTTAAATCATTTCTTTCACCAATACCAATTCTAGACAGACAGATCTTTACCTTGCATGCTGAATTATTCATAACTTTTTATTTAAGAGCTGAGTTTTCATGTTATCTTACCTGCTATTGCTTTTTCATCAAAAATGGAATAATATTCCAAGTCCTATAGAAAGCGGAAATTAACAAAGGAGAAGCTTACTTTACACCAAAAAATATATACAGATCTTATTTTAGATCAGTAATTTTCCCCATCTAACACATTTAATACATTGCCACATAAATTGAAGAGCTAACTGAAAACATTCAAAACAATAATATAAAAAACTGATAACTCACAGCAGATTTTTTAAAATTGCTTGCACTTACAGCAACAACAATGCATCATTCTTTGAACCAGGTTGTTTGTATTGAAGTCAGATAAGATAAAATGATAGTAAAAACAACATATACAGATCCTACTTTTGCACCTACGTTTTGCATTACTAGATTGCGAGAAGCCTCCTGGCAGTAACAGGCAAAAACCAAAAACCACCTCAGGATGGCACAGCAATCCACCACAGTGCAGGCACATTTGTGTACACACTCACAGATTTATTCACCCATCTCCCCCCAGGGAGCTATTCCAACAGCAGCAATTGCAAGGCAAGATCTAACTAGCACAGTGTTCCAATCAATCTCTAAGTACACACACATTCATTTAAGTTAGGCCATTTTAGAAACTTCAGTTGAGTTTAACACAGATAACTTTGGGAAGTAAAAGGAAAACTGGAGTATCCTGGACAGATGCACCTGCAGGCACTGGAAGAACAAACATACTCCACATAGACAATAACTTGGCCAAAATTTGAAACTAATCTCCTAGCATTATGCCAATGGCACTGAATATTTTGGGCAAATTTAGACTTGAGAATCAATCTAATATGCACATCTTTTAGATATGGGAGGAAACTGGAATAAATAAAAAATTTAAAAGACACATTAAGAATGTGCAATGTCCAGGCCTAGAATTTACTCCGATGTTGCAAGATGGCAAAACTAACCAATGCAAGATCAGACTGTCTTAAATAAAATATGATAAAAAGTATTACTCTTTTATTCACTTTTTGTTAAGAGCCAAGTTAGAAAAATGTTTAAAAAAATAAAACCAATGACATACTGACCTGTGGAGGTACTTTATTATATCTCTTACTTATGCACTTTCCTGTGCGCTTTTCTTCGAGTCTCTCTCTCAGTACACAAAGCACAGATTCAATAATGCCATTTGTGCAGTTAATTATCTTTTTTATTGTTTCTTCAGTAATGTGAAAGTTTAACTTGGAAAAGACCTTCCTTTAAGAAAGAAAAAAAACAATTTACATTATAGCTGATATAACAGTGCCTATTGCAGACAGTAGTAAAACTAAATGAGCTGAGCTGAAGTGCACTTAATGCAAAAATAATAGACTAAATCACTATAGTAAGGGAACTACATGGGCCCAGTGTAAGGAGCTTAGATCGGTTGTTTCAAAACTGTTCATTTTCCTTTCCAAATAGCCTGCCTCGTTGCAAAACACCTGGTCTAACTGCAATGAGACAGATTTCACAGCCATGCAAGCTCTTTTTCAAGAATAATCTGGATTTTCTTTTATATTTTTGAACCATGGTTGCTCAAAATTACGGATGTCAAACTTGTGTATAAGGCAGTGTATTTATATATGCAGTATAAGCACACACACACACACACATATAATTATATAAAATGCATTTAGACATACCACCCCCCCCCACACACACACATATATACATACACATATATAGATATAAGACTCATGTTTTTTAAATTACTGACATCCTTTAATGTGCCCAACAAACAGATGAAAATGTTCTATTGGCACACATTACCCAGTGTACTGTTCTACACTGTGGCCAGGTATGCTACAGGACTGACCCAAGAACCAGTAGAGACAGTGGCAGCAAGAGGATTATAGGCCATCATAGCTAATACTGCTCACCCTCTCCAATACATACTGTGAAAGAGACATTTAGCCACCAATTCATTTCAGACCAGATTTTAGGATAAGGATAACAAAATCTAAAAAAAACTGAAGGGCTCTGAATACTAGATAAAACTGTATAATGCTTTCACTGACTACGCAGCTAATTACAACTGAAGGGTAGTTTCATGTAGTAAATGTAGTAAGTCCAACTTTAAAATTATAATCCATGCCCCTTTAATTAATACATTTTTGTATTAGACTTAAGAATCAGTTTTAATTATCACAATTTATTTTGCTTAAAAATATTATTGAAATTGTAATATTTCACTATGTGATAATTTGAAATCTATCCATTTTGTTAACCTGCTTATTCCAATTTAGGGGAATTAGTATTTATCCAATTCACACTGGGAAAAAGACAGGAACTAAAAGTGCACACAAGAAACTATCACCTCTCACGCTGATTCAATTTAGAGTTCCTTATTCTACTGTGCATGACCTTTGCGGTGAAGAAGGATGCCAGAGTACTTCGAGAAACTTTTCATAGAAAGTGCTTTGGCTGGAAATTAAAATCAGGACTGTGGAAAAGCAAGACATTGCTTTTCAATTTGCATTCTTAGTTTATTTGGCCTGAACTTATTGCCACTGATAAACATTTTTTAAAAATAGTCTGCTCCTCCAAATAGCTACTCATGTGGCTGCAACCGAATACTGCACTCATAAATGGCCAAAAGGTGTAGATGTTGTTTCACCAAACATCAGAATGGTCGAGACCTGTGTTGCCAGATGTTGTGGCTCCAGCATTTTAGAAACCGCTGTCCTCCTGAGATTTTCAGGCACTACAGTCTCTAGAGTTTCTAGAGAATGGTACAATAAACAAAACATCTAGTGAGCAGCAGTTCTCTGAACAAAACACCTTGTTATTGAGAGACTTTCTCATGCTTAAAAAAAAAAAAAAAAGAAGAGTAAAAATACTTAGTTTTCTGCACACTACTTTCAGGAAGTGCTGCTATTTATCTCTGAATGTAAAAAATGTTAGACCTTGAAGAAGATGGATACAGCAGCATAAGACCACACTGGCTTCAACTAATCTCAGCTAAGAACTGTAAGATAAGGGTACCATAGACTCTTAATCACCAAGCAGATGATAGGGTCTGCTTTTGGCATATATATAGAATCCATAAACTCTTCACTACTAGTTTTAAAAATTAGGACTGCTGAGTTAGAACATGTACTGTTGGACTGGTACTAAAATTTTGACTTCAGTATTGCTCAATATTTCGGTCGTCAGGACTGGTACATAAACAGTCCCAAAGAAAATAAAAGGAAGCTTTGTCTTACTTCAGAATTCCTGAGATGTGGCACAATTGCGCTTCTTCCTGGTGCACTATGCACTGCTTCCCTCTTGAAAGTCCTGATCATGCCAAAGCAATAAAGTATTGAGGTCAACATAAAATCCTGATTGTTTTGAAGCAATAATAAAACCACGTGAAGTCCAATTCGCTTCAAAGCAATAATAACGACCTCTTAAAATCCTAACCACATGAAAGTAATAAGAGAAGGTCCAGTGTGAAGTCCCAATCGTGTCAAAGCAATAATAAATTCCTCATGAAATCCACATCACTTTGAGGCAATGGTGGTGGCCTATGTGTGTGAGGAAATGGAGAGATTCCCCCCATAATGTTCTGATACTGTCCAAGTGTTTAGTTTTGTTTTCTGAAACCTACAAAATGGACACTTTCGACAATAGCGAGTGTCAATGGACGGAGGAGTGGAGGATTGAGAGAACAGCTGACATACTTACAGTACAGAAAATCATGAAATGCTACTACTATGCCGTTTTAAAATTTTGATTTTTCGGGACTTTTTCAATACCGGTATATCCCTCATACAGTGGTGTGGAGAATGCTTTCCTGGCAGACATTAGACCTTCTAAAATTAGCTGAACATCATATGAATTCCACACTGTACCTAAGCATTGTTGTTGACCATGTGTTTCTCTTTATGGGTACACTCTATTCCTTCTGAAATTGATACTTCACCAAGATAAAATTCCATGCAACAGAGCATACATTAACTCATACTGCCTCCATGTATAGCTGTCAGTATAATTTCTAGACAGATGCATGTAATATTCTCTACTTAAAGTTGTCGTAGTTTGACCCTACCCTTTGGAATATCTGAACTAGGAGCACAGGAATAAACCTGTGGATTTCACAAGGAACTTCAGGCCATACAGAACATTATAGAAGGAAACCTGAGATTCAGAACTCTTGAAATCCTTTTTTGCTGATTGATTATGTTAGTAGCAGGTAAAATGAATATATTTATATGTAAAGTGAAACTTGGAAAAGTTATTCCCTGGTTGACTAAGCACCTACCCTGGGTAAAAGGCTATACTGTGAAGTACTTATGGTTAACAATGGAATGAAAACAAGCCAAAGTATCAAACATGATAGAATAGTAAGGTTTGATTTGATTAAATTTGGGGCAACTTCTACCTGAATTATGCATATCTTAGTCAAGAACTCTGCATTTCTTACTAACTACAAATACCTTCTGTTGGTCAGCAAACAAATCAAAATTTATCCTGTGTACACAAGTAAAAACACTTATGTAATCCATCATGAAAGTGTGGATGACCACCACAAGCCACAAACCACTTCCATGAGCCTTCAGAAAATGTGAAACTGCATTTTGATGCCATGCTTCAATGAGAAATTCCATTATTTGAGGATTTGATGATGATAGCAGAAACGCTGTCTGAGATGCTACCCCAGAGTCTTCTGCTAAATCCTCAAATGACCTGATATCTGGATGCTGGTGTACGGTATTTACTTTACATTATTGTCATGTTCCTCAAACTATTCACTGACCACTCCAACTCTGTCTATGTGCTATCAGATTTGATGATTACACCACTGACTCTGAATAAGTATACTAATGGACGTATTTATTGGCATTTAAATTCTGTCCTCTAAAGAAATCAGTGGAGCTAAATCATGCCAAGAAAGCATACCCCACACCATAAAAAAGCCACCAGAATTTCTTACTTTTGAATAAATCATTCAAGCCTGTACTGTGTATCACATGCATATTTCCCCAATTCTTAAGAACAAGGTGAAGTAAAGTTAATCTGACCATATGATTTTTTTCTATTTAACAGTACATCACTGCTTGAGTTCTCTGTACCACTTTTCTCACAACTTTGAATTTTTAGCTGTAAGAAGGAATATACACTCTCAAACGTAACCACATAATCCCTTTATATGAAGTTCTGGATGGACTGTTCTTGATGAATATTCCAGGACCTACCTTTGATTCAATTTATAATCATGCAATCTATAGCTACTGCTTTATTTTTCCCTACATATCCACAATCCATTTATAGAGTTATTGGTAGAAAAGTTTGTGCTTTTATTCACAGCACCAACTTGAACAGTCATCAGTGTCTTGTTGATCTCATCTTTGTGCAATGACAAACACCATAATGAACAACTGTGTTGTCCAAGGATGTTATACATTTCCTTAAGCACATGGAGAAGTCAATTTCTTAATTAATTTAAACACTGCACCACTGTAGAAGGAACTACTCCACCTTATATCCCTCATTTGCTCAGCTGTTTCTTTTACGTGTTCAGTTGCCTTTATGCCTAATACACAACTGTTTGTACCTAAAATATATATCACATATATTCTTACTCTCAGCGAAACCATCTATACATTATGTACAGTAGTTAAAAAAAACATGATTCTAATAAAAAGATAAGTAAGCAGATGCTAGAAATACCCCATGGAATGAAGTAACAAATTAAAGATAAACTTACCTGTTAAGGGTTGCCCAGTTTGATAGTTTTTGATGAGTTGAATTTGCTGGTATGTAGTTATGCAGCTCTACAAGTTTAGGGTAAAAATGCTTCACCACTTCTGCTGCCATCACTAAAATGGAAACGGAAAGAAAGCTTATTTTATTCTGAAAGAGGAATAGCATGTTATGCATTCACTATAAATAATTAACTACCCAGATGTCATTCTCACTCCATCCATCCATTTTCTGAATCCACTTAATCCAATTCAGAATAATGGGGCAGCTAAAGATACTAGTAACACCATGCATACAGCAGAGGTTAAACCCGGAGAAAAAGCTTGTATATAGGTGGGTACGCACTACCAATACTAACACTCTAACTTGAGATTTGAATCCAGTACCCTAGAGCTATGAGGAAACAGCACTAACTATGAGGTCTTATGGCTCTAGAACTCATAGAGGTATATTTTCTTCAGTATCCTTGCAAGCTGTTTTTGTTTTCCTCTTCTCTCTGGCCATCTCATCACAGCATGTTTCTAATATTACCAAACACTGATTTTAACTAGTTTAACAATTATAGACTTACAAACTAGGGGTTTATCGTTTACTCTTTTATAATTTTATTACCTACAGGTATTTTATTACTTGGAAACACTATGAGAAACATTTCTACTTAAAAATGTGTGACATGTTGTTGTTATCATTTTTATCATTAGCAATATGTAAAAAATAAGATTTCCCTACCAAAGCATATTTCAAGCAGGCTTGTGTAAGAAAATAATTTTAAATTATTTGCTAATAAACATTTTTTACTTTCTATTATTTTTAAGACCACTCACCATGTGATATTATGTCTTCCTTTTTCATTATGTGTAGGTATTCAACTTTTAAGCATTTTTATGCTGCAGTTTGTTGAAAAATGAGAAACTGTACATTATGCTTCATGCAATAAACATGACATGAAAATGAAATGTGTCTTTATATAGCAATTTTCACCAAGCACAGGGTCAGACTGCATGCACAAATCTAGAACTACATTGCATTAATAGCAAATTACGGAATCAAAAAATATTTACAAACAAAAACAATATACAAATAAAATTAAGGACATGGTGAACAGAGCAATGTCGACTTGATTGACATAAAATATCATGACAATGTAAAGTTTATTGAAATTACAGGTAAGATATAACCAGGTGACAATAAAGGAGTAGAAAACAAAAACTGGAGACAACAGCATTACTGGAGAAAATAAAAACCTGGAGGATCTGCATACAATTATAACAGACAGTTTTATCAGATAAAGTCACTGTTCTGATGGCTGAGAACAAATGAGTACATGTTGCATAGTTTAAAAATATTAATAAATCATTTCATCATTGAATCTGAGGGCTGCTAATAACTCTAGTGCCATATCCCATAGGCAAGAGTAAACAGCCAGGCATTGTAGCAGTGGCACCAAGTAGCCCAGCAGGATACTGTTATAAAATTTAAATTAAATTGCTTTAAGGTTATATTTATTGTGGTTATGGACCTTTTTTTAAATAATATTGAATGATACTTGTAGGCAGGTGGTGTGGCAGGGAGAATAATGCACCAGGCATTAAACCATAAGGTTGTAAGTTCAGATTACTTGTTAGATACAAGTTACTCAACCTGACAATACTCTGATTCTTAAAACATGAATATCAACACCCGTATCAAGCATCTGTACTCATAAAGTGCCTTGGGATGGCATTTGCTGTAGAATGTTGTTACAGAAAGGCTGTTTGTTTGCAAAATTGTGGCAGAGTGGTTAGCACTGCTATGTAACAATTCCTGACAACTTCATTCAGATCCTGGATTTTCTGGCTCCTTGGTGTGTGTATGTGTGTGTGTGTGTGTGTGTGTGTGTGCAGGACTCTATGTCCAACTCTGACTGGCATCCTGACCACAGCTGGCTTTCAGACAGATAGACTCCAGTGCAAAATGCTTATGAAAAGGCAAACAAAGAAATTCAAAAAATGATGTTCTTAATCTTTAACACTTGCTTTAATATGCCACTTTATTTATTCTCAAATACAGTAGTGAGTTATCTATGTAGTCTTCCTTACAAAGATGATCAAATTGTTAATTAGATGGACTGTACATCAGAAATATTAAAATGCTCATTCTCTCCGGTTAACAGATTTAAACTTAATCACAGTGACATTCTGGACATAGTGCATAATGTGGTATGTAGTTATGCGGCTCTACAAGTTTAATTTGGTAAATATACAAGTATACAAATATATAAGTTTGCCAGTTTGATAAATATACATCTCTGTAAATTGCACTATGTACTGTAAGGCAGTGTACTAGGTAACTGTGCACAAAATGAATAGTGAAATTTAAAATTAAACATTTTCATTGCATTGTTTTGTGTTATATCTTTAGATTGCTTTGTAATAGTACTCATTGCGAATTGTTATAATATATATATATATATATATATATATATATATATATATATATATAAACGTCTACGCGTGGAAGTGTGTCTGTCTGTCTGGCCCGGAAGTGAGAGGTGGAGTTGGGGTAATTGCTTCACCTTCAAGGATATACAAGCGAGGCCAGCATGTCGGCAAAACGAAACCTCTGAAGAAAGAGTCACTTGCTTAGCTGTTAATACGGAAGCGAGGTGAGCACATCAGCAAAACAAAACCTCCGAAGAAAGACAAAGTCGCTTAGCCGCTAATGCACAAGCAATGCAAGTACGTCGACATAACTAAACCTCCTAGGAGAGAGATGCCCAGAGTAGTTCCTTTCAATTACCTGACATCTGTACATTTCAGTTTTTTTTCTGACGATTTCCATAGTTTCTAGGACCCTGTGCTTTTTACAGCACTGGCTTACACAGCTAGT
>JANRMT010062813.1:31188689-31206929 GCA_026402145.1 Polypterus bichir lapradei | reverse complement strand
ATTTCTTGATTGAAACAGGTGTGGCAGTAATCAGGCCTGGGGGTGGCTACGGAAATTGAACTCAGGTGTGATAAACCACAGTTAGGTTATTTTTTAACAAGGGGGTAATTACTTTTTCACACAGGGCCATGTAGGTTTGGATTTTTTTTCTCCCTAAATAATAAAAACCATCATTTAAAAACTGCATTTTGTGTTTACTTGTGTTATATTTGACTAATGGTTACATGTGTTTGATGATCAGAAACATTTTGTGTGACAAACATGCAAAAGAATAAGAAATCAGGAAGGGGGCAAATAGTTTTTCATACCACTGTATATACCATGGGTATAGCAACAGACAAATGTTACAATACAAAACTTGTCATTTTTAGGTCTACTATGTAAAAATGTTTTGTTATGTCTTAGGCCAACACTGTTATAATAAATAAGGAAACTACAGTGGCCCTAAACAGGAGAGTTGTGTATGTGTATAAGCAAGGTATTTTGATCGTTTATTGCTGGGCTGGATCTCTGTATGTACCATTTTTGCCTACTATGCTACTCAGTTGAGTCTCTGTGTTGGTTGTAAAAAAGTTAACCTGTTTTTAATTAGAAGCAACATCATCAGTTATGTTATGTTGGCCTTGATTTGTAAGCATCAGGCCACTAAGAAACATTATATGGAAAATAAGAGGAGTTGATCAGGTAATGCAAGTATGTAAAAATATAAGCATGTGGCAGCAAATCAGTATACACAAAAAAGGTACATAATACACATCTAAAATTAAAGAAGAGTGCTGGTTCATTATATTATTTGTCACTCGTCAGTGAATGTTTGCTAATGCAATGGTATACAGACTGGTAAGTTGATTTTACTTAAAATTTGGTGGAATACGTTTAAAAGTATTATGTTACTGAATTCTGAAATTTCTGTAATTAAAAATTAGAATCTGAGCTCTAGGTTTTTGTGGCAAGTCACTTTGATTTTTATCACAGCAGAGAAAAATAACTTTCTGATCCAATGTTGTCATTACAGTTTAAAAAAAATTAAAAAAAAATGCATCTTAAGAGTTCATGTGGTAAAAAATGTGCAGCTCTGATACACTCTCAATAAATAAATAACATCTACACTCTCGTCATAATGTGGGGTGTGGTAGCATGGCAGGAGTGGCTTCAGTGCAGGTGGGAGCGGACGAACCTGCATTTTGTGCACACTTGCAGGATTGCCCGTGAAGGTAATTAGTTCTGGTACTGTGATTGCCACATTAAAGGCCAATATCCAGGCCTTTAATGACCTCTTGGGCACAGATATCAGCAGTATGTCTGTCAGTAGAGAGAATGTTGTCCCCATCGAGAGGTGACATTCATGTCTCTGGTGACTCTTCGAAGAAGTCAGTAGACAGATTGGGTTGCTGGAAAGGGGTGTGTGGTGCTCCTAATATCTCTGTAAAAGGACAAAGGTCCAAGTCTTTACATTCCTGGTGCTTCCTGTTTTGCTATATGGTTGTGAGACAGGGACGTTATCCAGTGACCAGAGATGAAGACTGGACTCCTTCAGTACTGTGTCTCTTCAGGAAATCCTTGGGTACCACTGGTTTGTCTTTGTGTCAAAAGAGTGGTTGCTCAAGGAGTTCTGAATGAGGCACATTACCTGCATTGTGAGGGAGTGTCAGTTACAGCTGTACAGCCATATGGCATTATTCCCTGTGGGTCATCCGGCTCGCAGGGTCCTCACTATTGAGGACCCAAGTGACTGGACTAGGCCAAGGGTACACCCATGTAACATCTGCTGCAGCAGATAGATGGTAATTTCTGAAGGGTGGGACTGGATCCAGGTGGGTTGTGAACTGGGTTCCCAAGCTATTTCATCATCTGGTGGGGTGCAGCAACATGCTGTACCAGTGCATGATCCCCAATCTGACCTGACCCGTCCCAACCTGTTGTAGCTGCTGCAGTGGCTTCATGCATTTCCTATTCTTTTTTGTGATGTTCCTTACTGGCCTCCAGCCACAGCATCTGACTTCAATAACCAAAAGATATCCAATAATACACATTTTTTTGTAGGAGCATCACTCCTGTCTCTTGTGAGCGCTTTTAGAACCACTAAAAGCACTACTTTTTGGACCCATGATTATATTCAAAATTTTTTTGCGTTAAAGAAGATGCAAAATGTTGTGAGATAGAATAATCACTGTGTAAGCAATCGTGTGTGAGGCTGGTTTCCAAGACAAATATGTGTGACATCCCCCAGAAAAAGTGCGTGGTTCTGCAGTTTGTTAGTGAGCTGTAACTTTTTACAAAAATGAACTTATAGTAAATTTTTGTATCAATTTATGGGAGTAAATGTTAAAAATATTATTAATATCGCGTATGTTTTATGCATTTATGACACACTAGCCGTTTTTGTTTTCCTTACATTTTCTAGCCTGAGCACATTGTCTGTGGTTTCCCATTGTAGGCTGCAAAAGTCACAAAATTTACATTTAATTATCGATGGCAAATCCATGAATAGGCACATTTATAAATCATAAACCTGAAAATCGCAATAGCCGACTGTAACATTTTGTCCTAACAAATAAACATTTCACTGATTGAAAATATTGTAGTTTTTCCACCAGATGGAGCACTGTGTTCATGTAGCAGTCTTTTTTTTTGTATGCAACAGTACTTCTTAAATTGATTCCTGGTGTACCTCTGTAGGTTAAGGTTTTATTCTAACCTGTGTCACAAATCAATGAGCACTCTTAGTTTTAATTATCTGGACCTTTTTCTCTTAATTTGCTATTATGATATTTACATTTAGGGGAAATTCAGAATGTTCTACTTCTTGCTAAAGCTTTGAATACTTAACTTTCTTTTACAATTGTTACCTTTTTCTGAGAGGTTTGCTCTTATTTGAATCTGAACACTGACTATTTAGTGATAATCAGCAAATGCTAAAGAAATTAAATAACAAAGCACAATTATATTCTTACCCATTTCTGAATTTCATTATAAGAGAAGAAAAATGTTTAGCAAATTAAATATTTGAATCAGTTATAATTAAGGGTGAATCATTAATTTTGTGAAACTGCTTCATTATGACTAAATCTGAGAACTGATTATAACATTAAAAACATTAGAAAAATTTAGATGAGAAAATGCCATTCAGCCCAACAAAGCTTTCCAGTCCTATCCACTTAATTCCTCCAAAATACCATCAAGTTGAGTTTTGAAGTTCTCTAAAGTCCTACTGTTTACTACACTACTTGGTAACTTGTTCCACGTGTTTATGGTTCTCTCTGTGAAAAATAAAACCTGTTTGTGCAAAATTTACCCTTAAGTTTCCAACTGCATATCCATGTTCTCGTCAAAATCATTTTAACGTAGCAGTCTCAATCCACTGTACTAATTCCCTTCATACTTTTAAACACTTTAATCATGTCACCTCTTAATCTCCTTTTGCTTAAACTGAAAAAGCTCAGCTGTTTTCAAAACAACATGTTTCCTCATACCTCATTTGCTGCAGTCCTGGAATCGGTTTACCATGGATAAGTCGGGTTTACTGTATAATTTTACTGTATTTTATAATGTCGCTCATATAAGTTGAATGCATAAAACTCACGCTGTTGGTCCAAGAGATTATGATATGCTAACAGCCACCTGAGAGAGTAACCATGGAGCACACTGCCTTTTTTTCTTTCTATGTATTGTGCCTACATGACCACACGGTAATACCCGAACTATTCCGAAGCGCCGTTTGCACTGTTCTGTGTTTTTTGTATCTCATACCCTCATACACCTTTATCGTAAGAGCATCCCTTATCTATGATGGAGCGTTTGTACAGAGGAAAATATGAGGCTGGTTTTAAATTAAAAGTCGTTGACATGGCGAAAGAAATTGGTAACTGCGCTGCTGCAACAAAATTCGATGTGTCTGAGAAAGTGGTGCGAGATTGAAGGAAGCAAGATGAAGTAAAAAAAAAAAAAAAATTAAGTGTTGCATTTTTGAATGGCCGTATTATTTGGGGTTTCATTTTATGATTGATTTTTTTTGGGTTTTAAGACCTGACTTATACAAGGGTATTTATGGTAGTCACTGTTCCTGGCGTGGTTTGCTTCACGTCCAAGGAAGTTCAGGCTCTTGATACCAAAAGTCAGAGCTCTGTGGGGAAAGGATGGTAGAAAATGATGGAAACTGTAAGACTACAAGTGAGCTTGTTCTGTTGCTTCAATCTATTTTAACATGCTAGCTTAACATTATATTACCATTAAAGTAATGTGATGTGACTGTTATTTTTCTGCTTAGTGGTTTGTCACAGTGAAATGACCTGTAGTCCCAAACATTATATACAAAAAGTACACTGCCACCTGCTTAGTGTTACATTTTCTGTTGAAAAAACATGTAAAAAGCATTGCATTTTTTGGCTTGAAAAACTACATATTTATTAAGTGTGATCTTTCTACTATAACACATGCAAAAAACTAAAAGTTAAAAAGTCAGAACTGTAGAAAGTATAATAATGATACAAAAAATAATGAATAATATAATAAAAATAATGCTAATACCATATATACTGTCAGAGTATGTCATTTGTATGGTATATCTTGAAGCATGGTCCAGTGTCACAGTTGAGACAAAGTAGTGTCATTGCTTTCAGATTTTCTTTCCAAACTGATCCACTTTTGAACAGCACAGTGCACATGTGTGAATGACATGAGCGTCGCTTTCGGACTCATCAGAATAACTTTCGATTTCACTGTCTGTTTCAATTTCACTGCCTGAAGACAGATTCACTTTGTCATCACTGTCAAAAACGTGCAACAACTGGGCTGCTGAAAAACGTTTCATACAAGATTCCATTATGAGGCTAGGAGAAGACATGTCTGCACCATTACCTGGGTAAGACTTGGGCCTGTTGCTTATGCAAGACACTTGTATCGTTTCCCGAGCAACACTTGGTACAAAAGCTTTTGGCACTTTTACAGCCCAAGTAATCCTCAGGTATAACTCTTATGCAAGATGTGTCTATGCAGTTGCAGAGTGACGCTTGGGACTACACTTTTAGCACTGGTTTTATAGCCCGAGTGACGCTCAGGTCTGACCCTAAGGAGGTTTATTTATGTTGTTTTGAAGTGTTTCTTGTTGTGTGCAATTACAAGGATTGAGTAAAAAATCTTTTTCTTTTGTATTTAACTTGTGTGATTTCCCCATTTTGCATACAAGTTTAAAACTGTTCTAACAGAGACCACTAATGAATATAAACAAGAATGACTTAATGCAGACATGAGCCGAAGCCTTCAAGGACTACTAGAATCATTATATTGGTGTGATCTTATAAATTAAAGGGTTAAATCAAGCATTTATGAAGTGCTTAAGAGGAGATTTCAAAATAAATCCATCCATCCACCCATTATCCAACCCGCTGAATCTAAACACAGGGTCACGAGGGTCTGCTGGAGCCAATCCCAGCCAACACAGGGCACAAGGCAGGAACTAATCCTGGGCAGGGTGCCAACCCACCGCAGGACACACACAAACACACCCACACACCAAGCACACACTAGGGCCAATTTAGAATCGCCAATCCACCTAACCTACATGTCTTTGGACTGTGGGAGGAAACCCACGCAGACACGGGGAGAACATGCAAACTCCACGCAGGGAGGACCCGGGAAGCGAACCCGGGTCTCCTAACTGCGAGGCAGCAGCACTACCACTGCGCCATCGTGCTGCCCGCCTAAAATAATCATAAAATTATTTATAGACCATATCACCCAGCCCTAATTCAAATATAACGTTTATACTTCCTACATGTAATACTTCTGCAATCTGTAACTATTTGACGGGTTCTGGATTGTCTGCCTATCCTCCTAGCTTGGTATTATCTGCAAACTTAAGGAGCTTGTTATTTATATTATAGATAGATATAGACAGAAATAGATATAGATAGATATAGATATATGTGTATATATCTATCTATCTATGTTAAACATAGCAGCAGCCCTAGCATTTGCCCCTGTGGGACAGCACTCTTAACTTCACTGAAAATTCCCACCTAGTTTAGTTTGATGCCCAACCTCTCATGTGGGGCCTTATCAGATGCTTTCTGAATGTTAGGATAAATAATATCATATGCCCCAGTATGATCATATCCGTTTGTTGCCTCCTCATAGAATTCCTCCAGCATATTAGTAAAACAGGACCTCCTTCTTTTGAATCCATACTGACTGTAAAACTCCTTTACTTACAATGCGTTGCTCAATTTTATCCTTAATTCTTTCCATTAATTTACCTGTGATGCATGTTAAGCTTAATGGCCTATAGTTACTTATATCTGCCTGATTACCATTTTTATATAATGGGATAATATTTGCTATTTTCCAGTTTGTTGGAATTTCCTCAGTGCACAGTAACTTTCGAAAAAATAAGTGTCCTGGTTTTATATTTGTACTGACCAAAATCCTTACGAACGCAAGAATTAATATTAACTGGTCCTTGTGATATATATATGACTTCAGCCTATTTAATCTGAGCAGTACTTCTTCCTGTACAATTTCCAAAACGCTCAGTACCTCCTTAGTAGTCCCTATTACCATTGAGAGGTTATAACTTGATTTTCAGCAATGCACAGGTGTAGTAACAGATGATTGCATTTTCTTTGTAGAGGTTTTTATTTATGAGACTGGTATGGAATTATTTGTTGTATTAGTTTTATTGGGTACATTGTACATAGGTTAGGTTCTTCCCAATAAATCATTTGTTTTAAACATTAAAATGTTCAGTATATTGCTTTCAGCACATAAAGAACATTATGCAGACTTTCTTAGACTATGTAGCTTTGAAAATTGTTTCAAATTCCCATGATTTTTTCATCAACTCTATTAGGAAGATTCAGAGGAAATTTATCAGGAAAAAGAGTCGATTTTTCTGGAAGAACAGTCATTTCACCTGACCCAAACTTGCGTATTGATGAAGTAGCAGTGCCTGTACATGTTGCCAAAATATTGACTTATCCTGAAAAGGTAATCTTTTTGTTTATCAAGTATTGTTCATGCCTTTATTTAAAAAAAGAAAAAAGTAGTAATTTGATCAATTGCTGAAAAAAGTTCTTGTTACTTGTAGGTAAACAAAGCTAACATTGATTTTTTGCGGACACTTGTACGAAATGGCCCCGAAGTTCATCCTGGAGCAAATTTCATTCAGCAACGCCATACTAACATGAAAAGGTGAGTAAATGTTTTTTCAAGTGGGTATGGTGCATTAGGAAAATGCAGTTTGTTTATTTGTTCCACTCTCAGATAGCAAAGCAGAAGGGTTTTTCTTTATTAATACCAATTTTGTTCCCTTTATGTTTATGGTTTTAGTTATATTCTATACTTCAGTCATTCCATTGTCATAACCGTTGGTAATGAAAATGTCACAAATTAAACAAGTATTTTGGTCTGTCTGTTATTCTGTAATGCGTATTTTGAAGTCTTGTAAGATGTATTATTAATCTGTTATTAATAACTACTGAAAGTGAATGACTACTATTGACCAGTGATGCTTTAAGGATTCTATTTTTTTAATCACACATGTAGTCTATCTGGTAATGGTTTAATTGCTGGAGTGAAATTAATATTTGTAATAGTGTATATTACAAATGTTGCTCTTTCTTGAATTAAGTCATATGTTAATGTCTGTATTCAGTTGAGAAAAACGTTTCTTGTGTTTATATACAACACAGATAAGTTAAAAGTAAACCAGAATTAATTATGCCACTCATTGAAAAGTGAATTTAAGTCATAACGGTGTTAAGTGAAAAGAATGTTGCATACATGAGTGTTGGGATTTTTGTGTGTGCACTTTAGACATTTTTGTTAGTTTTGTTAGTACTGTAATGTATTTCATCAATGTTAAATATCTAATGTTTTATTTCTGTAGGTTTCTGAAATACGGTAACAGAGAGAAGATGGCACAGGAATTAAAATTTGGAGACACAGTGGAAAGACACATGATAGATGGAGATATTGTTCTCTTTAATAGGCAACCTTCCCTCCACAAACTCAGCATCATGGCTCATATTGTAAGGTTCTAATACTGTTCAACTTTTTAATTTTCTCTACTTGCAGTTTGCTTAAATTGGTTATTGGATAGACAGTAAAAAAACGTATGAATAATTTGACTGCAGTAGTTTACACGCACTTTAGATTTCTCTTTTATTTGTTTAAAATAGCATGCCTACATTTATAATACAGACCGTATAGTTATACCACACTGCCGACTTGAACATCACATAAAGGGATAATTTTCCTGCAGATCATCTAATGTGGTCTACCTAATTCTCTGCATGAAATGTCCTGACACTGCACTCTATGTGGGAGAAACTGGACAAACACTCCGCCAGAGAATGAATTTATACAGGTTCCACATTAAACATGGCACCACAGATGTTCATGTAGCAGCCCACTTCGATAGCCATGGACACTGTGAGAGGGACTTTAAAGTCACATTGCTTATGGGCAACTTCAAAACATAGCAAGAGAGAAAAGAATGGGAAGTTAAACTCATGCTAAAATTTAATACATTACAACATGGCTTGAATAAAGACAGGAGATTTATGGCCAGATATGAGGATTGTTTACATCTCTCAGAATGACACAGACAACCTGTCTACAGATCCACATTGTATTGAAAAACTCATTACTTTTGTATATGTTTTGACTTTTTTGTAAAGAAATCTTTATCCTTACAGATACAGATCAAATGTAAGATGGCCTTTTCTTCATCTTTTTTTAATAACAAAATAGTATGAAATGTTATTATATATTTTCTCTCTCTGGTATTCAATTGTATATTCTATTATATAGTGAAATGCATCCACTCTTTTGAAATGGATATACTGGATATTTAAAAACATGCACAGAACATTTTTTCTCTCTGTACTGAAACTCATTTAATCATAAGGTTTTGTCAAATGAATGCCTTAATTTGCCTAATCTTGGCAATCATTCAATAGCTGTAAAACAGGTAGCTGTGGCCATTATGCTTTTAAGATCTACATCTTGGCACATTTTCATTAGTGCAAATACAATACTCCAACAGTCACTGGCCTGCAACATTATCCTTAAAAATCAGGGACAGATATTGTTTGTCCTCTTAACATGTATCTTTTAACAATTTCTTCATAAATTGCATGAGGGAAACAAATATGCAATGTTAAAAAATGCTTCACTTACATAATTTAGATTTTATAAATGTATTCTGTAAAGTATTTCCATTTCAGTATGTTGTGTATGTGGTTCACTGTACTCGATTTGTTTCAGTGTACAATCAAGACACTATAGAGTGTGTTTCAGTAGTAGTAATAGTAGTAGCAGCAGCAGCAAAACATTTGTCATGTTTACAGAGTACTGTGGAATTCTTAAATGCATGTCCAAAGAAAAATGCAACACATTTGTATTCACCAGCATCTGTGATGACCAAGAATAAATTAAAACCATATATACAGATCTGCCCTTGTGATATGTGGGTTTACGATTTGCGGATGTGCTTATTTGCGGATTTGACATCAATAGTTAAATGGATATTATTTTGCGGGTTTTGTGACCAATTGCAGAAAACTGCTGATAAAGTTAATTCCTTCCAATTTAAATGGGCTGAAAATTCCCAGAAACCCATGAGAACAGTGCTTTATTGGACAGCTTTGGCAGTTGTGAGGGCTGCTGGGTGAAAGATGAGGGCACTAGCTTTAAAAGTGAGCTATAACAAGTTGTCAGGATCATTATCAGTGGCATCTTTTTGTTTCAACATTTTACAGCATAGTTGGCTTATTATTACACCCATGGGTAACAGCAGAGCCGACCGTGACCAATTTCGGTGCCCTAGGCAAGATTTTTATCAGGTGCCCCTTACATTGTGGTTAGTTTCACCATAAATAATTGTACCCATACATTCAGATAGAAACAGCATAGGTTTGTCTTTTGATTTTTTCTTTATTTTAACAGTAACAACAAAAAATGTATTAAAGTGACAATCAGCATAAAAAAAATAAAATTTAATAGGGTAGTTCACAAAATACAAAAAAAAACAAACTATTATGCAAACCACAGAGCAATATAAGTAAGTTTTACCCATCTTGCCTTTCTTCCAGCAAAGTCATCAATTAAATTGCCATAAGAAACTTGTTGTGATACAGCATGATTTATCCTAATGATGGAAATTTCTTTGAGATGTTCTTTAGCCATTGAAGACCTTAAGTATGTTTTGATGAGTGTGAGCTTAGAGAAGAAGCCACTGTAACTGAAAGAGTGGCAGAGATTCTTAGAGCAGTCTACATATTGTGGTAGATTTCTATTAGCATTTTTACATGCAACAAGTTGAAAAGTTCAACATTTGTTAGGTTTTTTGATGGCAAATTTGGAAGTTGCAGGTTCCCTGACATTAATATCTGGCTGCTCATCATGGGTTAGAACAGTGCTAAGAGTCTGACAGTGCTCAAGCAACTGTTCTTTTGACATACTGGGGAAGTTGAGAAGCACCCCAAATGTCTTTCATTTCACCTGGGTTTTGAAATCTCTCTTGAAGTGAAGACAGTGCCATATCCACAACCATATTAAAATGGTTTTCATTTTATTAAGTGCATCTCGAATAGGCTTATCTACTGGAGCTTCATATCCGAAGAACCTTTTATTGGTTCTTAGCCGATTTTGTTTTAGTACAGTCTCCACATTCACTTACTTGTGCATCTCCTTTGCAGTTAACTGTGCATCAGTGAATCCAGTGTTTCTGTAGGTTGTGAGGGAATCTTTTGTTTTTATTTGCAAATCAACAGCCACATCTAATTGCATAGAGGATGACTGCATGAGTTTACTTACATGCTGGATCTTGGTGAGGATGTCATATAATATGACTGTGTAAATTTGAAAATGGAAAGAACCAATCTCCTCAGCCAAAGCCTAAGCTTCAACTTCCACCATAGGGACTGCAGTAGTGTACCCTACCTCCAGAAGAGCGTCTCTGAGCCTGGTACCTTACTGCCTGGATACTTTTTATTCTGCTTTTCCATCTTGTCTCTGCCCATAGTTTTAGTGAAATTGGGGTGTGTTTCAGCAGGATATTCCATCTGGGGGGGGAGGCTGAAAAGAATTTGAATAATTTTATTAAATATGCAAAGTAGCCAGTGGCTTCTTGTGAACTCTTAGCAGCATCAGCTACCACAAGATTTAAAGTGTGGGCACCACATGGGACAGAACACCTTATTTATTCCCTATATGTTAGCACCGTTGTCATGGGACTGTCTTCTGCAGTCCTCAAAAGGGATGTTAAGCTCCTCCTGCCTTTTGAGCGTGAAATGATAAATTTCCCCCTGTTGACTCCTCTGCCGCAATAAATACCATGAAATGTTCTTTAATTTGTGGTATTTCCTCAAGTGTAACAATCCTGATTATGACAGTTGTTTTTTGTGGCTTAGATCTGGGGTGCAACCTAAAATAACGGAAAAATACTTGAATGTTTTGATTTCGTCCACTGTTTTTTCCAGTATTGTTTTGCTGCTGGAATCTATTAGTTCATTTAGGATTGTTTTGCCCAGGTAATGGGTGTGACTGCCTTCTCTACCTTCCACCCTACTGACCTGGTGCTTCATAACTGGATTAAATTTAGCCAAAAGCTTCTTTAAGAAAATTCCCATTTTCTGGTTTATTTAGGCGGCACGGTGGCGCAGTGGTAGCGCTGCTGCCTCGCAGTTAGGAGACCCGGGTTCACTTCCCGGGTCCTCCCTGCGTGGAGTTTGCATGTTCTCCCCGTGTCTGCGTGGGTTTCCTCCGGGCACTCCGGTTTCCTCCCACAGTCCAAAGACATGCAGGTTAGGTGGATTGGCGATTCTAAATTGGCCCTGGTGTGTGCTTGGTGTGTGGGTGTGTTTGTGTGTGTCCTGAGGTGGGTTGGCACCCTGCCTGGGATTGGATTCCTGCCTTGTGCCCTGTGTTGGCTGGGATTGGCTCCAGCAGACCCCCATGACCCTATGTTCGGATTCAGCGGGTTGGAGAATGGATGGATGGTTTATTTAAGTTGTCAGTAAGACCCCCTTTTAGCCAAACATCTTTCAGTTAGGGATTGAATTATTACTATTAATCTATGAAAACGTCATGTCACCTATTTCTCAAATTTGTAACATTAAGAGGCAAAATCAAATTACATGGCAAATATACTCCACATCCCTCTGTAGTATGTATTACAGCTCAAGAAAATTTCTCTATAAGGTTAATTATTTTAAGCAGTATTTTTTAATGTATTGTGTAAAACTAATTTTCCGTACTTTAAATTGCCATTTGCTTACCTAAAGTGTGGTATTAATTAGATATTAAGTTCAGATGTTCCTGAACATTGTTAAAATTGTTCCTTAATTATTTTTTTCATAGCACATTTTAAAAGTATGGACATTGCTGCAGTAAGAGAACAGAATATATTTGTAATTTATATTTCTATATCTTTATCAGTTAAAGAGGTATGGGTGTCCTTCCCTTATCACAACCCCAATATTTGATGGAGACTTTTATTCTTTGTTTAATATTCATATTTTAATTTCCCCATTCCTCTGTGGGTATTAGAAAAATATCTTTCATAATTAACTTTTTATGTGATTTTTGCAGGCAAGGGTTAAGCCTCATAGAACATTTCGATTTAACGAATGTGTCTGCACACCTTATAATGCTGATTTTGATGGGGATGAAATGAATCTTCATCTACCGCAAACTGAAGAGGCAAAAGCAGAAGCCCTTGTTCTCATGGGGGTAAGTTAGCATAATTGTATAATACTTGTATAATACCTTTATTAGTCAGAGCGAGTTTATTCCACACAATCTAAAGATATGGTTTGACTGGCAAGTATAACTTGACCCATTTGAAGTTACTAGTTGATTGTGTGTGTTTGCGTTTGTCTTGCAATGTACTGGCATCACTGCATGTTTACAAAAATGCACAATGCTTTACTACTAAAATAATTTGAATATCTAAATTTCTTTCTTGGTTTATAATGTAATTTTGCTGATTTTTTTAAAGTATAATCAATATTATAAAGTATAAACTGACAAAGCACTTGTAATAATGTATGCTTCTTTTTGATTGCAGACTAAAGCTAATTTAGTAACCCCACGAAATGGAGAACCACTTATTGCTGCTATTCAGGATTTCCTTACAGGTTTGCGTAGTTGTTTGCTTTTTAAATTGCAGTGGTGTTTACTTTTATAATAACTTTTCCTCCGTGCAGATAGCTTTTAATAATATAAGAATTTCAGTCAAGCAATTTCGTTACATTGTTATTGAGATATCATTTGATAATGACTGAAAATATTTACATACTTGCTTTGTTTCTGTTTGTCTTCAAAAGTGCAACATTGCTTTTGTAAGATTTAAAAAAAAAAATATATATATATACACTCACCTAAAGGATTATTAGGAACACCATACTAATACGGTGTTTGACCCCCTTTCGCCATCAGAACTGCCTTAATTCTACGTGGCATTGATTCAACATGGTGCTGAAAGCATTCTTTAGAAATGTTGGCCCATATTGATAGGATAGCATCTTGCAGTTGATGGAGATTTGTGGGATGCACATCCAGGGCACGAAGCTCCCGTTCCACCACATCCCAAAGATGCTCTATTGGGTTGAGATCTGGTGACTGTGGGGGCCATTTTAGTACAGTGAACTCATTGTCATGTTCAAGAAACCAATTTGAAATGATTCGAGCTTTGTGACATGGTGCATTATCCTGCTGGAAGTCGACATCAGAGGATGGGTACATGGTGGTCATGAAAGGATGGACATGGTCAGAAACAATGCTCAGGTAGCCCGTGGCATTTAAACGATGCCCAATTGGCACTAAGGGGCCTAAAGTGTGCCAAGAAAACATCTCCCACACCATTACACCACCACCACCAGCCTGCACAGTGGTAACAAGGCATGATGGATCCATGTTCTCATTCTGTTTACGCCAAATTCTGACTCTACCATTTGAATGTCTCAACAGAAATCGAGACTCATCAGACCAGGCAACATTTTTCCAGTCTTCAACTGTCCAATTTTGGTGAGCTCGTGCAAATTGTAGCCTCTTTTTCCTATTTGTAGTGGAGATGAGTGGTACCCGGTGGGGTCTTCTGCTGTTGTAGCCCATCCGCCTCAAGGTTGTGCGTGTTGTGGCTTCACAAATGGTTTGCTGCATACCTCGGTTGTAACGAGTGGTTATTTCAGTCAAAGTTGCTCTTCTATCAGCTTGAATCAGTCGACCCATTCTCCTCTGACCTCTAGCATCAACAAGGCATTATCGCCCACAGGACTGGCGTATACTGGATGTTTTTCCCTTTTCACACCATTCTTTGTAAACCCTAGAAATGGTTGTGCGTGAAAATCCCAGTAACTGAGCAGATTGTAAAATACTCAGACCGGCCCGTCTGGCACCAACAACCATGCCACGCTCAAAATTGCTTAAATCACCTTTCTTTCCCATTCTGACATTCAGTTTGGCGTTCAGGAGATTGTCTTGACCAGGACCACACCCCTAAATGCATTGAAGCAACTGCCATGTGATTGGTTGATTAGATAATTGCATTAATGAGGTGTTCCTAATAATCCTTTAGGTGAGTATATATACTGAAGCTGATTCCTTTTAAGTCAGGTTGTCGCAATGCTAAGATTCCTAACTTCATTTCAAAGCTTTGAAGGTATCAATATTCAATGCCATTTTCTATGCCACGCTTGGTGACTGAGGGACACGTACAAAATTGAAGATCAAACTTGTAATTTTTTTTAAAAAGTGAAACTATAAAAATATCTAGATTCTTCTTGAGGAATTGTAGTTGTTCAGAAGCCTCTAAGTTTGTCATGCATTTACATATCATTAAAATACAAATAAACATTACTGTAACCTAAAGCAATGCTTAAAAGCATTTTCATGACCACCCCCACAAGAGCTTACAAAATTCTTCTACGTGCACCAGTATAATAGGCAAGAAAACTGCTTGAGGAAATGTTTAATAACAAGGGACAAAGTATTGAAATCAGACATTTCTTTTTATGTTTTGTCTTCTAAATATTCCTGGGTGCCAAGAAACAAATTATTGTTTGTACTGTATTTTACTATACTTACATCACAGTCTATATATTTCTTTGCTGTTAGGAATTCAGCAGAGGGGTTGATGTATTGCAAATAACAACATCATGTGTTCCAAATTGGTTGCAGGTAAAACTAAACACATTCTGAAAGGTAGCATTTTTCAGCATTCTTTTAACAAATTTTACTGTCAGCTTTCAAAGGAAAGTGTATTACACTTAATCAAGAATAACATGCAATTCACCTGTAAACACACAATGCGGACTCCAGGAGCAAAAAAGAGGAAGCAGCTGTGTTTGTACTTTAGCAATGGATAAATTAAAAGACATGAAAATAAACATTCATCTCTTAATGTGTCTGTGCCAAATCAAAAGTGGCAGAGAATTCCATAGCTCTTATATATTTACGCTTCCACAAATCCCCCCCTTGTCTTTTTATGTCAGCTTATGCACTCTGAGATTCCTTTGTGAAGCACTGTTTTTTGAAATGTCACATTTGCATGAAGACTTCATTCTTTGCAGGCGTACTACGAGCAAACAGTAAAAATATGAATAAAAATGAGAAATATGAAATAGCACATATAGTTTGTTTATATACTCAGCAAAAAAAGAAACGTCCCTTTTTCAGGACTGTGTATTTCAACAATAATGTTTTAAAAATCCAAATAACTTTACAGATCTTCATTGTAAATTGTTTAAACAATGTTTTCCATGCATGTTCAATTAACCATAATCAATTAATTAACATGCACCTGTGGAATGGTCGTTAAGACCTTAACAGCTTACAGAAAGTAAGCATTTAAGGTCACAGTTCTAAAAACGCAGGACACTAAAGAGACTTGTCTACCGACTGTGAAAAACACCCAAAGAAAGATGCCCAGGGTCCCTGCTCATCTGCGTGAACGTGCATTAGGCATGCTGCAGGGAGGCATGAGGACTGCTGATGTGGCTAGGGCAATAAATTGCCATGTCCACACTGTGAGATGCCTAAGACAGCACTACAGGGAGACAGGAAGGACAGCTGATCATCCTCGCAGTGGAAGACTGCGTGTAACAACACCTGCACAGGATCGGTACATCCGAATATCACACCTGCGTGACAGGTACAGGATGGCCACAACAACTGCCCGAGTCACACCAGGAACACACAATCCCTCCATCAGTGCTCAGACTGTCCGCAATAGGCTGAGAGAGGCTGGACTGAGGGCTTGCAGGCCTGTTGTAAGGCAGGTCCTTACCAGACATCACCAGCAACAACGCCGCCTATGGGCACAAACCCACCTTCGCTGGACCAGACAGGAGTGGCAAAAAGTGCGTGAGTTTCTGCATGACAGCAATGTCAGTGTTCTGCCATGGCCAGCGAAGAGCCCAGATCTCAATCCCATTGAGCACGTCTGGGACCTGTTGGATCGCAGGGTGAGGGCTAGGCCATTCCCCCCAGAAATGTCCAGGAACTTGCAGGTGCCTTGGTAGAAGAGTGGGGTAACATCTCACAGCAAGAACTGACAAATCTGGTCCAGTCCATGAGGAGGAGATGCACTGCAGTACTTCAAGCAGCTGGTGGCCACACCAGATACTGACTGGTACTTTTGATTTTGAGCCTCCCTTCATTCAGGGACACATTGTGAAACATTTTTAGTTTATGTCTTATGGTGTTGACTCTTTTAGTGTTCATACAAATATTTACACATTAAGTCTACTGAAAGTAAAAACAGTTGAAAGTCAGGGGACGTTTCTTTTTTTGTTGAGTATGTATATATATATATATATATATATATATATATATATATAATATAGTAATCCCTCCTTGATCGCGGGGGTTGCGTTCCAGAACCCCCCGCGATAGGTGAAAATCCGCGAAGTAGAAACCATATGTTTGTATGGTTATTTTTATATATTTTAAGCCCTTAGAAACTCTCCCACACTGTTTATAAATATTCTCTGCACAGTTATACAGTAAACCCTTGTTTATCGCGGTTAATCCGCTCCAGACAGATAAATGTATTTCCACGAAGTAGATTGTTTATTTATAAATCTAATATTTTTGCAGTTAGAGCATTGAAAACCTTTTTACGACCTTCTAAATGCATTTTTAACATTATTAGAGCCCTCTAGACATGAAATAAAACCCTTTAGTCAAAAGTTTAAACTGTGCTCCATGACAAGACAGAGATGACAGTTCCGTCTCATAATTAAAAGAATGCAAACATATCTTCCTCTTCAATGGAGTGCCGTCAGGAGCAGAGAATGTCAGAGAGAGAAAAATAAACAATCAAAAATCAATAGGGCTGTTGGGCTTTTATGTATGTGAAGCTCCGCTATAAAGCAGCCGCAATGAAGGGATCAATGTGAAGGTAGTCTTTCAGCACTTTTTACAGGAGCGTCCGTATCTTCTAAGCAAACAGCCTCTGTGCAAACAGCCCCTCTGCTCACACCCCCTCCGTCAGGAGGAGAGAATGTCAGATTGAGTAGGAGAAAGACAGAAAGTAAACAATCAATAATCAATACGTGCTGCTAGAGCTTTTAAGTGTGCGAAGCGCCGCACGGGAAGCATATCGTATATCATTGAGGAGTTTTATTTAACTTGTAATATGTGCTCTGATTGGGTAGCTTCTCAGCCATCCGCCAATAGCGTCCCTTGTATGAAATCAACTGGGCAAACAAACTGAGGAAGCATGTACCATAAATTAAAAGACATATTGTCCGCAGAAATCCACGAACCAGCGAAAAATCCGTGATATATATTTAGATATGCTTACATTTAAAATCCGCGATGGAGTGAAGCCGCGAAAGTCGAAGCGCGATACAGTGAGGGATCACTGTATGTGTGTATATACAGTGGTGTGAAAAACTACTTGCCCCCTTCCTGATTTCTTATTCTTTTGCATGTTTGTCACACAAAATGTTTCTGATCATCAAACACATGTAACCATTAGTCAAATATAACACAAGTAAACACAAAATGCAGTTTTTAAATGATGGTTTTTATTATTTAGGGAGAAAAAAAATCCAAACCTGTGTGAAAAAGTAATTGCCCCCTTGTTAAAAAATAACCTAACTGTGGTGTATCACACCTGAGTTCAATTTCCATAGCCACCCCCAGGCCTGATTACTGCCACACCTGTTTCAATCAAGAAATAACTTAAATAGGAGCTGCCTGACACAGAGAAGTAGACCAAAAGCACCT
>JANRMT010062813.1:31076528-31128199 GCA_026402145.1 Polypterus bichir lapradei | reverse complement strand
GCACTTTGACAGCTGTAGATGCTTTTAGTGGTCCAAATTGTACGTACTTGACATTATTTCTTTTCACTGTTCTTTTCTATACAATGCTTTGACATTCAATTAATTGCATCCACCATGTAAATGTGCAACCTGTAAACATTGTTACTGTTTGTAACAAGTTAAAGAAAAACATGACTGTTAGAAATTTAAACATGACATGAAACATGACTTTGCCTGGCTATGGTTTTCACAGTAAAGCCATATTAGTAAAGTAAAACAAAAAATAATACTGTAGTACTGCATTCTTCTTACCCTATGAACATGTGACTGGTGGTAAACTAAAAATCAAATTCTTGAGTGAAAAACTAAAGACCTGTATCTGAAGCCAACTTTCACTTTGCTAGCTTCCATTGTATAACACATACAGTGCCCACCATAATGTTGGGGACAGACACATTTTTCCTTGACTAACCTCACTGCTGCACAGTTTAAAATTACAAATTAAACAATTCAGACAAGACTAAAGTGTGCATTGAACACTTTAGGGATATTTGCAAACATTTCAGTCACACCATGTACACATTACAACACTTCTTATACATGATCCCCTCATTTCAGTACACCATAATGTTTGGAACAATTGCCATCACAGGTGTGTGTGATTACTCAAGTGAGTTTCTTTGCTTCATTGGTGATTGTACTATAAGTGAGGCCCATTGTCTTTTCCTGGGTGAAGCAAGGTAACACAGCTAGTGATAATAAAAATAATTGTAATTACATTATTCTATTGCAAAAGACTGCTGAGCCATACTTTTTGTAGCATGTTTATTTTAAAGGGTTTCTCCTTAAGTCAGAGCATACCTTTGTCCTGAAATTGCTTCATTTTGTTTAGGCGGATTTATATTATTTTAACCAACAGTTGCCCTCTGGTGGTTGTGGTATAATCTGTTTTTAAACAAATACAGTAAAACAATCTTGTTTATCCATGTACAGCTTTGGAAAGACAACAAGATTTAATTTAGTGTGCTTCTATTACTGTACTTTTACTTTTTGTTGCATATTTATATGTAATATGTGTTTCTTTTCTCTGAAAGGATGGATCAGGAGTTTTACAGGAGACATAGCATGTCAGAAGTTAAAGATGAAAATGGCACCAGTAAAACTTTATCAGCAGCTGCACGGAGATCATTTTTTAGAAGAAAACATAAACATAAGCGCAGCGGTTCCAAAGATGGAAAAGACCTGTTGGCTCTTGATACCACAAGCACAGATTCAATACCACTATTGGAAGGTGAGGTTGGCAGTGTTTAGCACAGCCTCTTAGTATTTTTATGCTTTATATAAATCCAGGAAAATATTTTGGAAAATATTATTGAACAAAAATTAAAAACTCTTTAAACTGTTAGCAGTGGTTTATAATGAATTAAGGGTTTTCATATTTATCATAACATGGCTTTGATGTAGTGTCAGATTAAACAGAGTAGAAATTGCAGAAATTGACAAATTACACAATTCTGTGATGTATTCCAGTATAGTTTCGGATTTTTACAGTATTGTGAGCTCGCCGAATGCTGACAGCCAATTAATGTTCTGTCTGAGAGCGGCAGTGTGTTTGAATGTTTCCCAAGCATGACTAGTTAAGTTTCAGTCTTCTTCTTTTTCTTTCTGCCTTTTCTATTCTTTTATGGTAAAGCAAACACAATACATCAGACAGACGAACCTCTTTTGTTTTTGCATGTTCCAAAACCCCAGCATTTATTTCTTGTGGCATTGCACTTCCTAGTGAGTGCTCATTTGTTGTTAGCTCTTGCACACACACACACACACACACACACACACACACACACACACACAGACTGACCCCAAGACTCAAGACAGAAATCAAACATGGTTCATTTAGTTTGGGAGAGCCACAGACCAGTCTGACTGAGTCATCAGGGAAGACGAACTCTATGAAGGGTGGTCATAAGAGCAGACCACAACTGCTGCTGACTGACTAACTTTATTTAAAATTACTGGAAAGATAATGTTTTGTGACAGGTCCTTTATAAGTTGGTTAAGTTTGCTGATGACACTAAAGTAGTTGGATTACCAGATACCCAAAAATTACAGATTGCCCTTGATATAATTCTTTCTTTGGCAGATATGTAGTAGGTGAAGTTTAATGTAAATAAATGTGAGGATTTATAAATAGTAAGTGATAAAGTACGTGTAGGTGAGACACAGCAGTGATAGCCAGGATGAGAGGTGCATGGAATAGATGCTGGGAGCTGTCCTCATTTCTGACTGCTAAAGGATTATCTCTGGCATTGCTGGGTAAAGTTTATCAAAGCTATGCAGGTGGCACAGTAGTAGCACTGCTGTCTTGCAGTAAGGAGATTATGGGTTCACATCCTGGATCCTTCCAGTGTGGAAAGCACTTTGAGTGTTGAGGAAAGCACTAAATAAATGCAAAGAATTATTATTATTATTGTTGTCATTATTATGTAAGGAGTAATATGATCTATGGGAGTGAGACATAGAAGATCACTAAGCAAAGTCTGAAAGGACACAGATGTATATGTGGAGTGAGTGAGAGGAAGATAAATGCCAAGTTAAGAGAAAGACTTGGGGTGCAGATGATATGTGGTGTGCTGAAGAGAAACAGACTAAGGTAGTTAAGGCATGTGCAGAAAAAAAGCAGAGGATGATTGTGTGAAGAGGTCTTCCAAGGTGGAAGTTTAGAGGATGTGGTGAAGATAGAGGTCAAAGAAGATATGACTAAAGGTTGGGTCAGATGATATGAAAAGATTGGGTCTAACCCTAAGGATACCCAGAACTGTGGAGAGTGAAGGAGAAAGATTTGATGGACAAATAAACAACCTGAGTAAACCCACAAAATGTCCATTAAATTGATGATGATGATGATTATGCTGATGGGTGGAATTCTGCAAAACACTTGCAACTACTGATGGAGTTGTTATGATCCACATGCTAGAACTCTAATAATCTAGATTGAATAGCCTGCTGTGTGAAATACAAATCAAGAAAACTTATTATTGATGAAGTTCATCTGAGAAATACCACAAGAAATACAAATGAAACCATGTACATCTTGCAAGCAGGGGATGAGAAATGTTTGTTGCTTCACAGAGACCAAATGTAGTAAGTTAAATCAGCCTAAACTAGCAACATATGCCTGTAATGTTGTGCTTTTTTGTTTGTTTAAAAATATGCTGGTTAATGAGAGAGTTCTCTTGCCCTTCTTCCCCGAGGTGGTTGTGTTAAAATGATTATGGTAAAATAATTTACAAATCAAATCTCTGTTAGGGCATTCATGCAGCTGTGAACAAATGTTAAAGCAAATTCTATACAGTATGTGATGCTCACAGATAGATATGGCTAAAAAAAACACTCTGCATATATCAGTATTTTATGTAAGTCTATTACACTGAAGGAATGTATGGGAAGGTAGGTAACACTTGTGTATGTTTGGAGGTACCAAATGTGGAAACTGCCAATAACTCGCACAAGCTCATCCACTTTTATAACATTTAACATAGTCTGGTCATATGTGTTTTTCTGAAGTCATAAGAAAAAAGTGAAGCCGTTCGCTATGGCTCCGTCCAGGAAGCTATGTTTCTTACGTTTTATGCTTGTGTGGTTACTAGTAAGCATTTATGAATTATATGCATTTTCCTGAAATATTTGTTTCCTTGTTTTTACAATTTTTTTTTTCTTTTTACTAGACTCTGTAAGTCTGGCTTACCAGAGAGTTCAGAAGATTGAATGTACATCTCCAAGACCAGTGCTCATTTTGGGACCTTTGGTTGATGCTGTTAAGGATATGTTGGTGAAAGAGTCCCCAGGGAAATTTTGTAGATGCCCACCTGGTAAATATGTGTTAATATTTGTATCATAATAAAAAACTAGCTGACATATAAAATGCACCTTGTTAAATCTGTGTGTTACATTTTTAATTATACAGTTATCTGTGTTAGATATTTGCAAATTAAAAGGATTTGATTTATTATTTTAAATATCCTATTTCATGTGATAATTTTATATATAACAAGATTATTTCCTTATATAATTAACGATGATGAAATGAATTTCCTGCTTTTCTCACCATGCAGAAGTGATGAAAGCCTCACTGCAAGCAATAGAGCGTGGAGTTAAAGATTGCCTGTTTATTGATTACAAAAGGCGGAGTGGACATTTTGATGTGACAACTGTGGCTTCTATAAAAGAAATGACAGAAAAAGTAAGAAAAAGTATTTTGTGTGAATGTCTGAATTTTTGGCATTACTTGCATTACTATTTTATTAACATCTATTACATGTCATACCACCTTAAGACCTTATTTCCGAGTTTTTTAGTGAATGTGAAGTCTGGAAATGCTTATTCATGGTGAGCTCTTTATCAGATATTCATGAATTGAATCATTAGTTTTTTAAGAGTGCTTGATTATTGTAAGGATGTGCTAATGGAAATGTAAGTGATTGCTTGCTAATTCTAGTCTACTGCAATTCTAGACAGAAATATACAGCATACAGTAGATATATTTTGCATTGCCTTTATTTACTTGATTTTATATGTAACTATTTCTGGGTTGAAATAGTTTGAAAGCACACAAATTGCTTTTGTTTAATGTTTGGCAAACTAGATAAGCACCAGTGAATACTTATTGTGTTATCTGATTGTGTAGAGATAATATTGTAGGAAGCATTTTAGTGCCATTGTAACAAGTACAACTTATGCTAAAATAATCAACAAATTCTGAAATAACTTAGTGGCAATATTTCAATTAAAGAAAATACACTTACAATGGATTTTGAAAGTATTCAGACCTCTTCACTTTCTGTACACTGTATTGTGTTATAGATTTAATTTTAAATGATTACATTTTGACATTTTTGTCCATCAATTTACACTCAGGAACCCATAACAACAAAGTGAAATGATTTTCGAGGAAAAATGTACTGATTTACTAAAAAACAAAAAGTTTAATCTCTCATATAAGTATTCAGACCATTTGTTGTGGCACTGCACATGTTGTACAGGTGTGTCCCATTTGCTTTAGTTATACTTAATGGGTCTAGAACTTGATTGGAGTCCAAGCAATAAAGTCCAAGGAAATCTCTGGAGACATCTGTGATAAAATTATGGTGAGGCATAGATCAGGACAAAGGTGTAAAACTAATTTTTAAGCCTTTGGTGTTCTCAGGAGCACAGTGACCTTAATAATTATGAAATTAAATAATTTTGGAAATGAAAGGACTCTTCCTAGAGTTACCTTCGGGCCAAACTGTGTAGGTGGGCAAGAAGGGCCTTGGTCGGGGAGGTTACCATGAGCCTAATGGTCTAAAAAAAGGTTCATAAGTCCTCTGCAGAGATGGAAGAACCTGTCAGAAGGGTGACCATCTAAGTACTAGTCAGGCATTTATGATGGAGTTGCTAGATAGCAGTCACTATTGAATAAAAGGTACAGTATATGAGAGTTTAAAGGGTTTTAAGAGCATGAGGATAAAGATTCTCCGGTCTGATGAGACAAAGATTGACATCTATGGGCAGAACTACAAGTATTATTTCTGGCTTATGACCAGGCATTGCTTATTACTTGAATATCATCCCTAAGGTGAAAAATGGTGGTGGCACCATCTTGTTATGGAGAGTGCTTTTCAGTGGGAGGGACAGGGAGAGACTGGTCAGAATTGAGGTAAAGGACGAATGCAGCCAAATACAGAGAGAGCCGTAAAGAAAAAGAAAACCTGCTCTAGAGTGCACACAACCTCAGACTGGTTATCATTTAGCATGATAATGACCTAAAGCATAAAGATAAGACAATGCTGGAGTGGCTTTGGGACAAGTCTCCAACTGTCTTTAAGTGGCCCAGCACAAGCCCTGACTTGCACCCCATTGAGTATATGTGCAAAGACCTGAAGATGGCAGTTAACAGACACTTGTCTCTCAATCTAATGAAGCTACAAAGGATCTACCATGAAGAATGGGATAAACTGCCCGAATCCAGGTATGTAACGTTTGTAGTGACTTACCCAGGAAGACACAAAGCTGTAATTGTTGTCAAAGGGGCTTCTACAAAGTACTGAATTAAGGGTCTGAATACTTGTACTGTATGAGTAAGGGATTTCAGTTTTTGATTTTTAATAAAATTGTGCAAACCTTTTTGAAAACGTGTTTTCCCTTTGTTATCAAGGATAAGTGGCAAAAATGGCAAATTTTTCCATTTAGAATTAAATATACGGCAGAAAGTGAGGTATCTGAATACTTTCTGAATTCACTGTATAAACAAGTATGTGCTATCTTCTATTTACAGTTTTCGTGCTTTTAAAAATATTTTTGTTTTCACAGTTTATGAATTTCACTTTTCCATTCCTGTGTGTTCTGTAATTCTTCCCATGTTACAGAATATTTTCCATATATCAGTTTAAAGTGCAATTTATAGGTCATTTTACATTTTATTGTGTCCAAAATTCAACTGCGTACAATACTTCACTTCTGCCAGTTTGCTTAGTCTGGCATTGTCCTCAGATCACCTGTGCCTCTTGAAAAACACTTGTGTCCAAAAGCATTATGTTTGCAGCATGATAGGAAATGTTTTTGAAATGTTGGCTAATATAAATTTGTTTTTGACAAGTTGTTTTCAAGAGTTTTATGCATTTCAGTGTGTGTGTATGTCTTGGATCATTGTATCTTTTTTTCTTATGTTCACTTTTCACATAAGGTCCAGTATCCATTAACATTCTACAAATGCAGATCTAAATCATCAGACACATATTTACAGATTGCAGTGTAAATAATCTGTACAGTCTTCTCCTTATGCTGCAGCATTAGATGCTTATATTGCAATAGCTTTATTTTGTGTTTTCTTGTACGGTTTGTGTTCTGAATTAGTCATCCTGCATCATTTACATGTTATTTTCACAACATGTTAATAATTTTGTTTTTGCAATATGCTTCTAAACGCAAAATGGTACACAAGATTCCCCAGTTAGGGTGTAATTGTGCTAATACTCTCCCTAGCAGTAATTAATTAATACTTGAGGTGTCAACACTTTGGAGTGTAAATTGAAATGCTAAGGATATTTTCTGTTTTTTTTTTTTTCTGGTTCGGAGGTCATTTACCTTAGGTTGCTAAACTCTTCTTGTTCCAAGTATCATAGGCTTTTAGAGTCCCATTTTTACTACTGTGACCAAAACATATTCTTTTTATTTATTGTGTCATACATAAACATTTTAGACCCTGAAGCAGAGCTTATTTTCTGAAAATGGCTTTTTATGAGAATTGGGAGAGTTGTGTTTTATGTAAATATAATTATGTTGAAGAGAAATTTGTAAGCAGATTTAATTATTGAAATGTTGGTAATTAATTGTGCAGATGAATCTAATTGTGTGCCTTTAGCATAAAATGTAGTGGCTTTGTACCCTATCCAGGCCTGATTTATGGACAGGCTTATGCTTCCCAGCAACAGTAAATTGAATTAACTAGGTATAGACAGTGAATGCATGGATTTTTTTTTTTTTTTTTTTTTTTTTTGTCCATTTGTTTAACATTTTGCGAAATGAATAGTCTTCCCTTTCATATCTAACAGCTTGTATTTAAATTGAGTGATGCAATTTTTAACATGAGCAGTTTTGGTGTTGGTCAGTTTGCTTTTGAATATTTAAATATTGTAAAGAATTTTCAAACTAAAATGGTATTGTTTTGTCTAGTACTATTAACCTAAAAAATCGTCTGTTTTACTGTATATACTCGCGTATAAGTCAGGTCTTGAAACCCGAAAAATCGATTATAAAATCAGACCCCGATTTATACACCCGTTCAGAAATATGTCACTTAATTTTTTTTTTTTCCCATCTTCTTGCTTCCTTCAATCTCGCACCAGTTTCTCAGACACATTGAATTTTGTTGCAGCAGCACAGTAACCAATTTCTTTCGCCGCTTCAGTGACTTTTAATTTAAAACCAGCTTCATATTTTCTTCTGATGATGCGCTCCTCATAGATGAGGGATGCTCTTACAATAAAGGTATAGGAGGGTGTGAGATAAAAAAAAAACACCAAACAGTGGAAATGTCACTTCGGAATAGTTCAGGTATTACTGTGTGGTCACGTAGGCACAATACATAGGAAAAAAAAGGCAGTGTGCTCCGTGGTTACTCTCTCAGATGGGCATTAGCATATCATAATCTCTTGGACCAATAATAGCGTGAGTTTTCCGCATTTGGCTTATACAACCGACATTAGAAAATACCAGTAATTAGACTGTAAAATCAAGCCCCAACTCGTCCACGGGAGAACTTAAATGTGAGTATATCTGGTAGGTTTGTGTTTATATGTATTCATTCTGGATAACAATAGTTTTTCTAAGCCCAGTTTTCTTTTTCCTTACAGGATTGTCACTGTTTGCTTGACATCGCACCTCACGCTATTGAAAGACTTCACAGTGTTCATATTTACCCAATTGTCATTTTCATTCGCTACAAAAATGCAAAGCAAATAAAGTAAGTAGCTGAGTGTCTTACTGCTTATTTAAAGTAAACTGGGTCACATCTACATTCTTTAATGTAAACTAATGTTTATTTTCCTGTCCCTCAATTGAAACTCAAACTAGTTAATGTTAATTTTATTGTATGCTTCTCACACTCAATCCTGTATGCTATTTGTTTGTGTTTTTCTGTATTATTTTTCATTTATTTCCAAAATTACATAGTTTTATGTTTTCCTGTAACATATCAGTAGTGCAGAATCTGTACCCTTTTCTTAGGTGCATTCTTTAATCCTTTTATCTGCTGAGTTTTTTCATTGGGCGTTCTTGTTTCCTTTTTGTGTAAATTTCATATACATTTGAGAACAGCTAGAAGATGAATCTTGTTCATAAAAGAAATTATGTTGCTAAATCTAAAAAGAAGTAGATCCATTCTGAAGGAAGATTTACTTTATTGTACCTTTCATAACTATTATCAGAAGGTATTTCGTTGAGACACTCTAAGTGAATGTCTTGATTTTATATAACCTATTATTACTCTGAAATGAGTGCATTCCAGAAAGCAATTGTTTAGATTTCTTATAATACAATACTGTTTTTAGCCTAAATCATTAAAAAAATAATAATCATGATTCCATCAATTTATATGAGCTGACATAATTCTCCAGTCTAGGATATTGATAATCTAGGATAAATTTGCCTTTTTCAATCAGTTGAGTAAAAGGAATGTAGGTGAAAATTTCATTTTTTGTCATTCTCAGAGAACAGAAGGATCCAATTTTCCTTAGGGACAAAGTGTCTCAAAAACATTCCAAGGAGCAGTTTGAAGTTGCACAGAAGACTGAACAAGAATACAGCAAGTTCTTTACAGGTGAGCAGTTGGTCTTTCTGATTTAGTATATCACTCAGAAATATTAAGCACTATCACTAAATTACACTATCAGCACAGAGCATATGACTAGATGCAAAAATTGAATACATAAATGTGTTAAGTAACTGCATTCATGATATAGAATACTATATGTTACTTTCATATTTTTTTGGTAGGATTTCTTAATGCTGCCTGTATATATTATGGATGAATAGTTAAGTTCTGGCCACTGATAATTTCTCATTTTAAGATTTAAACAATCAAATATAAAACAACTGAACTTGGCATACCTATAACAGTAGTCTCTCTAAATGCCAGTTTGCAGTTTATTACTGGAGTTCTGTTCATAAAATGTACCCACTCCTTTCAATCCTGTTATGGAAATACAGAAAGAATTAGCATATTGTTTGTTCCAGTAAAGAGAAAAAAGATAAACTTCGGTATAAAACATTATATTGAGTTAACCAGAACTGTGCAATGCATACAGTTACTTTAAGAGGGAATAAAAAAATCTAGAGAGCAAACATTTTGGAGAAAGTGGAATATGATGAAAAAAGGGCTGTCCCCTCTGTCATCATGTTCTGGTTCAAAAAGTTCAGGTAAGTTAGATTATTACATTTTATAATCTATCACCAACTATGCACAGGGTTCAATCAATCACATTCTTTAAATATGTCTTTAATTTCAACAGAAAGTCAAAATGCATTACTCATAGTTCTCCATCACCATGGCCTTTGCTTATCAGTTAAAGTACTGAAACATACTTAATAAAATTGTTTTGCAGTACATTACAGTCACCTAAAATGTAGTCATGCTTAACCTGGTCCAAATACAGCACAAAATTGTAAAGTGTGGCACTGCTAGCTTTATACTGTTTCATAAAAAGACAAATGCTTCATATATTTTATTTATTTCTTATGTATTCCAGATAAACTCTGTAACACAGAGTAGCCTGTTTTACTGAAGTCTAACCTCCTTGATTTAATCTGACATGAACCAGAACCACTAATCTTTGCTGGGGAAGCTTCTGGAAAATGTTATGTCAAAGAGTCCAGATTTTATCATTAAATACACAAACGGATAATAACTCACCCTTTTCCATTTTGAGGCACACATTCTTATCAGCAATTAAGAAAAAGGCTAAACAAGTAGAGTGATACATAATAATGGATAATTGTAGTCTTGTTGTTTGCCTTAAAATTTTCATGTGTTTCTGCCTTAACATAACTTTTATATAAATTACTTCAGGCATTGAAATTGAATATTTTTTTATATTGTTTCTCCACAGGTATCGTTCAAGGAGGTAGCTTATCTTACATATGCACTCAGATTATGACAATAGTTGACCAAGAGCAAAACAAAGTCCTGTGGATTCCAGCTGGATCACTATAAACGCCTGAAGCCCAGCTAACCAAGCCTGCAACGTCACTTCTCTATGTAGGATATACAATCAAAAAAATGTAACTCATATTCAAGAACACTAAGTGAAGGGGTACATTACACTGAACAGTACAAATTAATGTTTTTACTGCGTGCATCATCATCATCTTGGATGTGATTATATGCTAAACCTCAAGTGAATTAATTCTCAGTGATAAACAAATTGCAACAGCACTGATTTAAGTATTTTTAATTCATTTCCACGAACAGATCAGTGATGCTGCAGTTAATAGGTTTACAAAAATATTTTCTGACTATTCAGATTTTTATGTTTACTTGAATGTTTGTGTTACCCATGCATCCCTCTTCCCTTTTAAAACATTGTTTTCCTATACCTGCTGTTCCCTGTTTTTGAGACAACCCTCCTGTTAGAGGAGAATATGCATGTGAATGAACAGTTTACTGGCCATATTGAAGTGCCTTGTAATTTTAGAAATATTTTGGGAAAAAGAAAAGGTTTATTATAAGCATGACAGGGTGATCATGTGGCTAGATTAATTTTAATGTAAAGCTGACTGCACTCCTGTACAGGGCAGACCACTGTGTGTTTTGTAAACTTTAATCTGTCATATTCTTTCCTTTAAAGATATAATATTTAAACAGCAAAATATATCTGAAAATAAAGCTGCATAATTAATGAACTAATCACTAGGTTTTGGAACCTAGTATAGTGTAGCAGTGGGTAATGAGCTCTAACATGGGTATGGCATGCTTACCCCCTATAACCCCAACACATTTTTTTTTGTTTTTTAATGTCACTTTTAAAGTAGTGTATTTGTTTTAAAATGTCATTATGGTACAGTTCTGCAGGGTTAATTGCATATTTTGTTTGTTATATATTGATGTCATGGTTGTTTTTTTTTTTTTTTTTGTATTTAATGTCAGTTGCATACACATTCACATAATAAAACACACTATTAGAAATGTGTGACCACTAATAGAGAACTGGTCATAATAGCTGCATACAGAAAATCCCAGTGCAATGCTTTCATAAAACATTGTGCCAAACTGTAATACATTAGTTCATTTGGTTTTGTGTTGCACTCATAGTTGATGAAAGTCTATCTACTTTTTAATACAAAATTGTATTTTGTTCGTTTTTAAAGTATATGTCATATTTTAGGTACTGTTATTCTGTATGAACTGTTGTTTCACAGTGATTGTTCTTAACATTTCAGTCATTGCTTGGCATGAATTTGCCTTTAATTCTTACCTTTATTGAAGAAAGTAGATGTCTGTTTGTTTGCATTCTTCAAAAAGGGATGTTGTCTTGCACATATTTTGATTTTTTTCTTATAGGGCGTGTGTGTGTGTGTGTGTGTATATATATATATATATATATATATATATATATATATATAATTTTTTTTTATTTTTTTTTTATTTTTTTTTTTGTTCAATGTAAGTGTACACTATTTAGGTTGGTAGCCTAAGATTTTTCCATGTAAGGGATTGCATTATTTTGGATGAAGCAGTTGAAACAGACAGGTACTGTTCTGATAGGGATTTGCATTATGAAAAAATATTTGTATCAAATGTTAAACTGATTAATATGAGAATAAAACTCAATGTTTTTCTGTAACACACATGATTCATTAGTCCCTTGTTGGCCTTTTTTGTAATGTTTTATATTTATTATTACTGGTTATAAAGCAGCAAAGATTATATATTCAGTGCAGTGAGCTCAGGAGTTATTGGCACGCTTGATAAAGATGAATCTGCGATTCATAGACATTACCAGGTACTGAGTATCTTCTCAGATGAAGCCACTAAGGCAGCCATCTTCAGCATCTGCTTCTTTCGGGGGCTTCAGGAGATGTTAGGCATGCTGATTTGGATTTAAATCGGTTTACTGGCTTGGCCATACAAGTATATACCATTTTTTAGCTTTGAAAAATGTCTTTATTGTCTTAATAGTATGTTTGGGATAATTATCTTGTTGTAGAATGAAGCACCATCCAATGATTTTGGAAGCATTTACTGGAACTTGAGCAGATGAGATGTTTCTTTACACCTCAGAATTCATTATGCAACTGCCAGCTGTTCTATCATTGAAGATAAGTGTGGCAGTACCTCTGATAGCCATAAATGCCCAAGCCGTAAAACCCCCACTGCCATTTTTAACAGATGAGGAAGATTACTTTCGATCTTTGACAGTTCCTTTCATCTCTACAGTTTGCTCCTGCCATTACTCTGATACATGTTCATCTTTGTCTCATCTGTCCACAAGTCCCTTTTTCCGTAATTCTGCAGGCTCTTTTTAGTGCTTTTTCGCCAACTTCAAGCAGGCCATTTCTGTTTTTGTGGCTAACTAGTGGTTTCCACCTTGCAGTGTGGCCAGTGTATTTCTGTATTCATGAAGTCTTCTGTGGATAGTAGTCCCAGACACATCCACATCTGCCACCTGAACACTGCTATTGATATATGGAACAATCACTTGGAGCTTTTTCTTTAACATAATGAGAATTCTATCATCAGCCGTGGAGGTCTTCCTTATCCTACCAGTCCCAGTCCCTTCCAGTGCTTCTTTGACCTTCATTGGCACAGCTCTTGCCCTTAAGTTGAGCAATGGCAACTACAGACTCCAAAGGCAGTCTGTAGGTAGAAGCAAGTCTAGGTATCTTATGCCTGCACTAATGAAGCACTTAAACACTTCTAAATAATTACAACATTGTTTGACACCAATTGTCCCAAACATTGCGGTGCCCTGAGATGGGGAACCATGTGTAAAACATTTGCATGAAAATTCTTTTCAATTAAAGTCTGCAATGTGCACTTTAATCGCATCTGATACATTTGATTTGTCATTTTAAACTGTGGAGCAGTAAATCAAAGAAAGATGTCTTTATCACAAAATACTGTGGAAGGCACTGTAGTTATGCAGGTGTTTATTATAATGTAGTTATTTAAAACATTTTTAAATGTGTAATACTGACTTATGTATCTGTTTATGTCTTGAAAATTATCTTACAAAATTATGGTATCACCTCTCCTGACTTTTTGTGGCAACCTTCCCTCATAAGGAAAATGGAACAATGTCTTTCCCAGTAATGATTTAAAAATTGGGGGAGCACAAAGTCGGATTGCTTCTTAAGAAATTTTCAAAATCCTTGTTTCTACAGGTCTATGCTTGTGGAATGCCTTCTTCAGTTTAGAACACAGGTATCATTCAGGTTTAAGTTGACTGAGATAGCTGTTGCAAACCCAGTTTTATTGTTGCATTAGGGTCTTTATCTTGGATGTTGCTTATGAAGCCAAGCTTTTTGACAAAGACAACCAGGATTTTGACCAAAATATATTTATATTTCATAGTATAAATGATGTAATTGATTTTAAAATTAAAATGCTGTAGCAGCAAAAAAGAGACACATTATGAATGTGCACCATATTTCATTGTAAAATGTTTTTGTTTTTTGTTTTTTTAACGCTTAACTAATAAATTAATTTTCATTTGTAGTTAATCAGGCCTTCTAGAAATCTTTTTTTTTTTTTTTTGCTAGGCATGGTAGGAATATTTTTCCTGGTAAACTTTCAAATTCATTTTTAAATATCCAATATCAGGTTTTTTTTCCAAAACGTCCTGGAAATTTCTTTGTAACCGACTGATCTGTATTTAAATGAAGGAAAATGGAAAATTAATTTCAGGTTTCCCATTTTTTTCTTTTAAATTATGTTGGAAATTCAGCAATTTTGACATCATTATGGGGGGGAAATGTGTTTTACAAGAATTTGTTGATAAATAATTCTAATATAAATAAATATCTAGTTTTCCTGTTTTTTGGGCGTAAATAATAATAGTTTGTTTTTTTCATTTTATATGGCTGCTTTGACCTTCTTTATTAATGTGCCAATAATTATTGTTCCCATTATGCACACTGTACATATGTGTGTGTTTATAAACATATACACACACACACAGTGGATTCAGAAAGTATTCAGACTATACTCTGTTGTAGATTTAATTTTAAATAGATAAATTTGCTATTTTTGCCCATCAACCTATATTCAATAATCCATAACAACAAAATAAAAGGGGACTGAATGCTTTCTGAATACACTATGTGCATGAGTATGTGTTTGTGTGTGTGTGTATATACATACATACACACACACTTTAATATCCTCTCATATGTCCATCTCAGAAAAGTCTGAAGTTTTTTAGAATTCCATAACTGTTAAGTGCATGTCACTCTATTACCTGTATCTGATGATGAAACAAAACAAAGCTGCAGTTGCCAGTGTCTTTTTGAAATTCATGTGAAGCTTTGCCTGCTCAGTAATATTTTTATGTATCACTACTAAAACTGTGACTTTTAAACTTGTTTAAACTTGCTTTGATTTTAAATAATTTCATTTTTTGTTATTTTAATGGTTAAATATTGTTATTAATACATATTTTTGTGGTTAGGTCAATTAATTGTTTAAACCACAGCCACCTCTTATCTGTCATGAAGTTTAACGTTTCAGATATTTTTATAACATCTGGCTTGTAATTTCTTTACTGTTACAAATTAAATCTTAAGTTGTCCTATACTTTAGTGTGCATGGATTTTTAATATTGAGGAATTTGCATATACTGTAATTGATAAAAGTCTTTTAAATCATTAAGGCAATTTTATATTTTTAACCAGGAGGTTGTCCTAAATTGTTTAACAAACTAATAATTATTTTCAGGTTCTGTGTTTACAGTAACAGTAGCATTACATAATGTACCTGCAGAGATTCAGTAAAATGAGTGGAGTCCCACAGATGAATACACTGTTAAATGTTACTAGAAGAATATAGCCTGCCGTTATTCATCCAATTATGTATTTTATTTTTTCTGTACACAGTTTGACAGAATAGCGCAAAGTTGGCAGTTTTATTGATAAAGAGTAATCAAGCAATCATGTGGTTTCTGATGAAAAACAAAGTAATGTATTAATACTGATGATGCCGGTATTTACTTGGGCACTGACTGCTGCACCGTATTCTTCTGTGTTTAATGTAGTCTCTGGTATTAATTCAGTCAAGCCCAACCTTGATAAAGGTATAACTGTGTGCTTGGTGTTGTGATGGCAAAATCACTAGAAGATCATTTGATAAACCTCAATATTATGTCATTGTGTAATCCTAGTTACAAAAACCTATTGTCCCGTAAGTGCACGTGTTCTAACCAGATACTGTACAGTTACTGTTGGATTGAATTGGAAATGAATGCTATAAACTGTATAGTGAAGCATTAAGACTTTGAGGAGAAAACATTAATTTGAGTCAGTAGTACAGAATCCCACCTTTTGTTTCTGATGCAGTACCAATAATTTAGCAATGCAATTTTTATCAACAGAGGAAACAGTAGCACACATGCCTACCTTTTTGAAGGTCCAAAAAGTAGTTTTATTGTGACACAAACATTACTTAAGACAAAAAACCTGAAATTCACCCCTCAAAAGTCAATACTTTGTACATCCAATTTTTGCTGCAATTCCAGCTACAAGTCTCTTGGGGAATGTATCTGTTAGCTTAGCACATCTAGCCACTGGGAGGAATTTTATCTATTCCTGAAGGCAAAACTCCTTCAACCGCTTCAAGTTAGTTTGGTTGTGTTGGTATATAGTAATCTTCAAGTCATGCCACAGATTCTTAGTTGGATTGAGGCCTGAGCTTTGAATAGGTCACTCCTCGACATTTGATTGTTTGTCTTTAAACCACTCCAGTGTACCTTTAGCAGTATGTTTAGGGTCATTGTCCTGCTGGAAGGTGAACCTCCATCCCAGTCTCAAATCTCTGGCAGACTGAAACAAGTTTTCCTCCAAGAATTGCCCTGTATTTAGTGCTTTCTGTGTGTCCTTCAGACCTGACAAGTTTTCCTTTCCCAACCAAAGAAAAACAGGCCGATTGTATGATGCTGCTACCACCATGCTTCACTGTGGGAATTGTGTTCTTAGGTTGATGGGACGTATTGGATTTGCACCACAAATGGCATTCTCATAATGGCCAAAAACTAGAGAAGAGAACCTTCTTCCATGGGTTAGGGAGTCTGCCACATGTAAACTCCAAACATGTTTTCTAGTTGCTTTTTTCTAGGTACTCATCCATGTGTGGCTTAAAGTGGCTTTTTGAATAGATTGTCCCATTTCTTCTGTGGATCTTTCCAGCTCATACAGAGTTATCCTTGGTGTCTTTGTTGCATCTCTGATTAATGCCCATTTTGCCCGGTCTGTGAGTTTTGGTTGGCGGCTTTCTTTCCTGTTTAGAATTCTCTTTGATCTTCCATGTTGCTTGCTTAGTTGTGTTGCAGAGTCAGGGGCCTTTCAGAAAAAATCTTTTTATAGAGACATCGTGACATTTTTCTGCACACTGCTGGGCCCTAATCATGTACAATTAGGTCCATAAATATTTTGGACAGAGACAGCTTTTTTCTAATTTTGGTTCTGTACATTACCACAATGAATTTTAAATGAAACAACTCGGATGCAGTTGAAGTGCAGACTTTCAGCTTTAATTCAGTGTGGTGAACAAAACGATTGCATAAAAATGTGAGACAACTAAAGCATTTTTTAACACAATCCCTTCATTTCAGGGGCTCAAAAGTAATTGGACAAATTAAATAACTGGAAATAAAATGTTCGTTTCTAATACTTGGTTGAAAACCCTTTGCTGGCAATGACAGCCTGAAGTCCAAGCTAGCCTTTCTATTCTTGAGGCTTATGAGTCGCTTGCATCTTGCAGTGCGCCCTCTGTATTTACTTTCATGCAGTCTTCTCTTTATGGTAGACTTGGATATCAATACGCCTACCCCCTGGAGAGTGTTGTTCACTTGGTTGGCTGTTATGAAGGGGTTTCTCTTCACAATGGAAATGATTCTGCGATCATCCACCACTGTTGTCTTCCGTGGACGTCCAGGTCTTTTTGCGTTGCTGAGTTCACCAGTGCTTGCTTGCTTTCTTTCTCAGGATGTACCAAACTGTAGATTTTGTTACTCGTAATGTTGTAGCAATTTCTCGGATGGGTTTTTTCCTGTTTTCGCAGCTTAAGGATGGCTTCTTTCACCTGCACGGAGAGCTCCTTTGACCGCAGGTCGTCTGCTCACAGCAAAATCTTCCACATGCAAGCACCACACCTCAAATCAACTCCAGGCCTTTTATCTGCTTAATTGATAATGACTTAACAACGGACTTGCCCATACCTGCCCATGAAATAGCCTTTGAGTCAATTGTCCAATTACTTTTGAGCCCCTGAAATAAAGAAATGCTTTAGTTGCCTCACATTTTTATACAATCTTTTTGTTCACCCCACTTAATTAAAACTGAAAGTCTGCACTTCAACTGCATCTGAGTTGTTTCATTTAAAATTCATTGTAATGTACAGAACCAAAAATAGACAAATGTTGTCTCTGTTCAAATATTTATGGACCTAACTGTAATTATGTGAAGTTCTTTAAGGGTTTCATAGCAAAGAGGGCAAATATTGTACATATGCACTCACAACATTTCAGTTTTTAGTTGTTTTTTTTTAATTTATATACAAAGTATTTTATTTTACTCCCCTTCAACAATTTGAACTATATTGTAAAATCCATTACATAAAATCCATTTTAATTCCTGACTGTAATGCAGCAAAGCAGGACAAGTACAGAGAAGGATGATACTCTCATTGGCTGAGCTTTCAAAGTAGTAACTTCCTTTTAATATATGACATGCCTTATGGAAACAGTAGTATTTCAGCAGTGACATTAAGTTTACTGGATTAACAGAAAATATGCATCATAGCAAAATTAGACAGGTGCATAAATGTGGGCACCCCAACAGAGATATGACATTAATACTTAGTTGAGCCCCCTTTTGCAAATATAACGGCCTCTAGACGCCTCCTATAGCCTTTGATGAGTGTCTGGATTCTGGATGGAGGTATTTTTGACCATTCTTCCATACAAAATCTCTCCAGTTCAATTAAATGTGATGGCTGCCGAGCATGCCAGCCTGCTTCAAATCATCCCATAGAGACTGTGACGGCCATTCCAGAACATTGTACTTCTCCCTCTGAATGAATACTTTTGTAGATTTCAAACTGTGTCTTGTTGGAATATCCAACCCCTGCGTAACTTCAACTTTGTGACTGATAATTGAACATTATCCTGAAGAATTTGTTGATATGGGGTTGAATTCATCCGACCCTCAACTTTAACAAGGGCCCCAGTCCCTGAACTAGCCATACAGCCCCACAGCATGATGGAACCTCCACTAAATTTGACATTAGGTAGCAGGTGTCTCTCTTGGAATGCGGTGTTCTTCTTCCACCATGCAAAGTGCTTTTTGTTATGACCAAATAACTCAATTTTTGTCTCATCAGTCCAAACACTATGTTCCCAAATGAATCTGGCTTGTCTAAATAAGCATTTGCATACGACAAGCGATTCTGTTTTTGGCGTGAGTGCAGAAAGGGCTTTTTCATCACACTGCGATACAGATGTTCTTTGTGCAAATTGCGCTGAATTTTAGAACGATGTGCAGATACACCATCTGCAGCAAGATGTTCTTCCAGGTCTTTGGATGTAATCTGTGGGTTGTCTGTAACCATTCTTTACAATCCTGTGTATATGCTGCTCCTGTATTTTTCTTGGCCTGCCAGACCTGTGTTTAACAGCAACTGTGCCTGTGGCCTTCCATTTCCTGATGACATTCCTTACAGTTGAAACTGACAGTTTAAACCTCTGAGATAGCTTTTTGTAGCCTTCCCCTAAACCATGATACCGAACGAAATGCTGTCACTTTTCAGTGGAGAGTCAAAGGGAAGCACAACTTGCAATTGACCACCTTAAATACCTTTTCTCATGATTGGACACACCTGTCTATGAAGGTTCAAAGCTTAACGAGCTAATCCAACCAATTTGGTGTTGCAAGTAATCAGTAGTGAGCATTGACATGCATTCAAATCAGCAAAATTACAATTGTACTCAAATTTTTGCACAGCCAGTTTTTCACATTTGATTTAATTTCAAACAACTAAATACTGCTTCACTAAAAATCTTTGTTCGGAAAACACCCCAGTACTCAGATGATCCTAGGAAATGAAAGACATACCACTGTTAGCTTTTTTGTTGAAAGTAGAGTAAATTATTATGCAGGCTGAGAGGGGTTCCCAAATATTTTAATTACAGGACTGTAATTAAGAATTAAAAATACAGTAATTATTATTTCTTAGCTATATTTCACTCAAATTTGTAGGTTGGTTCATTTAAACTGCTGATGAATTCCAAGACAGTTTCTCAGTGCTAATAATAAATGTGTGTTTCTCAAACACTAGAAACCACTCATAACAATAGGGTGCATTTAATGTATGTTGAAAAGTCAAATACATATTGAATATCTCCTCAAACATTTATTGTCAGTGCAGTAATAACTGGAGATTAAACCAAATGCTGCTCAAACATTCCCATTGCTCTTTAATATGCTACAAGTTATATCCACTCTTTTAGCACTTTGAATCATCATAAAATTCTTCTGTTATTTCAGATTCATAGAGGGTGATAAGCACAAATCTTGCACAAAAAATGTTTCCCCAAGTATTTTTCCTACAAGAAATGTTAGACAGAGGAGAGCTGGAGCATCTGGATGGTCTGCATCAGTTTCTTTGATATAGGATGCACATAAATATCCAGTTACTTGTGTGGTTATTTTCATGGTAAAAATTCTTAACTTGGCAAAAATCCTCCTTGTGCTTAATATTTTTATTTCAAATATGTGCTGACATTGTCTGTACGGTTAATTTCTTTTAGATATTTGAAACTGGACAGACCAGGAAGATCCAGACATATAGTGAGTGTGCACTAAAAATGACAATAACAAATGCCTCTGTTCACAGTTCAGTTCCCACCTCCAGAAGAGCTTCTTCTACATATTAGTAGAAGTAAGAGTTGTGGAGTCTCCATAGACCTTGTTCAAGACCTCAATAATGGAGGCAGCTGCATTGATATGTGGCTAAAAGGTGGTTTGCATATATTTAATGGCAGCAAAGTCAAAAGAAAGAGGACCTCAGTGCAGTGTTAACAGGAGGCTCTCCAGATTTGACCTGGAGGTATCAGCAGGCCAAAAAACAGCTACTCCAGTGGCTGACGCAAAGACTGGTTTGTGGGAGAAATTTGATGAGACCATGGAGAAAGAATTTTTTTTTTTTTTTTAATAAAGATGGCTAGAAACAGTCTCGGGCAGACTGACAATTCAGGAAGGTCTGATGGGACCATCACCCATGTTGTTCATAGCTTGGAAATGGTGCCCGCAATTGGAAATACCATTCACAGGTGGAGAAACCACTCTACACAAGATGGATACGCTTTCCACAGACAAAGTGGTACCAGAAGCTGTGGCAGAGGTCACTGCAATGATAATTTCCAATGTGTCAGAGCTGTTAGGGGTAGAAGAAATCCAGCCGGAAGTGATAAAAACAATGGAGATTGTGGAGCTGAGCTGCCTATCGACCTTTTCAGTGTTACATGTAAAGTGGGAACAGCGCTTCAGAAGCAGCAAATGAGTGTTGGTCCCTATTTTTTAAAATGTAAGGATGTGTTCCAGTTCACAGAGGAATTGCACCCTCCAGCCTCTCCAGAAGAGTCTATACTAAGGTACTGGAACTGGGAATCCATCACACCCATTGGTACTAATTTCTCCATTACATGTAGTTTACAGTGCATGTATAAAGAGACAAGTCTTAAATTCAAAAAGGTAATCCCATAAGTCTTTGGGTTTCCAGTTTATGTACAACTAACTATTTTAGCAAAAACATAATCTGTTTTGGATATTTTGAGGAAGTGGCTGTGTACAATGGACATGTGGATTATGCAACATGAGTAATGCAAGATTTTTTATTTATTTTTTTTTTTTTTTCCCTTTTCTCCATGGACATTTTTCACATTAAGTGCGTTTACATGCAAATATGTTACATGGTTAAGGGGAAAAACTTGATTAAGGTAGAAACCTGTTTTTTTAGTAATCTGTGTTTACATGGGCAAGTAATCTTCTAGAGGTCTCATTTCTCAAAATCCTACAATTTCATTAAAATGAACAAAAGAGTTAACCATCAACACAGACCACCTTGAATCAGAAAATATGACACCTGGTATAATTTTCTTGTGTTTTATAAATATTTTTAGTCAAATTGACGCTTTATTTAAGAATTTATGTTATTGGATGCTCGTAGACAGTTCTTTTCTGTTTGGCTTTACAATTTTCCCTTGTAAAGGTCATTGTGCATCTTGCCTTACGCCCAGTGGTGCAGGAATAATAATAGCATAGGTATTTTAATAGCGCAGGCCAGAAACAAACGTGGCAGTGTGGACAGGGGACTGATGGGAGGACACTGCACGTGCATTGCGTTAGGTTACTCATTACTTTAAAAAGTAACCATACTCCGTAACGCACATTACCTTTAAAGTGTTACCCTGCTGCTTTTTGGATTGTGGTACTGAGTTTAGAATTGTACATGCTGTTCGTAAACACATATTCAGCGGTTTCCGAAATATTGAGACAGATTATTTCAGCCAGGAGAAGGAATAATGTGCTTGCCTTTACATTTGCCTGTAGAAATGTGTTTTTTGGATGCTTCAATCTATGGCTGCTTTTAGCACGTGTAAAGCAAATGGATGTGCAGGCAGACAGAGTGCAACAGACGTGCGTAGACTACAAAGTCCTTCATTAAATCAGTTATGGGTTTACATGGCCACAAAATGGAATTATTTGCAGAGAAATCTACTTCTGCCAATAACCCGATTTCTCTAATCAGAACAAGGACATGGCATTTGAGAAATCCAGTTTCTGTAAATAATTCTGCTATTGAAGTGTATGTGGATGTGCTAAATGTTAGCTGTTGTACACACCTAGTGACCATTAACTTCTGCTATGGGAAAGTTTTTCTGTCCATTCTGCATGAAAACATGAGAATTTTTTCCTTGCCTTCACTACGAAGTACATGCATGTTAAAAAAAAAAAAAAAAAAATTGGGTGGAGTATCCCTTTAAACTGGACATATCTTAAGCTCTTCGAAACAGAGTCCATCATTACAAAGCACAAAATATAAAGCTAATTAATATTTTACCATGCATTAAAAACTTTAGTCATTTTACTTACATGCAAATAGAAATTTGGCAGTGTGGTCAAAAATCTGAAGTTCACATTTTTAATCTATGATGTTTAAAACGCTGAGAAAAGTTGATTTTAACATGGTGTCTGTACGCCTCTGTGGAAAGCTTAAACTGATCTTCACATCTTAAAATTGCCGTTTTTGTGAGAAATTTTTTTTGGGTGGAGTTTTGTAGATCTCTTGGATGACCAGATCTCAATAAGGAGAGAACACTTTAGATCAAGCTGTTTCTTAGGTATTGGCTCTGAACGCCAAGACCTATGTACAGTGATATCATCCAACAAAATTGACCTCTTTATTTTTTTTATTTTTTTGAAAAATTTTCAGATAAACCCAGGTAAGACTCTGGACACTTCATAACACCCCAACAAGCAAGCAGTATAATAATAATAATAATAATAATTCTTTGCATTTATATAGCGCTTTTTTCACTACTCAAAGTGCTCAGCAATTGCAGGTTAAGGGTCTTGCTCAAGGACCCAACAGAGCAAAGTCCCTATTGGCATTTACGGGATTCGAACCGGCAACCTTCCGATTGCCAGTGCAGATCCCCAGCCTCGGAGCCACCACTCCCCCTGTGTGTACCTAATTAGAAGTCACAGGAAGCAGGATCCTGTGCAAGTAGGGAATGGCACAACTAGGAAGCAGACGCCAGTGAAACGCTGGTCCTTCAATGAGCACGGCTGCAGCAAGTCTGTGTTAGTTTGCTAGTGGAATTGAGAATAGGCCAGAAACAAGTGTAGCAGGGGGATTCTGGGGGGACTAATAATCTGAAAATAAAATATGACAAAACAAAGAGTGCCAATATATGTGTGCTGTTTATGTAAGTTTTTTTTTTTTTTTTTTTTTTTTTTTTAACAATGACTACTTTCAAACATAATTTTAAAAAAGGTATTAAAATGTCAAATTTTTGCTTACATATTATTAGCCAGCAGTCCAATAGACTGCCAGGCTGTCTACTCTGATAAAGCTCCCAAGTAAATTTTGCGACTGATAGTTCATAGTTGGGCTGTGCTTGAAGTGGAACTAAATTACTAGCGGTAGGTATTCTTGTTATGGCATTTCATGTATAATTTGATTGCTGTGGGTTTGGGAGGTGGGGAGGAAGATGAAACCACAGTTGTCTTGATTTATTAACAGGTGATCAAGGAGAAGTAGGTAATTGGGGGATGTGGTGGTGATTTCAGGGAGAGCATTTGAGGCTTCCAAGGCCCAGTAAACACCATCATTCAATGAAAAAATAGAGGTTCCTGTGGAGATTTAAAAAAGGTGATGCCACACAGAGGTATGCTAAGGTGCCGATATTGTGTACCATTAAGTACTGGCACATTTCAAACTCTGGAGTTGGGGACACAAATAAGAAGGAAGGCCTAGTTTTGTTTTGTGGCTGGTGACACTGAAATAAGATCTGTTGATAATAATGTGAAAGTTAGTTTAGAGCCAAAAAGAAGTACCACATTTCAAACATTTATTCTACAAAAACACCACAAGATAAAATAAATTTAATTACAACATAAGAAAGAGTATACAAATAGATTTTCTTCACTGTGTTTTAAAAATTATGTCTTCAAGGTGGTGGCCATCATTAGTGATACACTTTTCTAGACGATTTCTGAATGCTCACATGACTCATTTTACCCTTTCAAGGGCAATAGTGGCCTTGACCGCCTCAAGGTTTTGAGGTTGGTGTGTGTTGGTGAGGAAGGCAGGCTGTATTGTAGGCACAGAGCTGGACAGTTTGACATCCGTGGCGGAGCAACGGGCGCTGAGCAGGCTCCTGTCAATCATGGAGAATCCACTGCATCCACTAAACAGGATCATCTCCAGACAGAGGAGCAGCTTCAGCGACAGACTGCTGTCACTGTCCTGCTCCACTGACAGACTGAGGAGATCATTCCTCCCCAACACTATGCGACTCTTCCAATTCCACCCGGGGGGGGGTAAACGTTAACATTATACAAAGTTATTGTCTGTTTTACCTGCATTTTTATCACTCTTTAATATTGTTAATTTTTATCAGTATGCTGCTGCTGGAGTATGTGAATTTCCCCTTGGGATTAATAAATTATCTATCTATCTGTCTATCTGTATACCTTCGACTTGAGATATCCCCACCAGAAGAAATCGCACGGAGCGAGATCAGGCAAATGTGACATCACTGCGTAGGGAGATCAGCTTCCCCGGAAACATCTTCCACAACCCTTGCATGGATCTCTGCTCCATATGAGCTGTTGCTGCATCCTGTTGAAACAAGGCAACCTCCACATCCATTTCTTCCAGTTTAGGCCGCAAAAAAAGTTCTCTAACATTTCCAGGTAATGTTCTGAAGTGACGGTGACCTAATTCCCCCCCCCCCCCCCCCCAAAAATAAGGGCCTACAATGCCAATTCTGCAACAGCTCACCAAACTGTAATATGCTCACTGTGCAGGGGTCTCTAACGTTCACGCGGGTTGGTTTCAGTTCAATAGTGAAAGTTTTGCTTAGTTGCACATCCCTTCAAATGGAATAGTGCCTCATCGCTGCACATGACGATGGCATCTCGATGAACGGCTTGCAGAAGGTTCATGCACAACTCTCTGCGGCTCTCCCAGTCGCTTAGAATTGAGACCAAGAGAGAGGTTTTTGGCCTTAATTCTAAGCGGTATGTGTGGAGATAACCAGGCACTGCTCATCACTTGTCCAAAACAGTCCCCACAGTGAAGCATGGCGGTGGCAGCATCATGCTGTGGGGGTGTTTTTCAGCTGCAGGGACAGGACAACTGGTTGCAATCGAGGGAAAGATGAATGCGGCCAAGTACAGGGATATCCTGGACAAAAACCTTCTCCAGAGTGCTAAGGACGTCAGACTGGGCCGAAGGTTTACCTTCCAAAAAGACAATGACCCTAAGCACACAGCTAAAATAACGAAGGAGTGGCTTCACAACAACTCTGTGACTGTTCTTGAATGGCCCAGCCAGAGCCCTGACTTAAACCCAATTGAGCATCTCTGGAGAGACCTAAAAATGGCTGTCCACCAACATTTACCATCCAACCTGACAGAACTGGAAAGTATCTGCAAGGAGGAATGGCAGAGGATCCCCAAATCCAGGTGTGAAAAACTTGTTGCATCTTTCCCAAGAAGACTCATGACTGTATTAGCTCAAAAGGGTGCTTCTACTAAATACTGAGCAAAGGGTCTGAATACTTAGGACCATGTGATATTTCAGTTTTTCTTTTTTAATAAATCTGCAACAATTTCAAAAATTCTTTTTTTTGTCTGTCAATATGGGGTGCTGTGTGCACATTAATGAGGGAAAAATGAATTTAAATGATTTTAGCAAATGGCTGCAATATAACAAAAAGTGAAAAATTGAAAGGGGTCTGAATACTTTCTGTACCAACTGTATACAGTATACATTTTTTGATTATTTTTAAAGTAATGACACTATTGTCATTATAATTTAATTTATTTTTCACTGAACCGACTGCACTTTAAAATTACTTTTTAAAATTTTAAAAAACTGTCTGTTGTATATATTACTTAAAATATGTACAGTAAAATTAGTTTTATTTTACACCAACCATATCTCTGTGTCCACCTCCTTCATTGTTACACTGGCCCCTGGCCTTATTTACTACATGTCCCTGGTGTTTTGCTGAGATATTTTTAAGGCAGAAGACACTTACTATTGACAAGACCCTGAGAAAAAAGGTGAACTGTTTGTTGTATATGGAGGAATATTTTGAACAGAATTAAATATGAAAATAAATATAACTACTGTAAAAGGTGACAAAGAAGAAGCATGAAATGTCAGCATAAAAATAAATTTGTAATAATATGGTTTTTCTTGCTTTTTATTGATTTAATTTTGTCCGTAATATTCTTCCAAGCTCAACATGAGATGCAGCTTCAATTTAAAAATGACACTTGTCAAAGCTGAGGGGGTGGACCAATGATTCACCAATTAAAACACAGCATTTTCTAGAGCCCGCCCTCTCAGCTTCAACAAGTGAAAGTGAGTTTTAAACTCAAGCTGTATTTTATGTTGCATGTGATGTCACTGAAATACACAAAGAAAGAAATGTTAAAAGAAAAAGCTACAAAAATTGTCATTTAATTATTTCTAATCATATTTCAAGTTATTGTTTCATTTCACAGCACTTTTATTTAATAATAATTCATTTTATTTGCCATATACAATTTCGTACATTTGAAGTTTGTCATTTTTCACATCCCCCAACTTATGCTCCAGCAATGCACAGAGAGACGTTTGGGGTCAGATATTTGTACAACACCCTTCCAGTTACCAGCACAAATACTTTAGTGAGAGATCCAGCACTCTACCTTATTTGCCCTGTCAATTTGCAAGATTTTATGAGAGATCTTAGAATGAAGTCTGAGTTGTGCTTTCCACCTCTGTCTAGAAGGGTCTTTTTAAAGAGTGGTACTGAATTCCTCCTTCTAAATTGCAGATCCTAACAGATGCTACTCATTGGCACATAAGCTATTTCTTGTAAACTGAGCCCCAATGACATCATAAGTAACTTCAGATTACTGTTTGGAGATTCAAACCATGGCATTTAGTCTGTTAGTGAATGTGATCATCAAGAAATAGTTCATTCTGCTCAAATGGACATTTGGACATTTAATGCACAGTTTGTTTAATCATGAAGTTGATATAAGAGTGTGTTTTATCATGTTATCAGATCCCCATGACCTCCACCTAACATGAAACAGTACCGACTGATCTCTTAAGAACACTTACCTGTAATCTCTGTTACCTGTCTCACTGACTGGGCTGCACCTCACGTGTTTCACCCATGATGCCTCTATTCCAGGCTGTGCACTGACTGGGGTTGTCTTTATTTTCAAACCAGTTTATGAACAACTGAGAACTTGACAAGGGGGTCCTCTTGTGCCATTAAGAGACTATAGTTAACTAGGAATGATCAATCTAACCTTCCAGCAACAATAGTAGCAGTGAACAGAGACAAAGGCTTTAAGCTTTCACTTAAAAGTGATATTTGCTTCAAAACAAATAGTAGCAAATATAAAGAGAGGCATTAAATTATGTAAACTAGGTGAGATAAGTCATCTTTGCAAAAGAAATACACCGGTGGCACTCCAGGTAGTCCATTTCCTTAGTTAGAGATTATATATCCTCAATTGAAAAATGAAAAGAATTCTTGTCTAAGACAGAGAGCTATTTACAAAAAAGTGTCCATTTTTTTTCACGAAGTAGCAACTGAAGCAACACATCCATGAAACATCTGCCTTATTTGTTTTCTTCTCCAAAAGCTGGGCACCATGACATTTTAAGTTTTTCTTAAAAAAAAACATATTGAATGTACGTACAGAAAAAATTACAGAATGCATGTTTAAGGTTATTTTTTATTGGGGAAAAAAAACCACACATACACACTACACAGTCTTAACTGTGCAAAACACTTGAATCCTGCCTTGCCTTCCTGCTTTCTCTGACTACAATGCACTCTTAGCCAGAGTTTGGTCAGGCTGAACAAGGCCTATCATCTGATATCCATCCATCTGTCCATTACCCAACCCGTTATATCCTAACTACAGGGTCACGGGGGTCTGCTGGAGCCAGTCTCAACCAGCACAGGGTGCAAGGCAGGAAACAAACCCCGGGCAGGGTGCCAGCCCACTGCAGTATCATCTGATATCCAGCAGTAAAAAAAAAAGGTTGAAGTATCCTGAATACAGGGTGCAAGTGAGGTGGGTGCCATCAGTCTTTACATTTCATGCAGCACCTTTCCCTGCTGTAACTAAAAACCAGAGGGGCTTGATGTCTTCACGTAATTTGCCTTGAGCTCAAAAATGAGAATGATGGCGGTTGGTGCTGACAACTCACCAGTGAGTGCAACTCTCATGACAAGTGATTTATATTATTAAAATGTACCATTAGTGAGGTTGTGTACAGGTAATAACCTTTTTATAGTTTATATAAAAAAAAGAGCGCTTTTGGCTCATTTTAATGGAGGTAAACAACGCTAAGGAGGCTATGGGTTTGTTCCGAGTTCATTTGTCTGCGTGTGTGTCATACAGTACAAGTTTTGGTAAAAAATCAATTACATAAATAAAAATGGCAGTCAATATTTAATATCACCACAACTATTAAGCATGGTTGCATGGTAAACAGTTAAAAAAAAAAAAAAAAATTCGAGACTTTGTGTCAAGAGATGAATTAAAAACCTGACAGGTCCAAGCAGGGGCGTAAATAAAAGAAACAGTAGAAGACAAAGTAGAACGTCATAAGGAGGTTCAAAAATCTTGGAGCAATATACATGCAGAGTGGTTTGAGATTATGAAAGTAGTAAAATTCGAAAGTCTCAAAAAAATGATAGTAAAGATAGCATTAGCCCTAACAAACAAAATTATTACTTGGTAAAATAATGTAAGAGCGAAAAGAGATCAAATATATGGACATAGGTGATATAACAGAAGTATGTAGATATTGTAAGGCTTAAGTTTAAGTCGGAGACTTGTAGATCATCTAATTCATATTGCCATCAGGGAAAATAGTGTTTCTTCTCAATGAATCTGCGAGAAATAAAAGGTTTGTTATTTGGTGAAAGTGAAATCCACAAACACTACAGGCAAAATATGCAAATCTACAATAATCTGTTCGTGTTCGCATCATTCAATGCTCAAAACATAGATTTACATGATTCAGAACCATACGGTATGAGAATTTGTGGTCCTGCAATAATTAAAGCTACAAGTTTAATTTCAAAGAAACCACAATTCGGTCAGGTTTATATTTATGATCACGGAGAAGCGATGCAACATAGAATTGGAAGAGTTAAACGATCAGATGTATTAGAAATTCTATAGCCAATAATGAATACAAATCCATACGTCCAAAAGTATCGCACTTTACACGAAATTTATCTGAAAAACACAAAGACGTTTTTTTGGATTTCAATATGATTCTGAAAGATCATGCTTGCATATATAATTAACATGTGACAAATTGTCAGCGAGAATAGTTGGTATTCGTGTTTATCCAAAAGCACAGCACGATTCGTCACATGCGGCAGATCCAGGAAATGACTAGCGCGTTGGGCCTGGAGAGGGTTGGCGAGTGAAGCGAGCAGGGGGCAGAGCCCCCTAGTATATATAAATAAATACTTTGTTAGACAAATATTGAAAACTACTTTAAGCTTTGTTTTAGCGAATCATGTTACAGAGTAAATTAAACATTGACATCTTGTAACTATGCACAGCATTTTATTTTCTTTATATTTATTTTATTTTCTTTTATATTTATGCCATACTCATATGTACTTACATATTATTTTCTATACATTTTATTAATGAAAAACTATTTTAAAGTAATTTTATTTTAGTAATTTTATGTTCAATGAAAATAAGCATATAGATATTCATTTTCTCAAAAAAATTAACAATGAACTCCTCTGGTCTATAGTTTAATTGTAAAAAGACCAAAGTTAACAATTTAAGGGTTGTACATGTCTGGTTCTGCAGAAGTTTTTTTTTTTATTAAAGGGATACAAAAATAAATTTGAATCAGCATCCGGATTGGCCTTTTCACTGACATGAAATCAGTAATCTGAATTGGCCCTAAAAATACATAATCTGACCATTAATACTGGCCAGATTAAATGTACCCCTCCTCACAAGCAGTATTAAATGTTTATGAATACACAATGTATTTTCAGTTCTTTTGAGATGATTACTGCTGTGCACAATAGCCCCTCACTAGCTGTTGCTAGATGATCAGATCACGTGTTCGCATGATGTTACACCGACCACAACAGACTCGAGATTTGTCCTCTCAGGTACCTTTCTTGGAGAAAAGTGTGAACCCAATATGTGCGCTCACAACTCTGACACACAGTTCTTCAGTACTGTCATCACCAGGGTTAAAAGATATTCTGAAAACACACCAATCTCTTCACAACATTACATCTCAGAACTTTCAAAATGGAAATGAGTCAATCATATTTTCCCCTAAGGAACACTTCTTTGAAACCGCTGGACAAACGCTCAAAAAACACCAGATAAAAAATACTAAACATGCATTGGAAATGTACAGTACAATGCTGAAGTGTAAAGATTTGTGAATTACAGTTTTATTGTTCTTAGCAACATATGTAAAAAAATGAAGAAAATGTGCATAAGTTTACTACTGTTAATATTTTCTTTACCCTTTGCTTTAAAAAAAAAAAATCCTTCAACTTCCTTTTGTCAAAAAAAATGGAAACAAACAAAATAAGACCTAGGCCAAATCCCTTGTAATTATATAGAGTGGTCCAGATCTAATTATACAATTTTCATTACGCTATAACTTACTAAGTTTATTACATAGAAAATCACCTGAAAAATCCCGGACCATCGAGAAGTGTGCGAACTGACGACATGGAGAATCGTCTTTGCACCGAACTGGAATCGTCCCCGCATAAATCAACGTCATTCAGACGATCTGGATCTGTATAATTAGATCTGGAACACCCTGTATATACTAAAGCAGCATAATGTGAACAAAATGCACGATAAGAAATAGGACCATTAAATAGAAAGAGCTAGACTTACTACCGTTTTTAAATCTTATAGTCCAAAACATAGCAAATAAACAAAATAAGGCACAACACAATGCACACAATGCCTTATAAACATCTGTGGTATGGCATGTAAGAAAGGTCCATGGCGATGTACAGTTTTTAAATAAATAAAAACTTGCTCTGGCTTTGGAGGGGGTAGCATGGCACAGTGCCACCAGAGGTTGATGGGGTGAATGGTCACCAAAATAGTCACATGTAGACACGTGCAATTTGGTCCATTGCCTTGTTAATGCTCGGGGCTATAATCAGTACCAGTGCACCTGCATCTTTAGAAGGTATGTAACACAGGAGTCGGAGCAGAGGAGAAAAAGAAAACAATAGGAAGAATGATCTGAGGTTAAAGGAAAAGCCAGCAAGAAGGAAAGGAGGAAAAGGGTGCCAGTGCTATTGTGGAATGCAGACATGTGGTTGGGTTTTGACCCTGAAAGGAGCAAGCAGCTATGGCTTGAAAGGCACGGTCACTCTTGCTGAGCAACTCCTAGGAGCAGGAGCGACTAAATGCTCAGACTGTTTTTGTGCCACTCTGAAGAGTGGCAGTGGGGACCCGAGCCTAAATAAAGGGTTGACTGCGCCTGTTGGTCTTCTCTTCTCTTGCCGAGTGATAATTACTGAGTGCCATTATAAACAATGCTGCACATTCTCTCTCTAACATAATAACACTGAGGACTTTCAACCAATGAATCATTCAGCAGAAATGTGTCAAGAAACACAACTGGAGCTCCTTTATACCAACAGCAATACGTGTGCATACTGCCTCACTGTGACTGTGTCAGGCAAGTCAGAAGTTTTTTCTTTTTAATTTTCTTGCTTTATAGTCATCTGGTGTGCATTCAGACCAAAGTATATGTGTACATTTATTTTCTTACCCACCTATTTATGTATGTATGTATGTATTTATTTATTTATTTAAAGAGCTTCTGTAAAAAGACAAAATATTCCCCAGGGGACAGATAAAGTTCTATCTGAGAAGACCAAAAGGTACAGGCAGAGGAGGCATCGGGTTTTGAATGGAAGCACTGAGGCTCTTGGTTTTAAGACGTGGGTTCCAATTGTGCCATTAGAACCTCGTTTTCATGGTTTATTGTTAACTTATTATTGGATTTCAACCTTTGCACATTGCCTGTTTTGTTTGGATTATTTATTTTGTGGGGAGTACTGCACTGATTTGCACTTTGGGATTGTGAACCCATGACTGTTTTAAAATAAAATTACTTTTAACCCTACCTCTTGCTTGTATGTGTCCTCATTTGCCCAGCTCATCTTGCTCATGACTATCAACAATTCTGGCTTCAAAAATCTTGTGGCTGCCGGAACTGGCCTGGACCATCACATTTTTCTTGAAGTTCCTTTTATCAAAAAAAAAAAAGCAAATTAAAAGATTTAGGCCAAATCCCTTGTAATTTATAAGTACTAAAGCAGGGTAATAAAGTGTGAACGAAATGCACAAAAGGAAATAGGGACATTTAATAGAAAAAGAGCTAGAATTAATACAGTTTTCAGAGCTTCTAGTTCTAACATAGCACATTAACAGAATAAGGCAAATCAAAAATACATACAAAGTCTTTTATGGAGGACTATTTTGGGGAAAATTAAATAAATAAATAAATGCGCAAATAAATAAAAGTACGAAATATTCCTCCATAGTCTTTTGCCATCCGCACAAAAGCAGAAGTATTTATGAATGTGAACAGGGTGCAGAGCAACAAATTGAAAATTACACAAAGGCCAAAATGGCTCCTTCCTTAAATGAAGACCCTTGCCACATAGGCTCTGTACCTGGCCCCCATAATGCTGACTCCACTGGAATGCTGCAAGATTTCTGCCGATGATCATCAGGCAGTGGCTGGTCTTCATCATCATCATCATTAGTAATGTTAGCCTCTTGCTTCTGTATAGTTCTGCTAATCCCACTCCAGTGCTCATATTTATCAAGCATCTCAGGGTTGAAAAATGATCCTAACTGGCTTACAAATCTCAGAATGATGCAAATTTGGTCCTACGTAGTAGTAGTAGGACTAAAAGCATTTTACTAATGCTCCTAATTTCTCCAGGATGTAGGACAGCTCATGAGCTATGCATACTTGATAAGAGGTGCCAGAAGGTTGCATTCAGACAGAGACTGGCATCAATTCACTTGTAAAAATATATCTTGTATGCTACATGATTCATTTATCTACAGAAAAGGCAGCTTTGCCGGTGCGATGATTTGTGTATGTCACAACCAAGCATTTTTATTGAATTTTGCACTAAGGTTTAAACGTCCTTACAATCCATGAGGTAATATGTAGATTTACACCTTTGTCAATCACTCCACGTGAGGTAATGTTAAAGTAATGCTGCAGTGATGCAAATCAAACATAAAAATCGTTGCCCCAAGTGTTGATGACCACGCATATGTGAATAGCAAGCAATATCACAGCATCAGCATACAGGTGCTCATGGATGTAAGTTGTGCTATAGAAACCAGCTTATTACTTTGAAGGTAAGCAGAGCTGGATGAGTGATTGACTGGTACACTGAGCTCTGCATTTCATGAACTCCTGTAACCTTTGCATTACACCTTAAAAGCAGGAAGGTTCAAGAAGGCAGGGTACTGGATCAAAAGAACCTTGAGAAGCCAAGAGGGGGGAACCATGGAGAAAGGCATGGCGCTCAACTAGTGTAGTCAATTGGGAACACTGGAAGAGTGAAAAAAACTCCAGTAACAGTGCAGCAATAAACACGACTAATTTCAGTATAAGATTCAAGAGTATTTATTGTCATTTCATCCATATACAGTAGTGCAGCATATAGTGAAATGAAACAACGTTCCTCCAGGACCATGGTGCTACATAGAACACAGGACAACGAAGAATCCATGACACATAACATAAAGACACGTAATATATAACAAGGTGCATGTGAGACAAATATGCAAACATGTACAACCATGTGCAACACTGCCAAATAGACCACATATATCAGATATCAGATCGGTCCACAAGTGTTCAGGAATCTGACTGCTTGAGGGAAAAAAACTGTTACGCATTCTGGTGGTAAGGGCCTGAATGCTTCAGTACCTTTTTCCCAATGGCAGAAGTATAAACAGTGAGTTTGAAGGGTGTGTTGGGTCATTCACAATGCTGGTGGCTTTGCAGATGCAGCGTGTGGTGTAAAGGTCCATGATGGAAGGAAGAGAGATGCAGATGATCTTCTCAGCTGTCTTCACTATCTGTTGTAGAGCTTTACGATCCCTGACCGTGCAATTTCCAAACCAGACAGTGATGCAGTTGCTCAGCATGCTCTCTATGGTTCCTCTGTAGAATGTTGTTAGAGTAGCTGGTGGAAGATGGGCTTTTCTCAGCCTACACAGGAAGTAGAGTCGCTGCTGGGCTTTCTTGGCTAAAGAGCTGGTGTTGTAGGACCAGGTGAGGTTCTCTGCCAGGTGGACACCCAGGAATTTGGTGCTATTGACGACCTCCACAGTTGAGCCGTCAATATTCAGTGGCAGATGGTCACTCTTAGTCTTCCTAAAGTCCACAATCATCTCCTTTGTTTTGTCTACATTCAGAGACAGGTTATTGGCTTTACACCAGTCCGTTAACTGCGGCACCTCCTCTCTGTATGCTGACTCATTGTTGTTTCTGATGAGACCCATCACAGTCGTGTCATCTGCAAATTTTATGATGTGATTAGAGCTGTGCGTTGCTGCACAGTCATGAGTCAGCAGTGTGAACAATATTGGACTGAGCACACATCCTTGAGGGGCTCCAGTGCTCGGTGTGGTGGTTCTGGAGATGTTGTTTCCAATGTTACTTTATGAGGCATTTTCCGTAGCCATAACAGCGAGAAGCTGGTTCTTCTGGTAGTCTGTCTGTGGATTATTCATTCTTAAATTAACATGCCAGTAACCAGGCCAAACTCACACTTGGTATGTGTCTTGGGCTTTCCATCTTGATGCTTGTTACAGTATTATTAATGATGTTGTAAAGTGGCAACAATTACGTGATTATGCAATATCCTACCTTTTCATGTTTTCCTTTTTCTTTTATTATCATTTGTAGTGGAGCCACTGTGTTACAGTAGTATTAAAAAATGCAAAGTGTCACCATGAGTGTTAATTTGTAATAAGGGGTGCCATAAAAGTGTGACTTCATTCACTCCCAGATATGGCCTCTTACTCCTCGCTGGGACTGGGAGTAGGATCATTCAAAACGTCTCATCTTCTACTCTAAGGCAGGACTAATTGTTATCCTAGTCAGGCTTCTAGTGCAATTCCTAGGAGTCATTTTGAGACACTTGATAAGTACAGGCACAGATTGCCATTATGTTAGCCTCCCCCTCAGAGTTGGTCAAGCTAATATTAGCTTCATCTATTGTAATGCTGAATTCTGATGGTTGTGGTTCTTCATCATTTATAAGAAAAATCTAGAGATCTCAGGCCCAGCTAGTAATCCTGGGGTCTGTCAACCTGCACAAATAAGAAATCAACATTCCTTAAAAAAAAGGATACCTAATATGTAGGCTTTGTGGTAGAAATTTAACATCTTATTAAAGAAAGAAACATCCCCTAACAGGACAAATCAGTAATCAGACAGGAGAAAAGCTGCTCATTGTATCTTAATTACTCCTTAGCAAAATCTTTAGACAGGAGCATTTTTTAAAAGAAGTCTGTTACAGCATGGTCAGAATGATCACAGAAACAAAGAACAGAGGTTCATTTTATAAACTATTGAATTGACATACACTGTAAATCAATGCCTACATTTTACTCTGGTTGGTTTGTTGGTTTACATCCAAACAACTTATACAAAAGTCTATTATATTTTATTCTGGGTTTTCCTTATACCCTTGAGTTGAGCCACCACCCTTGAAATTTCTGTGCATATAACAACTGTCCAGTCTGATTGTTTCAAGGGCATCTGCTGACTTCTTAGTCATCTATCAGTACATTTTGTGGTTCACTTGATCTTTATCGGATTTCGGACATTTTTTAAGATGAATGCTGTTTCCCTAAAATTATTCTTCCACAGCTTACACATCACATATTTCCCTGGTGACATCAATAAATGTATATTTTTTTAAGCCAAATCTTTATATATACACTGAATACTATATACTGTACAAATATTCTTTTTCCAAGAATTAAATATATTCTGTGGCTGACCTTTCTTTGGGGTTACATTTTGGGTCTGCAGGTGTCGTCGGTGCGACCGCTATGCCATTGCTCAGCCGTGAGATCATCCCAGTCTCTGTTCAGCTAGCCACCAGTAATGCACCGTACACAAGTCGTCGTGTCTCTTACGGAGTTGCACCGATAGCGTTTATAAATGAGCAGATTAGCGTAGCCGGCCAGTAATCGTCACCGGCACAGGTGCACGCCCCGCCCTCTAATGACTCACACTTAGCGCGCGCTTGCTCGCTCGCTCTGTCTACCTCTCATTCACTCGCGCGCGTTCTCCCGTAGCCGTATCCCCAACTGGATAACCGGATTTCCAAGACAACCACCACGCCAAAAAAAAAAAAGTATAAAGAGGATACAAACTGCCAAAAAAAGACAGAAGATGAAAGCATAAAGAATACGGGTAGGGAACAAATCTCCGTTCGCAAAACCATACATATACACCTCCACTAAAGGTACCTAGGAGGAAAATGCGAATAAAAATCGAGAAGTGCAAAAGGGGGAAAAACAAATCTGGAATTGAGTTCGGGTCGCTCGGGGAGGGGCGGTGCTTGAATTTGCTGCCATCCAACATATCTGAATATGTTAACCTATTTAAATAGAACACTAAAATTAAGTATAGAGAAAAATTAAGATACATTTTGCATAGATTTATTCATACATAGAGAAACACCAATAATTTTTCACATATAATTATTTATAAGCATCAACTAGACAAGAATATAGTATAGACGCACTGATAAGCCGTGTTGTAATTATTAGTTTAATATAATTACACTGCGAAAACCAGAACCAGTGTAGTTTACATGTGAGTGATAGGTGGCGATGTTTTCTGCACAGAGTAAGAAGGAATTCGGATTGATAACGAAACGAAATTATAAATTGTAAATTAGTTGTTTATCTCCTTAGAAATTATCGGTGTAATATTTGTTTATTTTTGTTATTGCCTCATAAATTTCAACTGCTCTGTCTGATGTCGTCACAGAAGAACAGTCTGAAAATTTTACTTTTGAAGCATTTGTGGATATAAATCAAATAATTTTATTTTTTTCATTCATGAGTGATATTTTTCTGAACCCTGCTGCATACATCAAGGTTATTATAGATTTGCCTTTTTATATTAGTTTTTATTTCTATATTTTTTCTAACCTTACTTGGAAATTCAGTTTAGTTTTAGTTTTCCTTCATCATGTATTTTTAGATTTAATTTAGTTTTTATTTTACAAAGGTATTTCTATTATATATATTATATAATATAACATATATATATTAGTTTTAGTAATTATGGTATGGTTAAAAAGCTAGTATGGAGTTTAGTTTTTGGAACAAGACGGAATACATGTGTGTAAATGAGAGGGAGGTCAGTGGAATGGTGAGGATGCAGGGAGTAGAGTTGGCGAAGGTGGATGATTTTAAATACTTGGGATCAACAGTACAGAGTAATGGAGAGTGTGGAAGAGAGGTGAAAAAGAGAGTGCAGGCAGGGTGGAATGGATGGAGAAGAGTGTCAGGAGTAATTTGTGACAGACGGATATCAGCAAGAGTGAAAGGGAAGGTCTACAGGACAGTAGTGAGACCAGCTATGTTATATGGGTTGGAGACGGTGGCACTGACCAGAAAGCGGGAGACAGAGCTGGAGCTGGCAGAGTTAAAGATGCTAAGATATGCATTGGTTGTGACGAGGATGAACAGGATTAGAAATGAGTACATTAGAGGGTCGGCTTAAGTTGGACGGTTGGGAGACAAAGACAGAGAGGCAAGATTGCGTTGGTTTGGACATGTGCAGAGGAGAGATGCTGAGTATATTAGGAGAAAAATGCTAAGGATAGAGCTGCCAGGGAAGAGAAAAAGAGGAAGACCTAAGAGAAGGTTTATGGATGTGGTGAGAGAGGACATGTAGGTGATGGGTGTAACAGAGCAAGATGCAGAAGACAGAAAGATATGGAAGAAGATGATCCGCTGTGGCGACCCCTAATGGGAGCAGCTGAAAGAAGATGAAGAATGAGACAGAACTGTACACTTAACGGGTTTGGATATAAGTTTAATGTTAGTGGAAGCTTACTACACAACATGACACAGTTTACTCTTTGGTTATTTTTTTGTCTGATAAAAATAAGTAAATAATCAAAACCAGGTACTGAATATGAACAATTTTTACACAATTTTATAATTTTTCAAATATTTTCTATGTCATTTGTGCTGAACAAATCTGCGCTGACTGTTGGCACATTTTTTCTTTTCCTTTAATTTTCCACAATGGGCCAATTTGTAATGAAATTTAGGTGAATTTTAAGGTGTGAGGGGTTTTCATTCTAAATGTCTACAGCACACAACATATCCTCTCCAACAACAATGTGCTTATAATGAATGCCTTCAATATTGCATTCAAAAATCTCAAATGCTGGGCTTTGTTATTGTCTACCAGTCATATTGATCTCTGATTCCATCTCAGGCACAAACAATTTACCTTTACACCTGCAGGCCTGGAAAGATATCAAAAATTATAAAACAGAATCTACTGTGTTCTGACAGGTGTGACCATGAAAATCATGGAGGCTTAGAAATAACAGGGGTCTTAGGCTTGAATCAGTGTGAAGACCCCACCTAGTTGTATTGAGGACAACAAAGAAAAACAAGCATGTAGTGTGAAGGTTAGGGGCAGTGAGACTTGAATAACCCAACATAAAGGACAGTAAACCCATAATGAGTAAGAGCAGGTAATAAGAGTATGGACAGGCACAAAACAACAGAGACAACATCTGAGATTAGGAACAATATATACATAATATAAAACTGTTTATCCACAGCAGGATCACAGGAAACTTGGAGCCTACTCAAGCAGGTTTGAATGCATGGCAGGAAAAATCCCTGGTATGCAATATGTATGATATGGCTGATGTTAAGAACAAAAAGAATATGATGATTTCAACTATCTATTGTGAGCGAGAGAAACATTGAAAAAATGGTGACAGATATTTTAAAACATAATCCTGCTACTGGATTATTTTCACAATATCAGGTATTTTGAGCTGTGAATATTAACTAAAAAAGATAAATTAATAAATATAGCATAAATACAAAAACACACTAGTATGTTTAGTTTTTCATCACTTGGCAGACTCTCTTCGCCTACCTACAGTGTGGTGTGAAAAACTATTTGCCCCCTTCCTGATTTCTTACTCTTTTGCATGTTTGTCACACAAAATGTTTCTGATCATCAAACACATTTAACCATTAGTCAAATATAACACAAGTAAACACAAAATGCAGTTTTTAAATGATGGTTTTTATTATTTAGGGAGAAAAAAAATCCAAACCTACATGGCCCTGTGTGAAAAAGTAATTGCCCCCTTGTTAAAAAATAACCTAACTGTGGTGTATCACACCTGAGTTCAATTTCCGTAGCCACCCCCAGGCCTGATTACTGCCACACCTGTTTCAATCAAGAAATCACTTAAATAGGAGCTGCCTGACACAGAGAAGTAGACCAAAAGCACCTCAAAAGCTAGACATCATGCCAAGATCCAAAGAAATTCAGGAACAAATGAGAACAGAAGTAATTGAGATCTATCAGTCTGGTAAAGGTTATAAAGCCATTTCTAAAGCTTTGGGACTCCAGCGAACCACAGTGAGAGCCATTATCCACAAAAGGCAAAAACATGGAACAGTGGTGAACCTTCCCAGGAGTGGCCGGCCGACCAAAATTACCCCAAGAGCGCAGAGACGACTCATCCGAGAGGTCACAAAAGACCCCAGGACAACGTCTAAAGAACTGCAGGCCTCACTTGCCTCAATTAAGGTCAGTGTTCACGACTCCACCATAAGAAAGAGACTGGGCAAAAACGGCCTGCATGGCAGATTTCCAAGACGCAAACCACTGTTAAGCAAAAAGAACATTAGGGCTCGTCTCAATTTTGCTAAGAAACATCTCAATGATTGCCAAGACTTTTGGGAAAATACCTTGTGGACTGATGAGACAAAAGTTGAACTTTTTGGAAGGCAAATGTCCCGTTACATCTGGCGTAAAAGGAACACAGCATTTCAGAAAAAGAACATCATACCAACAGTAAAATATGGTGGTGGTAGTGTGATGGTCTGGGGTTGTTTTGCTGTTTCAGGACCTGGAAGGCTTGCTGTGATAGATGGAACCATGAATTCTACTGTCTACCAAAAAATCCTGAAGGAGAATGTCCGGCCATCTGTTTGTCAACTCAAGCTGAAGTGATCTTGGGTGCTGCAACAGGACAATGACCCAAAACACACTAGCAAATCCACCTCTGAATGGCTGAAGAAAAACAAAATGAAGACTTTGGAGTGGCCTAGTCAAAGTCCTGACCTGAATCCAATGGAGATGCTATGGCATGACCTTAAAAAGGCGGTTCATGCTAGAAAACCCTCAAATAAAGCTGAATTACAACAATTCTGCAAAGATGAGTGGGCCAAAATTCCTCCAGAGCGCTGTAAAAGACTCATTGCAAGTTATCGCAAACACTTGACTGCAGTTATTGCTGCTAAGGGTGGCCCAACCAGTTATTAGGTTCAGGGGGCAATTACTTTTTCACACAGGGCCATGTAGGTTTGGATTTTTTTTTCTCCCTAAATAATAAAAACCATCATTTAAAAACTGCATTTTGTGTTTACTTGTGTTATATTTGACTAATGGTTACATGTGTTTGATGATCAGAAACATTTTGTGTGACAAACATGCAAAGGAATAAGAAATCAGGAAGGGGGCAAATAGTTTTTCACACCTGTAACTCAGGAGAGATGTTGCCAACTCAGGAATTTTACACGATTTGTATTGCTTCGTTTTTAAAGCAGAACTGATTGGTCAGCAAAAATATGCTAATCTTGTATGATGACCTTGTCAGTCTCTCAATCAGTGCCGTTTTATTTTCAACTCCCCTAGAATTTCTCGTGTACTCAGATATGGGGATGGATATTTAAGGAGTAAACCACAAGACAATGATTATATTATGTACATTAAAGAACTAGCAACATCAAATTAATACTATATTGGACAATTATTATAAAAGTTGAATAAATCGGACTCTGCAGCTGCATGAATAAAAAAAATTGAGTATGTGTCCAGGTAAAATACCACTTCCGGTTAATGAATTTGGCCCAAAAGTTAATACAGATCTACAATTTTGGTATAACAACTGCATGCCATATTTCATCCATCTATCTAGTTGCATTTTTGAATTATCATATTTACACACACACACACACATATAATTCAAGAAAACGGTATTTTCGCAGTCCGGGAGGTCTAAAACATCAAGATTTATCAAAATCTCGAGGTTTAATTTTTTTCATGATTACTACACTTTCTCTATATTTCGTGTGTGAAGTGGAAGGTGAGTGAGTCACTGTCAACAAAAAGCAGGCACCTAAGAAATAAACTGAAACGTTACTCACTTATGATTTTTTTGTCCATACGGTAAAGTTTTTGTTGAGCAGCACATTCCAATTTCAGGCATTTGAATTACATCTTGATATACAACAAGTGCAAAGAAAGGCGGCACGTAAATCACTTTCTATTTACGTGCTTATTCAGCACGCTCTGTCACCACAAATGCTGTGTGAACAGCCGCCCTCTGTCACCCGCCACCTTTCGCTGGATGAATATGTGAGGGCGGCTCATGGTGGATGTCTTTTAGTTTTTGAGTTAAAAGTTATGTGTTAAAAACTAAAAGCAAGAATATTCATTCAAAAACAAAAACTAAAATTATTTTTAGTAAATTATTATTTTATTTCTTCTTCGGGTAACCAATGATTTGCTTATGGCAGCAGACTCTGGACAAACCAGCATATTAATTCTTTTAGACCTAGTGCAGCATTTGACACTGTCAGACATGACATTCTACTGTCTAGAATGGAGAACATGCTGGGTATCTCTGGCACTGCCCTCCAATGGTTCAAGTCCTATCTTACTGATAGACAAGAGTTTGTTAATCTTAGCAACAGCAGATCGAGCTTAGTGCCAGTCACACAAGGAGTTCCTCAGGGCTCTGTCCTCGGTCCTCTGCTTTTCTGTATTTATATGCTTCCCCTTGGCCATATAATTTGTAGCTTTGGACTGGGTTGTCATTTTTATGGAGATGACACTCAACTCTACTTCAATGTCAAAAGTGAAACTTCATCAGAGCTTTCTCAGCTCACAACTTGCCTCAATGAAATTAAAACCTGGATGGAGCAGAACTCTTTAAAATTAAATTGCAACAAAACTGAACTCCAGCAAATTGGCTTAAGAAAATGAGCTCCTTTTCAGTCACTCTTGACGGTGATCTCATCAGACATTCTTCTGATGCATGGAATCTTGGTGTCATTTTTGATTCCTCCCTTTCTTATTCCGCCCACATAAACCACATTAAGAAACTTTCTTACTTTCACCCCCGTAACATATCTCATGTTCGCTCCTTCCTCTCCTTTTCTAATGCTGAGAAACGTGTCCATGCTTTTATCACATCCCACATCGATTATTGTAACTCACTGCTGGCAGGTGCCTCTTCTAATCTTATATCACAGCTCCAGTTGATTCAAAACTCTGATGCAAGAGTCCTTACACGAACCAGCAACAGTGAGCACATCACACCCATCCTGCTTTGTTTCCACTGGCTCCCTGTGTCTTACAGGATTGAATATAAAATTCTATTAATAACCTACAAAGCTTTAAATGGCCTTGCACCGGACTATGTCAGTGACCTTCTATTTCTCTATGCTCCTGTTCGCCCAGTAAGGTCCTCTGATTCTGGTAATCTTGTTATACTTCACACTAGCCTGTACTCTGTGGGTGAAGGGCCTTCGGCTCCATAGCACCCAGACTTTGAAATGAAATCCCAAAATTAATTAGATCAGCTGACTCCATTCATTCGTTTAAAAAAAAAACAACTTAAAACTCATCTATTTAGGAAGGCTTTTAACTTAACTTAACATTCTGCCCTTTCTTTCAGTTTACCTCTCTGTCCAGGTGCTCAGGATAATTTGTGTGTCTGTTATATCACAAATTTGGTTATTTGTTAGGTTTTTCTTTTAGTATTGAATTTAGGATTTTACTCTGGTTTATTGTCCCTTATTCCATTTAATGCTTTATCTGTTTCATTGTTCTATTCAGGAAAACATTTGTATCCAATGTTACGTATGCTCTGCTGTTTTTTTTCTAAGACTCTGTGAAGCGCCTTGAGCATGGAAAAGGCGTTATATAAATAAAATGTATTATTACTATTATTATTTATTTCAGTTAGTCTTTCCAGCTACTTGAATAGTTTCATTTAGTTTTAGTTTTTCATTTTGGTTTTGTTAATTATTTTATGTCATGTTTTTTTAAGAATAGTTTCAGTTTTGATTTTAGTTTTCTTTAACTATAATAACCTTGGCTTACACATGAATAGTACTGAGCCTTTTGGCCAATAATACCGCCCCCCAAAAATGTGCCGCCCGTGGTGGAAAGCCCCTTCTGCCCGCCCCTAGCTAAGCCACTGGGTGGAAGCCATGAAAAACAGACTCCTTGATACCAGCAAAAATCTGGGCCAGCCCACTGAGACTTTGCCTCTGAGAAGTACAAAATCATTAGAATCAGTGACGTCCACAGAACTTTTGGTGCGATGTGGCTCAAAAGGGGAGAAGGGCACTTTGCACAACAGGATTTATTACATTTTAGTCCTTGACATAAATTTGTGGCCAATTTTATTACTAACATTTGGAGGTAATTACAGCGGCAGTATAATAATGTTCACAAACCTTGCAACGGTGTTTCTCTTCAGTACATTTTGTATATTACATCAACCTTTCTTCTGGTACATTCTTTATTTACTTGACCATCTCAGTATTTTTTCTAAACCAGTTCTTATATTTCAGTGTATATTTTGTTGTTCACTTGATCTTTATTTCATTTCCGACATTTATTAACCCTTTGTGCTATTTCTTAAAGATGAATGCTATGTTACCCTAAAATTATTGTTCCACAGGACCCTTAATTACAAAGGAGATTAAACTGTTCAGAAATGCATGCTTCAGAAGTTAGCCCCTTCCAAATTCATCATGTAAGTGTGCTGGTATCATCTGGTAAAGTTAGCTAGTGTTATGTGTCAATCTGCATTCTTTTCAATACGTGATTTGTTTGTTACACTGCATGAAAGGTCTTTGTTAGATTATGCTAGTATTTACATTTGCTGTTAATTCAACAAGATTGATGCACTAATGATGCTTGTGTACTTCTTGGTAAGGCTTCCTTTTGTCAAAGTTACTGAAAAAAATCAACCTCCATCCATCCATCCTCTTCTGCTTATCCGAGATCGGGTTGTGAGGGCAGCAGCTTGAACAGAGATATCCAGACTTCCCTCTCCCTGGCCACTTCTTCTAGCTCTTCCGGGGGAATCCCGAGGTGTTCCCAGGCCAGCCGAGAGACATAGTCCCTCCAGCATGTCCTGGGTCTTCCCCGGGGCCTCCTCCCAGTTAGACGTGCCCGGTACACCTCACCTGGGAGGCATCCAGGGGGCATCCTGAACAGATGCCCGAGCCACCTCATTTGATTCCTCTTCTCATGGGCTTACCACCTATGGGAGGGGCCAAGGAGATCGGGTGCAGTGTGAGTTGGGTGGTGGTTGAAGGCGGGGACCTTGGCGGTCCGATCCTCAGCTACAGAAGCTGGCTCTTGGGACGTGGAAAAAATAAAATCAACCTACTTGCTGCATTTTGTCTCTTTACTAGATCCTATGCCAGTAACAACCCATGTAGCAGAAAGTTCTATTCCATGCTAGATGCCTTATCCATCAGTGGGCACTATCATACACACACACATGCCATAGCATTTCATCAGTCTTCTGCAAAAAACAGTATATGGGGTTTTGAACTGTGGGAAGAAACTGGAGTTGAAATGAAAACACTCAAATATCAGGGGAAAAGGCAATCAAGGATCTGAATTTACTGTGAAGAAATATAAAAATCACTACCTCTTTGACACCTTTTGGTTTATTCTTGCAAAATAACTAGTGTTTGCCCTTTAGTTTTTCCTTAAAAGCAAATTCCATGTCTAAAGGCATTCACGTGTGCCACACTGGTCCAAAGTGTGCCTCTCAAGCACAAGAGTAATTTAGACGATAAAAGGCATCATTTGTTGTTCAGGCTTAATTCGATTTGCTGTAAAAGCTTCATTTTTTTCTTCCTTACATGCAGGAGCACAGCAGTCAGGATTATCAGAAGTCAGATCCTCAAAGATGATGCTTCTTGTGATGGTTAAGCAACAGTCCTGTTAAAAATAAGAAAAAAGCTTAGGATATAAAAGATGGGGTTTCATAACAAATATAGTGACCTACTTCATGAGGTATAAGTACACAGCAAACAAAAACAGTTGCATCAAATATCTGAAATACTAAACTGTATGTTTCAAATATCCTCCATTATAACAGAAATGTGTTATTGTTCACCCTTTAGTTATGGTCCATAGAGGGCTAGATCCATAGTAAAGGATCAAAAACAACATTATATTCCTAATCAATGATCTTATAGTCTAAAACAACATGCTTATGTTTAGAGTTTGTCATTTTAAACCTTCTGGGAGTGGCTCATGGAGGGCTAAGACCACCGGTAAAGAATCAAATATCGTATTGGTGATCAGAAACCTCAAAATAGCATAAAACACTCCACGTGTCTATATTACTGATCCCCATTTATTTATTTATTTTGGAAGTTTGTAAAAAGGAGTAACTTTGACTGACTTGGCATGGGATTTGAATGGAGAACACTGGTTTTGTGAAACATCAGTGTTGACCACAGCTCTACTGCGCCACCCTTACTTAGGTTTTGGTTTATGTACTTGCATTTTAAAACTTTCTGTAAAGAAACAAAATGCAGTTTCATTGTCTTAACAACAAAAGAACTGAAATTTTGAAAAAAATGTGCTCTTCATTTGTGTTCCAATTTCATCCAGTGTTTGCTCTTTAGTTTTTCCTTAAAAGCAAATTCCACGTCTAAAGGCATTCACGTGTGCCACACTGGTCCAAAGTGTGCCTCTCAAGCACAAGAGTAATTTAGATGATAAAAGGCATCATTTGTTGTTCACATTTGACACACTGAGATAAAACTGTTTATTTTTTGATTTTTAATTCTAAAGTTTTCTGATTTGAAAACATGTCCTCTTGAATGTATTCATTTTGAAAACCCTAAGGCACAAAACTGGTGTTCCTATTACAGAAAACTAATTTTTGATGATCTTCACCATGCTGTTTTCTTGGCTGCCTCTATTACATGTCCGTTGCGAATGATGTACTGTATCTCTAGAACCTGCACTGTGACCTGTTCACCATGACAGTAATTGCCAAATCATCTAAAGAGACGACCCTAAATATATCTTTAATTGATATGAGTTTGGGCAACAGGAAAGGTGGGTGTCGAAAGTCACAACTGTAAATATTTGGGTCTCTTGAACACTAGAATGATGAAGGAAGCACCCTAATTTTGGCAAAGTTTTTATTCAGAAATGATACATATACAATATTACTAAATAAGAAAAAAAAAAAAAACCCACAAAAGTCATTAATTTAAGCATGAAGAAAGAATGTACCAATGCAGAAAATCGGACAAAAAGGGAAAGTCATTTCACAACATTAAACTTATGGACTTAATGACTTTGCAATGTATTTTCAATTATAAATATCTTGTCCTTTTAGCCTCCACTGCCTTTTTTAATTATAGGAATTGTTTATTACATTCTTTCAGCCATTTATGTACATTAAATATTCCAAAAGTCCAATAGGTTGCAAAATTCAAACAAAGTACTCCAGTAAACTCTTTAAAATTAGTGTTAAGTGCTATCAGAAAATTATGTGGGGTGCTCGGACTTTGCTGATATTTCTGTATAAAATATTAAAACATTTTGAGCTCAGAATTTCCTGATCATAGTTTTGAGAAGATCCTAGAATTGAAATATCCATTAACCCCTGAATTTTTGGAAGGCATACGTCTATTTAATCTGCTTAATCCATTACAGGATCATTGGAAATCAGTGGATATCCTGACAGCAGTGGGCACAAGGCATGCAGCAGTCCTGAAGAGATGCCAGTTGGAGAGTAACTACAATGTCTCCTCCTCATCTTTTTCTGTGTTTATGCCACATATTTCAGGATTCCAGCTTGTCTGCAATAATTTCATAGACATCCTCAACAGAAGCTTGATATCCATGTCAAGTGAAAATGGAAGGTCACTTTGGGAGAACAGGCAGAGGTAAGTCATAAGCTCTGACTTTTGGCTGAATATTTGTTTCGTTACATGTTTTTTATGTGACCTTTGGACTTTCTCTTTAATTGAGAAGAAGAGCACCAAACGTTGCTTAGCCTGTTCTTGCCATATTTCTTGGTTTATATTACACTTTGCTGGTTTTGTAGCTGACAAATGTACATATCTTATTCTTACTTAACTTGAGGCTTTAGATCTCTGCTACATGTAGCTAAGAACCTGGAGGTAAACTCAATTTGCAAACCAAACTGAAATTATAGAGGATATTTAAGGGTGAAAGAACATGTATAGGTTTACATGTGGGATTATTGTTGTATAATAAAATATCAAGTAAGTGACGGATCAGTTTAAAGCAGTCATTTTTATTTTTTTAATAGATCATACCAACATTTTATTTTATTCATCTTTATACATTTCAGAGATTCTGAAAAATGAAATAATTCAATGTGTTTCTTTTAAAGTGGTTTGGTCTCTTTCCCTAGTCTGTTTCCTGCCTAGTGTTCAATGCCAACAAAACAAGCTGGATAAATCAAGTGTTTTCAAAAAAAATCATAGATGAATATTCTGGAATGTAAATCTGTTGGTGTTTACATTTCTCATCAGTGAGGGGTGTTAGTTTACTTATACCACAAATGCAATTTCTTTTTTGTTTTGGTAAAAATGAGTAAAGTGTACCAGTATCCCAAAAACATAACAGTTGTAGCTTTTTTTTTTTTACAATATTTGTAAAATGTAATAACAGTCAGTACTGGACTTGTACATGATTGCAAGTAGACAGATTACTCTAAATGGCAAAGTAATATGTGAGAAAAAAATGGTACAACACTGCATATCATCCATATGTCGAAAAGAAAAACAGAAGTTATGTCTAGAAATGCTTTGTCTCCAAGACAGGTGAATTTCTTTGGGTGACTGCAGGAATCATGCTTCTCTACTCTCTATATAATATATATAAAATCCTAAGCCTAAAAGTGCAACGGTGACGTTTTTATGTCATGTTTTTTGTCACGCTTTAAATCTGGCTTATTTTAAAACCTGCATATATGTGTTTGGTATCATTCTTTGCAGAATTTATTGAATATAAATGTGATGTTTTTAGATATTCAGATTCTTAATCAATTTTTAAATTCTAAACTAAAAAATATCAAGAACTGGCGTCTCACGAGACGGGACTTTGTGCCAAAAGATTTAACCACGACCAGGGATGGAAATAAAACACAAAGAGTAGGACAGCTGCTGTACAGGATTTTGAATGTTCAAAGCGCTGCATGAGATACAGATCACACAGCACGACAGCAGCAGCAAGCCAGCAGCTGATCGAGCAAAGAGGAGGTAAAAAAAACTATTTTTTTCCCATTGTATCACTGTTTAAGAGGAGGTTTCGGAGGAGCGACAGCATCTCCTTGGGGTTCATTCAGCCCCCCTCTTCACAACGCGAGCGGCAGTGATACAAAGTGGCTGGCGAGCAGTGGGGAGCCCCCTAGTTGTTATTTTTTTAAGCCGACACTCACACAGAGGCTTTTGTTATTACCACCTTTATCCCATTACAAAGTTATTTCTTAAATAGCTTCATGTATGTTTTGTGAGTGCAATATTGTGACTTTGCAGATATGAGCTTTAATCATTCAACTTGTAGTGTCACAATGTTGTAGTAAGAGGAGACAAAATGATGTTGTGATGAATCACTTTTTAGTAATGAATGGAGGCTTTGCATTCATTGTTTGATTACATTGAACATATCCAGATGTATGGTTTTAAGCATCCATCCATTTTTAACTGGTTTTATGTACTTCATAATCACAAGGGAAATGTCAAATGCACCATGCATGTAGGACTCTGCACACTGGTAATTCTAAGAGAAAAAGGCACAATATTATTCACTTTTTATCAAAGGTTGAAAGGGATTTCTGATTTTGCTGTGGTATCAAAAGGTATCGAGTATTGTGAAATTGCACTGATATTGGTGTTGAATACTAAAATTCTGCGATCATGACATCCCTAGTAAAGAGGGATTACAATCTGGAATGCTGGATCTCCCTTAATCCATCCTTATTATAGAGGGTAGGTTAGGATTCTTCCAGCTGAGCAAGGTAAGTCAACATACAAGCAACATACAAATCCCATTTGGTGTTGTACTGCAAATAGTGTCATTAAAGAGTCAAATATTTTTCACCAAGGTGTTCTTAAGCCTAGGACAATCCCAAAACCCATAACCTATAACCTAGTGAGGCCTTTGTTTGATGACATTGTTCACAGTTTCGTTCCAGTCTCTTAAATATTTTGGATTATTTCTGTCTTGAAAGATGTGTGCGATGTTCAGTTCCAGGCTGAATTACATATTGCTTTGCACAGATTGATGAAGAGGGCATGGCGTGAATGATTGAATTCCATTCCTTGTCCGAGATATTAATGGGGAGTTTACGTGACCTTAGACAATGACAGGAAAGCAAAGTTATTTCTGAAATAAAATCTAGAAATGCTACAGATATTCTCCTCATTACTAATGGAAATAGATGGAGGCAAGGATAATGATGGAAGATTTGTAAAGTTGTGAGGTTTGTTTTTAAACAAAATGTGCAACTTGTACATAAAGTGTGTTGTGAGAATGTTATATTTCAGATGTAGCTGAACAAGTACGCAAACACATTTTCTTTTTAGGGATCTTTAAAGGTCTCAATACCTGATGACTTCTACAAGTTTTACTGTATAAGAGGGCTGGAATACAGTATGATCATTTTTTCTAATCATTTAGCTTTTGTGACTCCTGTTCTTTAACATTAAGTAACATTTTTCCAGCACCAGGCCTGGACAGTATTATTCGTTTGTCTTCCGTAATTAATTTTCTAGCAAGAAATATACCTCTGTAGAACTCCCTAGTAAAGAATCTATTTCTATGTACCTCTATAGAAATAATCATCATTATGTACTCATCTATACTAATAAAAGGCAAAGCCCTCACTCACTCACTCACTCACTCACTCACTCACTGACTCATCACTAATTCTCCAACTTCCCGTGTAGGTAGAAGGCTGAAATTTGGCAGGCTTATTCCTTACAGCTCACTTACAAAAGTTAAGCAGGTTTCATTTCGAAATTCTACACGTAACGGTCATAACGGTCGATAACGGTCGACAACGGTCGACAACATCTGCCATGTTGAACTTTCTTATTTATGGCACCATCTTCACGAAATTTGGTAGGCGGCTTCCCTGCGCTAACCAAAACCGATGTATGTACTTATTTCGATGGTATGACGCCATTGTCGGCCGCCATATTGAACTTTCCAACGTCACTAATTTTCCCACTTCCCGTGTAGGTAGAAGGCTGACCCCATCTTCACGAAATTTGGTAGATGGCTTCCCTGCGCTAACCTAAATCGATGTACGTACTTATTTTGGTGGTATGACGCCACTGTCGGCCGCCATATTGAATTTTCCAAACATCACTAATTCTCCAACTTCCCGTGTAGGTAGAAGGCTGAAATTTGGCAGGCTCATTCCTTACAGCTTACTTACAAAAGTTAAGCAGGTTTCATTTCAAAATTCTACGCGTAACGGTCATAACGGTCAACAACGTCCACCATGTTGAACTTTCTTATTCATAGGTAGAAGGCTGAAATTTGGTACTTATTTCGGTGATATGATGCCACTGTCGGCTGCCATATTGAACTTTTCAACGGTCTTTGTTACTTATGGGCCCATCTTCAAGAAATTTGGTACGCGGGTTCCCAACGCTAACTGAATCCTACTTACGTACATATATACGTCCATAGCCTGCAGCTCGGTCACCGTGTGAGG
>JANRMT010062813.1:30979833-31076128 GCA_026402145.1 Polypterus bichir lapradei | reverse complement strand
TTCACAGGTGACGATTTCAGTAGTGGACACTTTGATGTTTAGAAATGTTTAAACTCTCAAAAGCTGGATGTGAAGTTATCAATGAAACTGGTTGTATACTTACAACGCTTGACAGATGCCGAATGTCTCTTCAACACAAGTCCTACAAATACTGTCGTAATTGAAACAAACCATGAAACTCAAACCGATTATGACAGCAGCAATCCAAGCTGTGAGATTTGAAACAAGATTACTGTTCACATGGCCAACTGTACGTTGCATGCTCAAGAGTAAGCTCAGCGCACAGCTACAGCTTGGTCATATTACAACTGGAGGGCCGAACTGACAACGTGGCATACAAAGAGATCCTTAACAAATAATTATTGGTATATTTTCCCTCAGTTTAAAAAGGTTTAATTTTCTTCTTAATAAAAATTTTAAGGCAGTACTTCACCGCTGCGAAGCGCGGGTATTTTGCTAGTAGTGTATAAATAATCAAAATACTTCAAATGATTAAATTTAATTATTATTTTCCTTGAATCAAGCCCTCTTTTAATGAAAGAATTGCAAAAGTAAGTAAATTATCAAAAAGGAAAACGCCATGTTACAAACAGGAAGTATGCAGGAAGCTCCTGACAGACTGGGAGTGAACAAAAGAAAAGCAAGATAGTCACAGGAAACAAGACATGGAAAAAAGTGAAGGCTGAGAACAAACACTGGGGACACGGCAAACACACCGAAATAAGCACCATTTCAAGAACATAGCTAAAGCTGAAACCAGCATGACGGGGTCTTGAAGACAGCTAGCTGTGACTTTGATCTGAGAATTTATTTTCCAACCAAAAGATATTATTTGATGTTACCAATTTCCAAAAAAGTAAATGGAGAAGTAAAATGTATAATAAGAGCGCTAAAAACTTTGAATATTCATCATAAAAAATACAGTAATATGCAATTAGCAATGCTAGCTTAAATCTGAATTTGAACTCATACTTAATAAAATAGCTTTTTTTTATTCAATAACGGATTTGAGCACCTACAAAAGGCCACATGGTATGCACTGGATACTGGCATAATATATGTATTACCATCTTCTCAGCCTCCTTATTGCAATTTTTTTTTAAATTGTAAAAGTCAATACAAACAGAAAGTGAAAACTAAAACTGTCTTTGCAAGTCCCGGAGGGGATAAAACTCAGATTTTTTTTTAAGAAGCAATTGGACTTCTGTCTGCATCTACTGTAATAGGAAACTAACAAAAATGCTAGCTGGGGTGTTAAATCTCAGGGTGAAGACAGAAGACGCAGACTTAAACAATTTGTGCCGGAAGCTGTAAGCCTTATGTCTGCCAGCCAGTTGCAAAACATTCCCCTGAGGAGTCTGTTTTCTGTTATAGTAATGGTCTGGTCCAAGTGAATCTCATTTTCCTCTATCTTTTCAAGGCGATTAAGTTGCCCATCACCAAATCTGATTGATCAAGACTTTTTAAATAACAACCTACCTGAAGCAGCTGCTAGTGCTTCAATCTAACCCTCTGGTAAGATGTCACTGTCCACAGCTGGTCACTCTTAGTAACTGCAATCTCTCAATCTGCACATTTTCAATTGTTTCCACTAAAATCTGTAATTCTGCACAGATTCACCGACTAGTCATAAATGTAGCAAACCCTGCCTGCTTCCTTTCCAATTTTCAGCAACATATAATAAACTGTGCAAGGGAGGCCATCACCAGCTAGTGCTGTCTGTACATGTGGAGCTCGGAACCATACAACTGTATTTACTAAGAAATATTATTGTTCACATTTATTTAATCAATGCGTTCTAACAATACCTCTCAAAATCTAAATTTAAAATGTAAAAAGGAGTCATGTGAGAGATGAGAAGAGTTAAGACTCCTGATTAGAAAATGCTGTTTATTGTGGAAATAAGTGTGGAAAGGAGAAGGTGTGAAAACACAACACCAGTGCTGAGTTTGCACGTTCGATAAGTACAATGATGGGCATTGCAAGACCTATTGGATGTTTAAGTGAGTATATCTTTCTTTGCTTCTTGAGGACTCACCTAAAATTTTCAAATAGTCAAATAAAAAATCGTAACATTTTACCTCCTGAGGCAAACTGCCAATGTTTGTTGCCTTCCATCTGTTCAAACAATAAAAGTTGAGGTGAAGGTATGGTAGAGGAGGTGGAGAGGTGGGTTGACCCAGAATGTGGTCCATGTTCTCCTTCCATGTTGGTAACAGAAATAAACAGTCATGTGATTTTCCCAGCCATTCCTACTGTTCCTATTAGTCCCAAGAAAATCAACCAATGTTCACATTCTTGACACCACAGAAAATTTATGAAAATAAAGAATTCAACCTCAGGCTCTTTAAAAATGAAACGTATTCAGTCTGCTGTGCACGATTAATCAAAGCTACTGTATACAAAGCAAAAATATCTAAATCTGTGATCAGCGTTTTGACTTGAGGAAGACATTGAGTCCACATCAGTTTGTCAGAATATTGTAATGAACAGCCTTAAAAAGTTTGTGTAATCCTAAGCTAGTGAAGTTTCAATGGTGTACTTTGAAATTTTAGTTCATGTTACTTAAGTAGATGAAAAAGCACAGATAGATGCTGGTTAAGATGAAACAATCAAATATCTTGTGTATCGATTACCCAGCTAGAGAAAGTTTTACTCTTTTATCTTTGAATTCCATTGTATATGTTAATTTTGGAAAATTACTTCCACTTCTTTTAAATGTATGAGGCTTGTGGTTGTTCTGCCAGACATATTTTTACATGTATTATATTATGATGGTGTGGAATATGGCGGGCCAGTCATCCCGGCCAATACCCCCAGGCCGCCAGGTGGTGCCCTCCCTGCAGCATGGAGGTGCCCCGAATACCAGCAGGGAATTATGGACAATGGAGTTTTCATCCACAGTCCTGCTGGATCCTACAAGAGCTAACTGAGGACGCTTCATGGAGGCCCAGAGACTCTTACGTGAACTATAACCCGGAAGTACGTCTTAGTCACAGCGACAGGAGGATTGACGTACTTCCGGGATGAAAAGAAGAGTTTTCATCTGACCCGGAAGTGCTAGGAAGTCACATGGACTCAGGGTTCGGAAGCACTTCCGGGCCATGTAATATAAAAGGACTGTGGGAGATGCCAGTCGTTGAGCTGAGCTGGGTGGAAGGGTGGCAACGCGTCTGGGAGTGGAGGACTATTGAAAATTGCATTGTGATTGTTTAATGAGTATTGTGGAGAGGAGGGTGCTTTGTGCACTGTTTATTAATAATAAAATCAATATTTGGACTTTCACCTGGTGTCTGGCGACTGATCTGATGGTTCAAGGGGATGATTGCACCCCCTATCTGTCACAATGGTTAGGTTTAAACCCAGATATTTCATCTGTTTAACTGTTGTTGTTTTTTTTTTTTTTTTTTTTGCAATCTGAAGAAAAACCTTCAAACAAACAGTAGATGGTTTTAAAGCTTAAATGGCAATATCTGATATAAAAACACTATTTTACCAATTAACATTATTTTAACTTATCTTAAAAACCTTCACCGGGTATAATTTTAATAAGGAATTTGAGGCGATAACCAAAAGGCTTGATAGAGCTAAAAATTAAAATCATTTCAATGCTAATAATGTATGGTGTACATGCATAGCACAGTCCCCGGAAATGCACTTCAATCTGAAACCTATGTAATTATTGTATCATTTTGTAAAGTCAGTTTTTCTCATTCATGGATATTGAATTCAACAATGCTAATAAACTACAAAAGCTGTATAATGACATGAACTAGCACATCTTTACTTAAGCAAATGCATTTTAAAATTCTTTACGTGCAGCAGAGGGATTGACATTGAAGGTTTTCCATTTTTTGGAAATGGCTTAATTAATCCATTTTTCTAACCCGCTTTCCTGGCAGGGTCATGGAAAAAAAAAGGCCTTTCCTAACAAACATCAAACACAAGGACTCTAATGGGATCTTGACAAACCAAATGATGAAAGAGGAAAGAAAATTCCAGAAAAGAACTCCTTGTCTCTCTACTTGTCCTGACATTGGCGTCCTTACCAATGCTTTACCAAATTCCCTTCCTAAAGTGCTATGGTTGTTCTATTTCAGTCTTTAAAGACATTATTACTGACTACTACTACTAAATATTTATACTGGCTATAATGTGGCTTTTGTAAAAGGTTGATCCAAATTAAGACTTCTTGTATTGCCTTGCTAAGTTGCATAGGATTTGACCATAATACAGTTTTTCATGAAAGCAGAGAGTTCTAAAAGTGCAGACATGTAGTAATTTACCAGCTGACATTTAATTCCACAAATAAAGAGACTTTTAAATGACTGTTGCCTCTTATTATGGGATTGACATTGTGATGGAGCTTGTGAAAGTTGATGCACTGTAGTGCTACTGTATATTATCTAAAGAGAGAATGGGTTTAGAAAGAGGCTTCAAAATAAAGGCATTCCAGCACCCAGATTCACAACAGCATTCCAACACTTAAGACCTTGACAGCATATCATGTAAGGGAAAGAAGTACTTTGCTTTAAAATTGGTAATGGGGAAAGGAAGGTGGACAATGACAGTTACCTAAAGTCATAGTGGCCCTTCAATATACCAGATCAATACCAATAACCAATTAGGTTTATGTTTATTCTGTTTGTGATCCAACTTCCTTAAGTTAACAGATTTCACACACAAGTTACTCACAAGTTGAACAATCATCAGTGAGCCAACATTATGACTGTGTAGGTGCCAGCCTTGCTTGTTGTTGAGAACATTAAGGAACAATTTCACTTTGATCTCAATGTGACACTGGCTGCTATTCCCAAGGATGACAAGCTAATCCTGCTGGGAAACTGTAACCCATGAAGAATGTAACTCTAGTATTTAGCAGTGTGCCAATAGCAAGAAATGTTTGGGAAAGATGACCTCTAGTAGAATGCCCCTTTGGAACAAAGATGTGGAATGTAACCTCATCATCCTCAACACTCTACTCAACTAGAAGAATAAATGCAAGACACACACTATATGCAACCCTAATCCAAAGGCTGGCATCTCCATGACTATTTAAGCATTTTGCCTGCAACCTGAAGGACATCTACAGCTTCTATCTCCAGAGAACATATTTCCTGATACACATAATCGTGTTCAGATTGTCTGCAAACACTGAAGGCACCCAAAGATACACAGTATGAAATTTAGAATAGACCCCTCCTACAGCCTACAAAAAAAGAAGTTCATAGTCCAGGGATGTCTCTTTGCTTTACTCTAAAGCTTGTTATCCATTGGGCTTAATATTGAGGAGCAATGGGGAGCTCTCTCATCCTCCCTTCATAAGAAATGAATCAAGACTTCACACAACATATGCTCAAATGGCAAAATGTTTCTTTAGTGCCAAATAGAAACCTTCTGACAGGAGGAGTACTTTGAACAACTGCTGAAGTGTCAAGAAGTTTCAATCTATATTGACAGAAGATGTCAATCAAGTGGTTACTAGAAGAGACTCTCTGAGTTATCAAACAAATGAATGACAGCAAGGGTTAAAGCCTAAATCAGGGGTGAGCAAAGTCAGTCCTGGAGGGCCGCAGTGGCTGCAGGTTTTTGTTCCAACCCAGTGGCTTAATTAAAAAACAATTCTTGTCAATAATTTAATTTCATAGCTTGTTAATGCTTTAACTCTGCCATGTCAAGTCATTCTTATATTCTAGATTTTTTTTCCTTTCTAAGGATATCATCCAAATAATTTGAAGGCTAAAATGGATGAGTAATTCTAACTGCTTCACTTTTTTCTCTTCATTTTCTTTCCAAGTATTTCATAAAACCCAATAGTGGATGATAGATAGACACAGGTGTAAATGGTAACTTGCTAAATGGAGAAATGCTGATCTCTTTTGTCATTTGCATCTTATTGCTAATAAGGAGTAATTAAAAACCACGCCTACAGTTGTTTAAGACTAAAATAAGCAATAAGGGTTCAAAATCTTAATATACCAGAGACAATTAAAATGAAACAGAAGTGTTATTTTAGCAGTAAGCACTTTTTTATTAAGCAATTGGGTTGGAACAAAAACCTGCAAAAACCTGCAAGCACAGCGGCCCTCCTGGCCTAAATGGCCTAAATGGTAGGAATGCACTGATCAGGTGTTTTTAGGGCTTATACCGATCACCGATATCCTGGATTTGCCTATTCTGATTTTTTTTCTCTTTAAAAAACTTTTAATACTATGTCCCTGCATAATCTGATGCAGAAAAGTCTTATGTTCTATATTAAAGTATTAATTTTAGTATTTTTAGAATTGGGCGGCACGGTGGCACAGTGGTAGCGCTGCTGCCTCTCAGTTAGGAGACCTGCGTTCGCTTCCCGGGTCCTCCCTGCGTGGAGTTTGCATGTTGTCTGCGTTGGTTTCCTCCGGGTGCTCCGGTTTCCTCCCACAGCCCAAAGACATGCAGGTTAGGTGGATTGGCGATTCTAAATTGGCCTTGGTGTGGGGGTGTGTTTGTGTGTGTCCTGCGGTGGGTTGGCACCCTGCCTGGGATTGGTTCCTTGTGCCCTGTGTTGGTTGGGATTGGCTCCAGCAGACCCCTGTGTTTGGATTCAGCGGGTTGGAAAATGGATGGATTTTTAAAATTAAACTATAGACCACAGGTGTTACCTGTTCATTTTTTTAATAACAAACTAAAATTCTGTAGACTTACCGTTCAGTGACCATAAAAATACTAAAATAAATGAAATTCCCTTAAAATACATACTTTTATAACTAATAAAATATGTAAGAAAAATATTTATCCTTAATACATAAGCCATTAGGGGCAACACGGTGGGTTTGCTTCCCAGGTCCTCCCTGCATGGAGTTTGCTTGTTCTCCCCGTGTCTGCGTGGGTTTCCTCCAGGTGATCCAGTTTCCTCCCATAGTCCAAAGACATGCAGGTTAGGTGCATTGGCGATTTTAAATTGTCCCTAGTGTATGTATGTGTGTGTGTGTGCGCTCTACGGTGGGCTGGCACCCTGCCCAGGGTTTGTTCCTGCTTTGCGCCCTGTGTTGGCTGGGATTGGCTCCAGCAGACCCCTGTGACCCTGTGTTAGGATATAGCAGGTTGGAAAATGACTGACTGTCATATGCTATTAAAGAAAAAAAAATGCTTCTCATAATTATAAGCTGTCATATTATTAAGATTCTTCTGTAATATACATAAAATCTAAAACAAAGATTTTTAAAAAAAAGTAGTTTTCACCATTTGTCTAACCTATATATATATATATATATATATATATATATATATATATATATATATGTGTATATATATATATATATATATGTATATATATATATATATGTATATATATATGTATATTTATATATATACATATATATATATGTATATATATATGTATATTTATATATATATATACATATATTCTTACATAGTTATCCAGTTAACTGATATTGACAGTTAAAAATAGCTTAAATGTAAATATACATTCACTTACAGCTTTTGATCATTTTCATTTATTACAAACACTATTTGCTGTTAAAATATACATTTACTATACTTATACAGGCACCCCCCAATACTCCATTGTACCAGATAGACATTCCTAATTCCTGAGGTTGTAATGATGTACAGTACTTGTTTCTTACCAAAACTTATACTGTCTGACACCCAAACAAATAAGAAACATAGTTCAAACTTTTAGAAAAGCCACTAATCCTGCAGATGTTCATAAGATGTCTATCATGAAGATATAAGGCTATTATGCTTTACAAGAATACAAGCAAAATAGGCAAATTTGCTTTTGAGCAAACATGCCTATTGTTTTATTAAGCAGCAATTTCAAATTATTCTTTATCTTTTCTTTTTCTAATTGAAAATGTAACCTGCTTTATTTACCACACTCACTCACCATCCAAACTCTGAGAAGAAGTGTTTGTTTTAATTAAAGGACAAACTGAAAAGGGCACAATAAAATACAGTAGTCTAAATTAATTAATGTTGATTTTCTTGCCATTTGTTTCAACTGCATGGGATTACTCTTGTGATTCCTTCTTCTCAGTTTATTATTCCACTATTCCACTTTCTTTAATGTATACACTATTATTCCAATCTTCTTTCTTTAGTAAAGTCTGTCTTACTGCTCTTTGTTTAGAGGAAGTTCAGTACATGTAAATTACTGTAAACTTTAGAAAAGCAGATGGTAAATAAAATAGTTTCTCGAGATCAGCTAATTTGCTGATCACAGATCGAATCTTTTGTGGTGAAAAACTTACCAGTTTAGATTGGGAAACGATTGATCGGGGGATGACTAATAAATTGTCTCCCTGCAGAGATATTCAACACTGAGAATACATTTTTGAATTCCAGTGTGACTTCAGACAGCCCTGAGCCACTATTAAAATGACATTTGGACCCTGAGATATTCCAAAAGCAGAAACAAAGTCTATTCATTAATTTGACTCTATCAATTGGGAAGCCCTCCAGAAGATCCTGTCTGATTCTGATGTCCTACGAAATTCAATGGTAGTATCCTAGGCCTGTTGCATGACCAGTTGACTTCATATGACATTTGTAATGGGACAAAATAAGATTCCTGCACTATCCAAATAGGGGTCAGATAAAGTTTGGTCATTGTAACTTTATTATTCTTCTGATCTCTGACAGCTATCCAGTTTTTCTGGAAACTCTCTTACCTACACCTGAACCTTAGTCTTAAGGCTCAGACAAACTGACTAGGACAATAATGCAAAATCTTTTTGCAAAGGCCTACAAGGTCTAGGACTGCACCTGAACTTAAGAAAAATGAAGATCCTCTATGAACATGTTCCAGAATACTTAATGTAGCCCCCTTGAAATTATCATCTGGGAAGAAACTAGAAACTACAGACCACTTTACACACCTTTACAGCCAACTGGCTGGAAAAGCAATCATCAAAAATAAAATTCAACACTGGATCAGTTGTCTTGTCAACTCTTACAGATGCATTACTGAGCCTTCAAAAAGTCAAGCTATTGGTCTATAAGAGTATTTATGTCACTTCTCTTCTGTATAATAATGAGATCTGATTTACCTAACATTGTCTCTTGAGAGTATCCGTTACCACTGTCTCCAGAAGATTCTACATATCAACAGTAAGGATCACTGCACCAAGTGCTTCATCCTCAATGAGTCAAAAATGACCAGCATTGATGCCATCATCCAGCAAAAAAAATAACTCATCTGAATGAGCCAACATATTTGAAAGTTCATCTTCCATCTCCTCAGTCAATTCCTTTTCTTCCAGCTAAGCCATGGGTATAGAACCCCAAGTAGTCAGAGAAAGTGGTTTAAATATGCCCTCAAGGCATACATTATAAAACACCAGATGAACATTATTTGCTGGGAGATCTTAGCTGCAGAGCATTCCCTATAGTGCTGCATTATTGTTTTGAGACAGACTGATTAAGGACAAAAGACACTGATGGACAAAGAGAGAGGAAAGCCGAGTTTTTGTTGATGGTGTTTCCAAAAGGAATTTCTTTTCATCTCTATATTATCCATGGCTTAAGGATTTAACTACTCAGACATCTAATGTCATCCATATAACCTTGAACCCCATCATTCTTATTTCAAGTGTCATTGAAGAGAATGGTTGCATTTACCTGAGTTTAATGTGCTTTAATTATGTGGTGATGACAGTTTTGTGGAGAGTGTAATCCAGATCAATTATTGTTCTAACTCTGGTAAATAGTAGACGATTAAGAGCAAAGTTGCCATGGCCTGGCTGGTTAATTTGTAAAATAAGTTGGCAAGATGTACCAGTATACTTGAAATAAAAACTAACAGTTTTATTGTGCTTTTCTTAATGCTTTTTTTCAGTCAAGGTGATATTCGCAGTAAGCGGATCCTTAGTATTTTTAGTTTTAAAAGAAACTTTCAAAGGCAAAAGATTTGCAGTACTATGCATAATTTAGGAATTTGTAAGGGATCTATTTTGCACCCAAATAAAAATCAGCATGGGCTTTTCTGGGAGAGGACTGCCAAGCATTACTGTTCATCAGTTCCCACACTCTCTGACTTGTAGGGCATCATGGAAAAATAACCCTAATTCCAGACTTTAAGTAATACTTTTCATCAGGGTAAAACAAAAGGAAATGCCTTCACTCAGAGCTGGTGAAGAGGCTTATAATAAGCAGCTGTCCCTCAATTCATATTGCATGTGTCATTGTTTTTTATATGCATGTCCCAAAGCTACCTCCATGTTTTTTAGCCTATGTTACACTAGGTTAATGCTTATTAAAGCATTCCTTTATGTAAAGCTGGTGACAACTCATCTTAAAAACAGAACAGTTGCAAGTGTTATAGGATAAGAAGCAAAGTTACTGAATGAGACAAGGTGTGAACATGTGGTGTCCTGATTCATGATGCTTTCGCAAATAACTGTCAAAATTTAAATGATAGGAGGCCAGTTCTTCCATTGAGATGCTGAGGAATCCTTTAGTATCTTTGCATTCAAAACAAAGATATATAGCATTCAATAAGCAAAATAACCATTCCCTTCCTGTTGTGGACAGTGTATTTATTACTCCATATGCTTTCATTCATAATTACAATTAGTAAGTGATGGTCTATGCTGGCAATGCAAGAATAACCTGCTTGGACTGAGTGCAATCCTGAATTCTGGTCTGTACTAATGCCACAGTAATCCTTTCACACACTGCCATTGATCCTTTATACTGACAGTTTCCCTGACAGCTGTTGCAGGTTTTCCAAGAAGATCATCACTTATGCTCCGCCTTTCACTAAATATCAACTGCCAAGTTGAGGACCCTCTATAAGCAACACATTTAAAGCTTCTACTATTACAGTCACAGAAACATTCTAGACATTAAGTTTCTCATTTCCAAGTAAACTTTGGCTACTGTTATTTTACTTACTGTTTACAACGACAACAACAACAACATTTATTTATATAGCACATTTTCATACAAAAAATGTAGCTCAAAGTACTTTACATAATTAAAAATAGAAAAATAAAAGACACAATAAGAAAATAAAATAAGTCAACATTAATTAACATAGAATAAGAGCAAGGTCTGATGGCCACACTGTAAAAAGTAATTACTTAAAAAAAAAAAAAGCAAGAAATTACAAGCAATATTTTTTATTTTTATTAATTAACTCAAATTTACCTAAAATAAATGAGTTTGATTAAATATAAGTAGTGGCAAAAATGGTTTCATTTTACTCCGATTTTCATTTGAATTACAGTACTCAAAAAAAGTGAGTATGCAACGCTGGACAGTAATGACTTTATAACAAATACATGCTAAAAATCCAGATATCTTTATTTATTTGAACATACACAGACAGTCACAACATCGGAGTTATATTTTCAAAGGAAAATTAAATCAAATGTCTGAGGATAATTTTTACTGAATTACTGACATTCAAATGTCAATGAAAATTTTCTTTTTTTAAACTTTCTTCAAAAAGTATATCTCAATCAAATAATGCCCCAGGAATGAGTGGTAAACAGGAAGGAAACAGAGAGTGAAAGAGTGAAATCCTGGAGCAACTGCCGCTCTTCAAACACTTCCTGCATTTACGCCAACATATTCTCTTAAATGAATGGCCTCCTTTTCCACTACTTTTCAGTATGAGATAGCGAAAATCCTGAAATAAAATAGGACATAGGAAATCAAACATCGCTAAATAAATCACAGTGTTAAAAATTTACCAGAAAATACATGGCCTATGTAGAACACTAATTAAATAAGAGGTCAAATAATAACATGACAGTTAGGCAAACGTCTTTTTATGTTGTTTACAGGTCGTAGTTTAGGACAAACGCCATATCGTTCTCAAACTTATCTCAAAGTGTCATTTTCTTTTTCTGTGTAAAATAAAAGTTATAAACGATAAAAAAAACATATGAACATACGTAACTATCCGAGAAATGTGCTTGCTTTTTAAAGCAAACCAACGAGGTAAGTTGTTAGAAAGACGCTACCTTGCCCGTCATGTTTCCCACATGAAGGGAAAGGTTTCGTGAAAACAACAAATGCTTACGTCTGTAACTATATGAAATGAAATACTAGTTATTCATTACAGAATTAATATGCTTTATACTTATACATTCGTAGTAAAATAGCTCTTATTATGGATAAGCGTTACAGCTGAATGCATTGTTGTAAAGACCAAGAAATTGATGTGAGAGGAAGTGCCGTGTCATTACATTTCGATGTGAGAGGAAGTGCCCTGTCATTAAATTTAACTTAACTTAAATGTGTTCAATTCACAGTTCAGTTTTTTAACTTAGAATAAGTTATAAAAAAACTTTTACTTTTAAAGAAAAATAATAAGTTAACATTATTCTTAATTTTTTTATTGAATTAGAATTAAATAATCAATAAAAGGGTAAAATCCATTTTCATTAATTAAGGTAATGATTATTTTGCCTATAGTTAGCTATTTTTTATTATTATTTTTCACACATGCAAGATTTATTTTTTACAGTGCAGGGAGGACAGAAAAAACAAAAAAAAACTCCAGACGGCTGGAGAAAAAAATAAAATCTGCAGGGGTTCCAGACCATGAGACCGCCCAGCCCCCTCTGGGCAATCTACCTAACATAAATGAAACAGTCCTCTTTGTATTTAGGGTTCTCACAGAAGGACTTGATGATGATGGTGATGTAGACTTCTGGCTTTTAGTCCATCATTGTTGGAGCATCATGATGCTTTGAGTGGGTGGTGGTGGCGCAGGCCGCCATCACAAAGAAACCGGAAAAAGAAACAGAAGAGAGAGTGGGGGTTAGTACGGATTTTAAAGACACCATGAATACTTATTATAATGAATTGAACATACAGAGTATCAGGATTAAATTAAAGTGAAGTTATGAGAAGGCCATGTTAAAGTACTGTGTTTTCAGCAGTGTTTTAAAGTGCTCCACTGTATTAGCCTGGCGAATTCATGTTGGCGGGCTATTCTAGATTTTAGGTACATAACAGCAGAAGGCCGCCTCACCACTTCTTTTAAGTTTTGCTTTTGGAATTCTAAGGAGACACTCATTTGAGGATCTAAGGTTACGATTTGGAATATAGGGTGTCAGACATTCCGATATATAAGATGGGGCGAGATTATTTAAGGCTTTATAAACCATAAGCAGAATTTTAAAGTCAATTCTGAAAGACACAGGTAACCAGTGTAGTGACATCAAAACTGTAGAGATGTGTTGGGATTTTCTTTTCCTAATTAGGATTCTAGCAGCTGCATTCTGCACTTGTTGCAAATGATTTATGTCTTTTTTTTTGGTAGTCCTGAGAGGAGTGCGTTACAGTAATCTAGTTGACTGAAAACAAAAGCGTAAATTAATTTCTCAGCATATTTCAATGATATAAGAGGTCTAACTTTTGCTATGTTTCTTAAGTGAAAAAATGCTGTCCTAGTGGTCTGATGAATATGTGATTTAAAATTCAGGTTACTGTCAACAATTACCCCTAGGTTTTTTACTTCCGTCTTGACTTTTAATCCTAATGCATCAAGTTTATTTCTGATAACCTCATTGTTTTCTCTTTATTTAGCTTGAAAAAATTAGTATTCATCCATTCAGTAATACAAGTAAGATATTGTGTTAGTGAATCGAGAGAGTCTGTGTCATCAGGTGCTATTGATAAATACAGCTGTGTGTCATCAACATAGCTGTGGTAACTCACGTTGTGCCCTGAGATAATCTGACCTAACAGAAGCATGTAGATTGAGAAGAGCAGCGGACCCAGGATAGAGCCTTGTGGAACACCATATAGGATATCATGTGTCTTTGAATTGTGATTACCACAACTAACAAAGAATTTTTTCCCTGCCAGGTAGAATTCAAACCAATTTAGGAACTTGCCAGAGAGGCCCACCCATTGACTAAGGCGATTTCTAAGAATATTGTAATCAATGGTGTCAAATGCGGCACTCAGATCGAGGAGGATGAGAACAGATAAATGGCCTATGTCTGCATTTACCCGCAAGTCATTTACTACTTTAACAAGTGCAGTTTCTGTGCTGTGATTTGTTCTAAAACCTGACTGAAATTTATCAAGAATAGCATGTTTATCGAGGTGGTCATTTAACTGAAAAATGAATTTTACTTAAGAAGGGCAGGTTAGAGATGGATCTAAAATTTTCAAAAGCAGAGGGGTCAAGATTATTTTTCTTGATTAGGGGTGTAACTACAGCAGTCTTAAGACAGTCTGGGAAGACCCCCGTATTTAATGACGAATTTACTATGTCAAGAATATTATCAATTAGCACGCCTGATACTTCTTTGAAACAACTTGTTGGTATTGGGTCAAGGACACAGGTGGAGGGTTTCAGTTGAGAGATTATTCTATGTAAATCAGGTAAATCTATCCTGGTGAAAGAATTGAATTTGTTTATAACGGAGTACTGGGGCTTAGGAGTGTTGGGGAGATGTACTATATTATTTCTAATATCATTGATTTTTTGATTGAAAAATACAGCAATAGCCTCACAGGTTTCACTGGAAGTATTTTGGGGGCATTCCTTTGTGTTACCTGGGTTTAGCAGACGATCAATCGTAGAAAATGAGACTCTGGGATTACTAGCATTGTTATTTATAATCTTAGAGAAATAGCAGCACCTCTCAAGACTGTGTTATTGTATTCTGTTATTTTAACCTTCAATATCTCATAGTGGATAATCAGTTTAGTTTTCCTCCATTTACGCTCAGCTCTATGACATGTTCTTTTTAAATCAGACACTCTTTGGGTCTTCCATGGTATAACAATGCTAGAAGATTTTTAACTGTCTTTCAGGTGCAACTATGTCAACAGCAGCTCTCACTTTAGAATTAAATTTTTCCACCTTACTATTTACATTATCCTCGCTATTATAGTTGGCACTACAAACGGACTGATTGCTTAGAATGTTTGTAAGTTTTAAAGCTGCTGATGAGTCAAAGAAGCGTTTTTTTAACAATATGCTTCTCATGAGTGTTTTCTATCATTATTTCTATATTAAATAGTAGAAGAAAATGATCTGCTTCACATCAACTTTTAGTCCTTTGGTAATTACTAAGTCTAACGTATGACCTGCTTTATGTGTAGGCTGATTAACGAGCTGTCTCAAATCAAAACAGTCCAGGAGGTTCATGAATTCCTTTACTTTTAGGTCACACTGATTATCGATATGAAAGTTAAAGTCGCCGACTATTAAGAGTGTGTCATAGTTCGTAATTAAAATTGACATTAAGTCTGAGAATTCCTCAAAGAAAGACGCGTTAACTTTAGGAGGTCTATACACGGATAATACTAGAACGTGAGAATCTCCATGAATAACAACGGTGAGATACTCAAAGGACTGGAATTTACCAAAAACTAACATCTTTACACTTTAACCGGCAGGAGTAGATGTTTGCCAAGCCGCCCCCCTTTTTTCCCTGACGATCCGCACGAGTAAAACTGTAATCTGGAAGCACAGATTCGATTAAGACAAGACAAAACAGAGAAATGCTTCAAAAGTCATTTGTGAGACATCATATCTTTGTTCAGTACTTCTGTACTAAAGATAAAAACATTGAGAAAAGGCATCCATCCATATATAGTATCATACATTCATCAGCTCACCTTGTCCAGTTCAGAATCATGATAGCGTGAGGCTCTCCTGGCAGCATCAGGCACAAGGCAGGAGCCTACTGTGCATGTCGCAGCAGTCCATTGCAGGGTTCACTTACTCACACACCCATACTTGGTCTCTTACACAGACACACAGAAAATGTAATCCCCATACAGATAATAACCATGTTAGGATTCAAGTACAGCACACTAGGCCATCTGGGGGAAAAGGTGTCAAAACTTTTGCAAAGCTGCCTACATGGAGTACAGGATTATTCATTAGGGACTAGACAACTGGATCAGTGGGGATTTGGGACAATTTTGAGCGAGTCACCATTAAGGGAGGAGAAGAAAGGTACAAAGTGACATAAATAATTATTATTAAATTATGAGAAAATATTGAAAGTCTATTCCTTTGTTTAATTTTTTGATTCATCAATGCTCCTAATAATAAAAATCATGTCCGATGTTTTGCATCTTTAATAATACCCCATATTAAAATAACTAGAAGAGCATAAAAAGGAAAAATGATTAAATATTCTGATTCATTGAGTTGATGAGAGCTATACAGAGAGGCAGACATGACTTTGGTTGAAATCCATCACTGCAAAGCACAATGGGGTACTAGTTGGGAGAACATTATTACATATAGAAATATGGCAAAATTGACAAGAAAGTAACAGGAACTTTGGGTAATGTGTAAAGAGTGATACTTGGTACAGCACATATTGCTGTAAGCATACATGAGAAGCATTTGTGCAGAGATATCAGTGGACAAGTATCAGTCAATTCTAGAATGAAAATTGATTACAGTGAAGTAAAAGGAAAAAAAAAGTTTGTTTTTGAGTAATGGATTTTGAACAAGAATAAAAAATAATATGGTATAATATTTTAAAGTTCGTTTCATTCAATTCAGGATTGTGGGGATTGGGCACAAGGCATGAACCACGCCATGAAAAAGGGTGCAATTCCATATTGAGGGTCAGTTTAGAGTGAAGAGCCTTTAACCTATGACTTTGGGATAAGGAAGGAAAACTCATACAGACACACAGGAAACATGCAAATTCCATACAGACATAACCTATGCACCTTTGTGTTGCCTAAAAAGAATGTTGGAGGTTCATCTAATGTGAAGTTCAGACCTTCCTGCCTTTCTCATCCAAGGAGAGGCTGTGGGCCATTTATGGCTCTGCCATTGACACTTCTACCCCCCCTTCTGTACTTATGCTTATTTCTTGTTTAAGTGGAGCTGATACGTTGTACGCTGGACTACAAATTTCATCTTTATGCACAAGTTACCTTTATTCATCAAACTATGTATACATACATAGATGAAGCAGTTAGATGTTGTCAAATCTTAGAGTTACAAAGCAAAGAATGGCTACTAAATGATGCATTTATATCCAAAAGGTTAATCCCACAGTCTGGAGAATTTTTTGACAGTGACATGTGGCCATAGCCTGATTAATTTGGTGTGTACATTTTGTTAGATTTGTATATTGTTATATTTAAATAGTGTATAGGAAAACAGCTACATGGAATTATGCCATACTATGAATACTGGATTCATATGAAGAGAACAACTGGCTAGTGGACAGATAGCAGGTTAGGTGTAGGCAGGACTGAAGCAATTGGAAATTAACATTGAAGCATCTTGCACAACCATTATAGCAGTTTATTGCCATTATTTCTCAGAAGGGGGCAAGCATCATATGTGACACTTTTGTCTGAATATTTAATCACAATCACAGCCTTTCCTACTATAATTATTCATACCACACCACCTTCTAAGGGTAGTCTCATTATTATATAACCACTTTGAACTGACATCCTGGCTCACTACCAGCAAAGCAAATGATTAAACTTAAAGCTGATTGGGCAGAACACATGCAAAAAAAGAATATATCTTGGCAGTGGAAATATGAAACATCATCTCATTGGTAGGGAATAACCAGGGGAAGCAATGACTTTTCCAGACAATTAGATAGATAGATAGATAGATAGATAGATAGATACTTTATTAATCCCAAGGGGAAATTCACATAATCCAACAGCAGTATACTGATACAAAAAAAATTTAAATTAAAGAGTAATAAAAATGCATGTAAAAGCAGACAATAACTTTGAATAATGTTAGCATTTACTCCCCCAGGTGGAATTGAAGAGTCGCATAGTGTGGGGGAGGAACAATCTCCTCAGTCTGTCAGTGGAGCAAGACAGTGACAGCAGTCTGTCGCTGAAGCTGCTCCTCTGCCTGGAGATGACACTGTTTAGTGGATACAGTGGATTCTTCATGATTGACAGGAGCTTGCTTAGTGCCCGTCACTCTGCCACAGATGTTAAACTGTCCAGCTTTATTCCTACAATAGAGCCTGTTCTTCTAACAAGTTTGTCCAGGCGTATGACGTCCTTCTTCTTTATGCTGCCTCCCCAGCACACCACCACATAGAAGAGGGAACTCGCCACAACCACCTGGTAGAACATCTGCAGCATCTTATTGCAGATGTTGAAGGACGCCAACCTTCTAAGAAAGTATAGTCGGCTCTGACCTTTCTTACACAGGGCATCAGTATTGGCAGACTAGTCCAATTTGTCATCCAGCTGCACTCCCAGGTATTTATAGGTCTGTACGCTCTGCACACAGTCTCCTCTGATGATCACAGGGTCCATGAGGAGCCTGGGCCTCCTAAAATCCACCACCAGATCCTTGGTCTTGCTGGTGTTCAGGTGTAAGTGGTTTGAGTCGCACCATTTAACAAAGTCTTTGATTAGCTTCCTGTACTCCTCCTCCTGCCCACTCCTACTGCAGCCCACAATAGCAGTGTCATCAGCGAACTTTTGCACATGGCAGGACTCTGAGTTGTATTGGAAGTCCGATGTATATAGGCTGAACAGGACCGGAGAAAGTACAGTCCCCTGCGGCGCTCCTGTGTTGCTGACCACAATGTCAGACCTACAGTTCCCAAGACGCACATACTGAGGTCTGTCTGTAAGATAGTCCACGATCCATGCCACCAGGTGTGAATCTACTCCCATCTCAGTCAGCTTGTTCCTAAGGAGCAGAGGTTGGATGGTGTTGAAGGTGCTAGAGAAGTCCAAAAGCATAATTCTTACAGCACCACTGCCTCTGTCCAGGTGGGAGAGGGATCGGTGTAGCATATAGATGATGGCATCCTCTGCTCCCATGTTCTCCTGGTATGCGAAATGCAGAGGGTCGAGGGCGTGGCAGACCTGTGGCCTCAGGTGGTGAAGCAGCAGCCGCTCCATGGTCTTCATCACATGTGACGTCACAGCAACAGGCCGGAAGTCATTCAGCTCACTAGGATGTGATACCTTTGGGACTAGATGACAGAGGCACCAGGATAGGTGCTAATCAATTAGGAACAGTCTGTCTGATATGAATCCATGTAGGAATTTTACATTAGATCTCTGTATTATTCCTGATTTGCTTATACCAAATATGATGTTCAAAAACAAGCTGACAAAAGGTTGGGGGTTGTTATCTTACTTTGTCTTTTGCTCCATTGTGTAGATTTTTCTTTTTTGGTCAATAAATTTTCAAATGCTGATAATTATGACAACGCGTGTCATGAGTGACATCATCAGGTGTGTTACGACTGACATCAACAAGAGTTATCAAGAGTTATGTCAGTGGATGTGCGCTGCAGTTAGACTTTTATCCTTCATGCATGTGAGTTAAAACAGATACTGAGCTTTAACCTGATTACCATTTGGTGTTGAGTTGGGTCATATAGGTGGTTTAAGGGAATCCCTTGCAGATGTCTATTTTCGAAATTCAACATTTGTGTCTTAAAAGTTTCTCTCACCTCTTGGGGTCTTTTGAGGACATGGATCCTTTTTGGGACCTCTGAAGTAGAAGCGACTGTAAGAGCTGTGCTTAAAAAGTAGAGGAGACTGAGTATTTAATTAGAAAGGTACTAAAAACTACTTAGGTCACAAAATGCTAAACCACACTAAATGATTTATAGCTGTCTCATAAGAAAATGGTGCTAAAGATTAATTAGCAGACTAATGCCACCAAATGCTTTCTGTGGCCTTTTTAATATATGCTTCTAGACCTTTTTAACAACATTTGTTCATACACTGTTGTAGGCACAAAAAGAGATTCTCTTGGTGGTAAATTAAAAAAATAAGCCGTTTATGAAATACTAATAGGAGGATCTCCAGATATGATAGACATATATTGACAGTTCAAGAAAATGGCACCTGCCACACTATGCTATGAAAAAACTTGAGTGAGTAAAAGTTTAAATATGAATGACTTTATGGTGGCCTCAAAAAAGGTCCTCACAAACCACTTGATAACTCAGCTACTAATATTGTTGACCAATGGAGAGGAGCATTTTAAGAAACTCCTAAACTCCTTGTAGGCCTGCCCTCCACGAAGTAAGCAATGTCTGAAACATCTGGGACATTCAATCTGTGTCTGTGATGTGGATCACTAGGGAGGTTGAAAAAAGCTACATGGAGGGTAGAGGCTAGGTGGGAAAAGTCGAAGGTACTGGACACTGCTGGAATTTTCTTTTCAGTGTTACATGGAAAGTTTGGCTAATGCCATATAGACTAGATTTTAGAAAAATGGAAGGATATACCTCATTTTGAAAAAAGGCAAGTAAAAAGTGTGTTCCACTCACCATGTTATAACACATTTCAACTTGAGTTGCAAAAATTGTGCTAAAATAATGGAATTAGAGATTAGGATGAAGGGCTTTTATTGGGGAGCAGCTATTCAGTTCTCTATCCTTATATTGATATCTGAAGCTTCAGATGAATTTGTCAATCAGATTCATTCATTTAAGTGGACCTGTAAAGTGCTCATGAATACTGACTTCAGGGTGTGGGGTTGCAGCAGGATTATAGGCTTTAATTTTAGTAGACCTTCGCAGATTAGTCTTTGATTTGTGTGAATTATGTCAAGGCATTTATGAAAGCTCATCCAAGACCATACAGTATTGGGAATTGCAAAAAAAATAAATAAATAAGAGAGGGTGTAGAGGTGTTGGACAGAATAAAAAATGTTGCTTGTTAAAAGTACTTGAATCCATTTTTTTTTATTAAAGTAATTATCTAGGGCAGGGGCTCAGGGAAACTGGAGCTTTTTCTAGCTCTCATCTGGCACAAAGCAGTTAACAGGACCTGGACAGGATGAACAAACACACACACCCAGGCCAAGTTAGCAACACCAAAAAACCTAATCTGCATGTCTTTTGGACCGTGAGAGGAAATTGGAGCTCCCATAGAAAGCCCACACGGACATGGGGAGAACATGCAAATGACATCTTATTAGAAGTGCCGGTAATATGTAATAACATATAAAAGGAACTACCCATAATTAATAATTTAATTATTTAATTGCATTTTAGCAAAAAAAAAAAAACTACACTTATAGAATGAGTTGCAAACAGTAATTATAACAAGTTGTCAAGGTGAAGAAGCTTTGGTTTCTCATTAACATATGAGGAATTAAACTGGTTCATTAAATGTTGGATGGAAAATGGTGATCTAAATATTGTATTCAGTTTCTGAATCATTTTAGAAGCAACTCCTGATTTCACAGAATATATTGGGTCATAGAAAACAATAGCAAATTAAATAAATAAGGGAGCTCACCAAGGTCACCGACTACACCAGCACTGCAAGTAAGTACAGTCATAAGAACATGCACAGGTATATTAGGATTCCAGTTAAAATAAATTAAAGGCTTTCAATAATCATCCAAGCTTTGCCAATGTATTGTGGAATTGTGAAGGTCATTGAGGGGTGGAGAAGTGGTCATTCAAGGTGGCCTAATTGATGCTTTGGGCGGCTGTGCCACTGCCAGCACTTTACACTGAAGTCTAATCGCTAAAGGCACTTGAGAGGTCTGCTGTAAAGTAAGAATGAAAGTAGCCACAAGAGACCCTCATCACCGATGGTTTTTTTTCTGCTTTGTCACTTTCTTCATTAAACCATCTAGATGAACTCCTGGGCTGCTTACTGTTGATTTTCTTTGCTTTTCAAGTATGACTTTGGGGAAATGGCTGACCTGGCACTAAATACAACAAAATATGTAATCACAGATAATGAATCATTTTAAATTGGCTAAAATCATAGTAACCAAATAAATCAAAATTTAAAAAATGCTGTTGTCAAGGGAATAACAGTTTTAAGAGAAGGTTATAAAGCATGGAAGTCAGTAAAAGTAAGGAATATTTGCTAATAACCAGAGTTTATAAGCCCATTATGGACAGGTAATCATATTAATGCATGTACACAAAAAGAGTGTGGGCTTGGAATGGCTTTTCTTAATAGTCCGGATGTGGATTTAAAGTAAAAGGCAGCTCTTGAGTATGAAATGGTGAGTTTGAGCTTGATATCTTGTATCTGGGGGCCAAGATTGAAGATGAGGGGAGGATACAGAAATGACTGACCTGGAGCCACCTGGGCTTCAGCTGATTTGTGCCTTGTCAATGTCGGTTCCTTGAATGCACAAACTCCTTTTATTAGATAAGCATCCTCTTTCTCATCTTCACCTAAATTGTGAAATTCGTTTCTTTCACTGTTGTAAATTTTTAATCTTTTTTGTCTTTAGTGTTAAATTAGGGAGTCTGCCAAGTACACAGATGATCCAGGTAGTTCCCAGTTCAATTACATTTAATTTATTCTTGTATAGCACTCTTCACTGAGTGCAGACTTGGAGCACTGTGTCAAGTATATTTCTAAATTCTAATTACAAATGTTACAGATTGAATACTGTATACACTTAAAAAAACAGTCTAGTCCGAACACACTGTAAAACAAAGCAATGTCATACTGATTGACATGAGAGGATATAAATATTATATGTCCATTCATTTTATCATTATTATATGGCAAGTTGACAGAAGAGAATTACTAAACAAAAATTCCTCTCAGTGGCATCCCTAGGAATCTGGTTCTAGTTATAAAAGTCAAAGTCAAAGTTAGTTCTCAAGTCCTAGGCCAACTGACTGCTCGCTCTCTCCTGAACATTCTACGGTAGACGGCTGTGCTGAGTGCAGTCTAATAAGAAGGAAAAATCATTTAATCGATTAATTCCAACAATTAATGATTATGTTAATTAATACTGCATATAATACTGAATGTTATGGTGTATCACAGTTTTTTTCTTTAAAGCAGAGTTTCCTAAACCTTTTTTATGACATACTGACCAAGCATTGAATCCTGAATCTACACTTTTCCAGCAAAACTGCAGCTTGTTGGATATTTTTAAAACCACACATAACCATCATTACCGATTATTTTGATTTTTAATGTCAATACCAAATAATTAAATAGGAGTACTTGACAACTCTATGTTTGATAGCCTAACAATGTATTGTTCACTTAGTATGTAAAATATCCCTTAAAGAGCTACAGGTATATGTTATAATGGGTGAAAGTGAGGAAATGTGTAAAGATTTAACACAGTATGTTCAAATGTTAAAGGCGATTGTGAAAGTTGCTATAACAGTCCAGAGACATCAGGAAGCAGTCTCATGTGCCCAGAAACAGTTTCATTTGACAGCTCAGCATCAATAATATAAGAAAGGAGAGGGAGAGATACGGTATTTTTAACAACTAGAAAAGATAAAGGACAGTGTCCAGAGTAGCAGAGATGCTATAGTTGCTTCTATATAACTGACCTCCTGTATATGTTAAGAAAAAAAACAAATGGGATTTTTTTTTTTTGCCTCTTATAGTCAGTTCAAACCATATTATGCTTATAATCTGAGTCTGGAAACCATGTATTCCAAATTGGGAGAGATCTCTCAGAGACTCCAGAGAGCAGGGCAGATACACAGCCTTTACTGAAGGTGCCTAATGGCCATGTAATTATGGGGCCCATGGAGGGGCCAGAATGATTCAGAAGAAAGGTTAGCTTACTTTGGAGGCCATCAAGATGGGGAATTGCTTGTCATTGGCCAACAGTTGTACTGTACACTATAACAAAAACTGAATGTAGCACCCAAATTGTTGATTCAGTACACAGTGTTGGAGTGGTATTTTTAAAAGATCCAGTTGGGAAATGAGACCTACCCACTAATTTCAGCCTTTTAATACCTGTTTGCACTATGGGATGTATGGACATTATACTGCATAAAGGGATACATATGCAATGCAATGGTCTTTAGGTGAAGTCCTGAAGGCCCAATATGGCTGCAGGTTTTTATTACAACCAGTGTTACCTTCAGTTAGTTATTTTACATTTATCTGATATCATTGTTTAATTAACATGTTGTTTTATGTTTTCCCTCATTCTGTATCCAGAAATTGACATTAGTTTGAAATTTACCTTTACAAGAAGTTTAGAAATATTTACACTTTTTTCATGTCTTAAAATTCATAACTCTATTGTGTCTTTTTTATTACTAATTCACCTTTTTTCCTGTAAAGATTGCTCCCTTAATTGCATTGTAATAATGCCAATTAATGACAAACAAAGGAGACTCTAGTGCGAATGATACTGAACAGTGAATGGCTACAGCAGCTTTATTGTCATTCCCACTAATGTGCTCATTAAATAAATAGTGATTTAAATAACGAGAACAGCTGGAAAAACACAATGAAGATGATAATGATAATGAAGAAAATCTTAAACAATATAAAAAGGCAATACCTTATCCCCAGGTAACATACATAAATTAAAAAAAACAGTTTTGTGCTTTAGGGATTGACTTTAAAACACAAGAACTAAGAAATAACAGCTTGGTTAATTAAAGGTACAAGTCTAATTAAAAGGCAGAAGTTGGTTTATCAGCCTGATGTGGATATGAAATTTCATTAGCACCTTTGCTGAAGAAGTGAGAATTGTGCTGCTTGATGATCATTCCAGGAGGGTAGCCAAAGTTAAAAAGGGTTGCCAAGAGTGCAGTGGTGAATTCCAGTTTCTGACTGAGTATTAAAGGCACTACAGTAAAGAAGTTTGATCTGAGGATGTAACAAGCACTGTGTTGGTTGCCATGGCTGATGCAGTACCAGAAACACTGCCTGGCTTCATCTGGTAGGTGTACTTTGTCTCTGTTGTAAGTTTGAAGAGTGACCTTTCTGCTTTCAATTAAGCTTATTAAAAGTATTAAGTGGCTACTGAAATAACCTTAGTATCTAATGGGACAATTTTAATCCTAGTATAGAACATTAGAACATTCTAGACGAGAACAGGCCATTCAGCCCAACAAAGCTCACCAGTCCTATCCACTTATTTCTTCCTAGAAAACATCAAGTCGAGTTTTGAAAGTCCCTAACGTCTTACTGTCTACCATACTACTTGGTAGCTTATTCCAAGTGTCTATCGTTCTTTGTGTAAAGAAAAACTTCCTAATGTTTGTGCGAAATTTACCCTTAACAAGTTTCCAACTGTGTCCTCGTGTTCTTGATGAACTCATTTTAAAATAACAGTCTCGATCCACTGTACTAATTCCCTACATAATTTTAAACACTTCAATCATGTCACCTCTTAGTCTTCTTTTGCTTAAACTGTAAAGGCTCAGCTCTTTTAATCTTTCCTCATAATTCAACCCCTGTAACCCTGGAATCTGCCTTGTTGCTCTTCTCTGGACCTTTTCTAGTGCTGCTATGTCCTTTTTGTAGCCTGGAGACCAAAACTGCACACAGTACTCAAGATGAGGCCTCACTAGTGCATTATAAAGGTTGAGTATAACCTCCTTGGACTTGTACTCCACACATCGTGCTATGTAACCTAACATTCTGTTAGCCTTCTTAATGGCTTCTGAACACTGTCTGGAAGGCGATAGCTTAGAGTCCACTATGACTCCTAAATCCTTCTCATATGGTGTACTCTTGATTTTCCGACCGCACTTTGTGTATTCAAGCCTAACATTTTTACTTCCTATATGTAATACTTTACATTTACTGACATTAAATTTCATCTGCCACAAATCTACCCAAGCCTGTATGCTATCCAAGTCCTTCTGTAATGATATAATGGATTCCAAATTATCTGCTAATCCACCTATCCTGGTATCACCTGCAAACTTAACCAGCTTGTTACTTATATTCCTATCTAAATCATTTATATATATTAAAAATAGCAGCGGCCCTAGCACTGACCCCTGTGGAACACCATTTTTAACATCGGCCAGTTCTGAGGAGGTTCCTCGCACCATCACCCTCTGCTTCCTGTGTCTGAGCCAATTCTGCACCCATCTAAAAACATCACCCTTAACTCCCACTTCTTTTAACTTGATGCCCAACCTCTCATGTGGCACCTTATCAAATGCTTTCTGAAAGTCCAGATAAATAATATAAGTACGTATAATATAGTATAAGTAGTCTTTAATTTTTGAATACCTCCCATTACATTCACATAGATGGGCAAAGAGAACACATGGTGAGCCAGAATTGGGATTCCACTGCCTTCCTTCTAAACATGAGACTACAGGCAAATGAACACAACAAAGAACAAATTGCTGGCAGAGTTCCCATCTCTGACTTCCTGAGGGTCACAGTGCAAGTCACTTAACCTTGCATTTGTAGAAATATGCCTCAGTGAAAGTTGTTCACTTTGGAATGGCCCTGTTGAGTCTGAGTGACTGAATGTGAAATCCTTTGCCACTGCCTAGTAGAGCACTAGATGCCCAAGACATCTGGACCATTGCTCAAATAAATTTTATTTTTGTATGCCACAAACATTAAAAAGCCTGCACAAGAAATTAAGCTTGCATATTTCTATGAAAATGGATGGCATACTGGTTAGATCTGCCACTACATCTAGGAAAATAGATTCACCTCCCAGCCCAGTCTCTGTATAAAATCTGTGTGACTTTTTGCAGGTGCTCAGTTTCTTCCACATCCCAGAGATGTGCATACTAAGTCATTTAAGATCTAAACTAGCCCTGTTTAAGTGAGTGTGTGTTCTGATGGATGGGCACGCTCTCCAAAGCTCCTTCCTTCTTTGTGCTTCTGAGCTGGTTTCTTGCTCTTTATGATCCTGTATTGGAGTATTGGTCTTAGAAAATAAAAGAATTTCTGTATAAGTGAAGTAAGGGATATAAAGAGTAACTGGGCATGTTTTCATGCATTTTTCAACACGGTTAGGTGTGAAAATGTAAGGTTATGAACTTCACCATTGCCATATGTTACATTTGTAAATCTGTGCAATGCTCTGGGCCTGTAGAGTGAAGCTCACTATATAAAAATAAATTGATCTGCATTTAATTGATAGTTATGTTTATTAAAGTGCACTGTACAAAAGAGTATACAAGTAGAATGATGATATTATAAAGGTCTTTCCTCCTTGGGTAAATTAACTTTTTCTATGATTTTATTTTCAAAAAACAGAATATTTAAATACCATACTACTGAATTACAATTAATAATATAGATACAACAGCTTACTTCTACTTACTAGAAATATAGAAATACCAAGGAAAAAAATAAAAAAACAAGATTCAAACCACACCCAAAGTTTTCTGAATATTTTAAATGCTAAATTTTCTCTCAGCTATGATAAACATGCTGCATGCACATCTATTAAATATATAACTAAAAATCCCATACTGAGGCATTCTTAATTATCTGTTTTGTTATGTAGGTGTCAATCTTTGTATTAAGATTGGTGTCCCTTCCAGGACAATTGCTGCCTTACATTTTTTTGTTTGTGAGTTACGTGTCATTTCCTTGCAATTCATTTCTAGGAGAAAAGCTGATTATCAAAAAAGAAAATAATATATAATGCAAAGTTGACTCACTTGTTAACAAAATCTCTATTTTCCATTTAGTTAAAAAGCTAAAATTTGGATGAATTGAACATCTAAGGTATTAGGTATCCACTAACAAAGAACATTTTGATATATTAATATGTAGGGTTAGGCCCCCCCCCCCCCCACAATAGAAAGTTAAATAACCGAATATCTCAAAAACACTTTAACAGATTTGATTGAAATTTGGTGATATTATAGAAAATTAGAAAACTAGCCAACCCTAATTTGCTAATTTGCCATCTTTTTCTTTTTTTTGCTCAAGTTAGACAAGTGTAGCTGCTGGTTGAACACTGCCAGCACAACAGCACTGCATACCAATAGTGTGGATGGGCGAGTGAATAAGGGAGCTGTCGTGAAAAGAGGAAACAGACAGGATGATATGAGGCATAACCTCTGAGACAGAAGAAGGAAGGTTTACAGAAGCAAAAGGAAAATGTGGTTACACACTCGAGGTGGGCACCTGGACTCTAGCTGCCAGGAAGGGAAACAGAAATACTGGCAGAGTTAGACTCCTTGTCCCCAAGACAATAAGCTACGATTGACTGCACTAGTGCAGCACAGAAGAGAGAGGCGAACGCTGTACATGGTGCTGGCCAAACCACTAGGAAAAACAGACAAGTCCTACGTGCACGTGTAGTATGTAACACCAAGGGTGATCCAGCCCCCCACCTTTGATTTATTATACTCTAAACTGCATGTGTGGACACCATCCATCACCAATAGGTACAAAAATTGAGACAGTTGTAAAATTGTGTTTTATGCTATAAACTTACTGCTGAGCAGCACAGACCTTAGCATTAGTCTGACTCAAACTGTGGTGGGATGTTGGACTGAAAATCTCCTGACACATATTATTCTCCTCAAAACACCGAAAAATCTGTTCATTGGTATTTTGAAGATAGGTTCCATTAAATGTAGATTCACATTCAATTGCTTTTTTACATGTAATCTCATTCTCAAAACCACTTAATCTAATTCCTTGCCTCCTGGTTCAAGGAGGTGTGTGGGGGATGCATTTCAGTATGCCATGTATGCATTTTAGCATATAATATAAGCATTTCATAAATTTAATTCACTGCATGAGCCATCTAAATGTACAGCCTGTAAACATTGCTTTTTAGAATATAGGCCTAACCATATTTTTTGGTTATGGCAATGGCAAACAAAATTAAGCTTAAACAACGCTTAAATGAATGATGTAAATAAATGAAAATCATTAACATATAATAATAGCAATAATAATACTCCATTCACCAATCCATTTCAAAACCTGGTTTATCCTGAGCATTGCTGCAGGAAAGCTGGAACCTATCCTAGCATGCTTAAGGTGTAAAGCAGGAGGAAATTCTAAATATTAAAAATCCCACTGTTACTACTGATGACCAGTTTCAATTTAAATGAATACATTTTTAGTAAAATTGTATTCTGTATTGATCAAAAGCCATAGTCATTTCCTAAGAAAATCAAGAATTACTCTATGACAAGAATGTAGCTTGTTCAAGATTAAACAGCACCTGTAAAAGTACAATAATATTACATTAGTTGAAAAAACTACCAATATTGTATACAAAAATGTACTTAGCTACACAGTATCCATCCATTATCCAACCCGCTATATTCCAGCTATAGGGTCACGGGGGTCCGCTGGAGCCAATCCCAGCTAACACAGGGTGCATGCGTGCACACACCCTAGTGACAATTTAAGATTGCCAATGCACCTGCGGGAGGAAACCCACTCAGACACGGGGAGAACATTTAAACCCCACGCAGGGAGGACCCGGGAAGCGAATTCAGGTCTCCTAAATGCGAGGCAGCAGCGCCACCCACTGCGCCACCATGCCGCCAGCTACATAGTACTTCTGATATATTCGATGAACCAACAGCACTGTAATAGTGCCCACTGCCTTTGGAAACTTCCAGGGCGAAACCGGGCAAAACAGCTCGTAAAAAATACTGTAAAATTGAAAAACAGAGTCGTGCTTTTTTTATACGAGGTTGAGGCTTTCATTGATAAATTAGAGCGAACGCTCGTATAACCTTTCCCGTCCACTAGGCGTCGCAAGAATAAAGTACGTGTTGACCTTAAAGCAGAGATGAAAGGAAATCCATTATTATCTTGACACGAGGCTTCCTTCCATCTGTGGATTTGACTCCCATTTATAATAATTGAGAATATGACTTAGGAGATCTGCAGCGCGTGTTCGCATCCGTTAATGTAATTTCAGATGGTGAACGAACTCGGATCAATTAAAATACTCACGCCTCATAAAAGAAATTAGTAATGGTTTAAGAAATATTTTAGGTACAGTGCTTAAAGTTGCCTTTCTGTTTCGCAAGGTAGAGTACAAACACTACATTCACTAGAGTTTTAAGCAATGTGTACACATTTCTTACGGTGTGTAAAAAAAAAAGCCTCATTCAGCAGTCTATCTATCTCTTACTGCAGATGTCCAGAATAAATAAATAAATAATGGTAAACGGTGTCCAGTGTTTCATAAAAGCTTTAAAAATAGGTGAGTTAATATCCTAATGATGGAAGTTAAAAAGGCATGAGTGCACGCACCCTCATTCAAATTCGCCATTTAAGGTGATGTTACAGATTGCATACGGGGACACTCGGGGTTTTGGATTTTAACGTGTCCGTTTTGTCTCTTTTAACTTGACCATCTTTAATAACGGGTCGCACATCCCGTGTGGAAATAAGAAGTCAAATCTAAAGAGCAGTGCCAATGAATGGTTGCTACTGTTCGTGCTCAGCAACAGGCGTGTGCAGCTGGCACCTTCCACGTCGCAATAAATCAGAGGGCTTACTCACCCTATGCGGTACTGCCTATAACTGGACTTGGAAACATGCGGCAAATCAAACCTAGTCAGCCGCTGGCATTGCTCTAATCTATATAAATAAAACAAGAGTGCGCGGTTACAATACAATAGCGGTTTTGTGGTAATATCTGATTTCCGATATTTTATTTGGATTATCCAAGCAACTCAAAATGTCGACTTTATTGTTTCTGCATAATATTGTTTAATACACTTTCTAAATCGGCTTATTTCAGATCAGGGTCGCGGGGAGCAGGAATCTATACTTGCAACATCCATTGCAAGACGAGAACAAACGCGGGGCTGAACACCAGACATACTTAGTGCCAGACTTGCACTCGGTTTATCATGGCCGCCCCAGTTAATGTATAAGGTGTTTGTTTATTTTTCGTATAAAGAGAAGTGGAATACTTGGGAAAATTCCATATAGATAAAGGACGCAATTCGATTCCTTGACCTACGTGCTCACGGCACCTTCATGCCGCCCCCCTTTTTATCCTAAATAGGATTAAAGTCACCTACTCAAGGGCAAGCTTGCGTTACATTGTCATTTTCTTTTAATTTATACAATGTATGCTTTATTCTAAAAAACACACACAAATACGAGAGGCTTGGATGATATATTGAATCCCAGTGAATTTTTCGTACACAAGTACCCCTATATTTTTAATGAAAATGTCTCTACATTTACACTTCCCGTAGTCGACACCAATTGGATTAAATACGATTACTGACAACATATCCTTCGTAAACACAGACAGCAGTCGGGCGTTGTGATTAAGGCTTTGTGCTTCAGATCCGTGAGATTGTGGGTTCAAATCCCGCTACTGACGCGATGTGAACTGTCCAATTGGATACACGCAAAAATGAAGCCAATCACATCCCAGACGTTGTAAGTTAGTCAGAGAAGTAAATAATAGTAATAACGCACGTTTGCTAGAGTTTGGCCCACCGTAAAGTGTCATCTCTCGCGTATGGATATGTGGTTGGATGAACCTTTGCCCGAATTGTATTGCGGCTGACGAAAGGCATGGGGTTTATTAAAACTACTGTATACCTAACATTTTTCAACAGGTAGTAGCATATGCGGTTTGTGATTTTTAAACCATGTTTGCGGTTTTTAAAATCCTTTTTATGAAAATCAAACAGTGCATCAGTCTTCGAACACTACATCTACCACTCCACCCCGTCTACACTCCAGGAAACCATCTACTTGACATTTTGTGGCAAGAAAAACAAACTATGAATCATGGCAAGAACAAACCCTAGACGCGATACCAGTTTATAAGAAGAGTTCACTTGGTGGTAGCCGACAAAAAAAAAACAGATGTCACTCCATCCAGAATGACGCTAGGGCTCAAGTGGTGCCCCCTAGTGGTCCGTTATACTAACTAACTTCTTTATTGAGCGCGGTTCAATCATTTACAGCCATGGAAAAGCTAAACAGCCCACGGCAGAAAACTAAGTTTACAGTGTGATTATTTGTAAAGTGTACAGAGATTGGCGAAATTCTTATTTGCATGACTTAATCAATATGCAACAGGTCTCCTCTTTTGTCGCCATGATTCGAGATGAGCTAGTTCTACCCACTAAACTTGTCTTCTTTACCTTAAATAACTACCTTTCCTCGAAACTGCTGTCCTACAGCGCCATCACTAGACTCTGTGAAGAATCTGTGGAGTTTTTTTGTTTTTTCAATCAGAATACATTCGCTAGAGCTATCAGTCATCATGCAAAAGTCAAACGCACGTACAAACAGGTCAGATACGACTTACACAGTATACACACCTGCTTACAGCGTATACGCATACGCGCGCGCGTCAAATATTAGCAGCAGAATTAAACATATGATTAAAGATAGACACATGTATAGCATTTAACTTCAAATAACACTGGGTTTCGTACTGATTGGCACTATGAAATAAATGAACAGAATCTATTTATATATTAATTGTTCTACCTACGATGATTTTTTTTTCTTTTAGCGTTTGCTTGTGTGTTGGCCAGGAGGCCGAACTTATAGTTTAGCGATTTACTATACCGTTCTTTATCCGTTAACGCGTCACTGGTAGCTGATGCATATCAGAATGAAAGTATAGAACAAGCCCTGGACTGGACACAACTCACTGGCTCATGCGCTAACAAGTTGACACTTGTTCACTTTCTTATGAATTGCTTAATTTATATACTTTTTTCATCTCTTTTAACGAATAACAAAACTTTGAATACGAAAAATAATTATAACAGGTAATTGTTTATTCAGCATGCTTTTATTTTAGATTGTAGTTTTGGGAAACTACGACAGTCAATATGTTCCCGAGTTCGTCTTAAGCTGATAAAAATACAATGTGAGGATTCCGCCGTCTATCATTCAAGCTAATTCGTTCCAGTTTACTGTTGAGGGCTGCCGGAGCCTTCCTCGGTAGCATCGCATCGTCTCCGTCTTGCTTCTTTTACTTACTGTCAAAAACGCAAAGGCTGTTCAAAGTTACAAACCACCAAAAGCTTTTCATTTTGAGCGCACAGGATGCGCTGACCTCTGCCTCTACATTTGCATACAATCGTCGGAATTGCCTGAAGAAGAAAAAAAAAGATTCTCGGCTTATTGGAATATCCAACCAAACGCTACTGTCGCTTTAAAACGCGGGCAGCCAGGCACTTATTGCTCTGTATTCCAGTCACAGCTATCTGCTGTAAGGTGGGACGGAGAACACTGACTTGGAACACAAATCGTGTTAAATTATCAGCGCCGCGATGGCCAAGCAGCAGAAGGGCTGTGCGATCTGCGCATCCTGCCCGCGGTGCGTCACTTTATGAATAAGATTGTGTGTTGACGCGGCTCGCCGAGCGCGACTGTGCACTGGGAGCGACAATATCCCGTTGGAATAAACATCACCAGTATTTGTCCATCTTTATTATTTCGGTCTGACTCCGCCTTCCTACCTGTAAATCTCCTCGCTATCTTCTGAGCGGATCTGACAGCAGCTATCAGCTGGGCTCACTGGAGGCCGAAGGGAGTGAATGGGAACAACGACAGTAACCGAAGAGCGCTGATCATTGTTCGAGAGGAAAGAAAACACTGCTATTAGACCTCAGCTTGGGCGCAAGCAGATGGAGAAAAACTAGAACGGAAGAGATCCCAGCGTAGCTGCAAATCCTCAAAGCTATTTAAAGGGGGTGGTATTTGTCACAGGGGTAAAAAATCGATCAGCGTTAAGGCGATTGGCTCCCCAGATAAAAGAAACCGAGGTCGCAGTCAGTGAGCTGTTGGAAGGTGTTTGCAGCGCACAGCAGTGTCGGCACCCTCGATGAAGAGGTCTCTGTCATGGAAATACCCTTGAATCGTGGCAAAATGTCTGATATTAGGTAAACGGAGAAATATATAGAAAACAAACAGAGAACATGCTACCGTGAGTTCAACACGTTTCGCCGAAGGAGACAGGAGAAGCGGTCTGTCTTTGGAGGTTTCTGTCGCCTATGCGTCACCGGTTTGGCAAGGGGGGGAGATCGACCTACAGAACAAAAATTGGGCAAAAAAGGAAGAAAGCCCAGAAAAGAAAGGAAGATTTCTTCCCCACTCCAAGCAATATGGCTGATGAGTGGGTTCGGGGGCGCTGGCAGCAGCCTTTCAGAGCCTCTGGATGCTAGCTTTGGCAGATGGCAACATTTCTGAAGGCATCGTAAGCTTTAGAACGAGTGCTATTAATAATAATATAAACCAGGACTCGTCCTCCGTCTACATGTCCAAGATGGATGCAGTGGTCATCCCTTATACTCCAGACGTGCCCTGCGATAGCAATGGTCAGCGTATGTGGTGGGCTTTTCTGGCTTCGTCCATGGTTACTTTCTTCGGGGGTCTGTTTATCATCCTTCTCTGGAGGACCCTTAAGTACCTGTGGACTGTGTGCTGCCACTGCAACATCAAAAACAAGGTAATTCTTCCACCGTACCATATTTTATTTCTCTACGCCAAATTAAAAAACGTATTTATGAAACACGCACTACGATGCCGAGCCTTTTGTGGACGATTGAGGTTTTGGTCTCTTGCGTGCTTTGGCTGTGTGAACTCGCTGGCTGGAAGACACATGCCTGTCGGGAGCATCTGACACATGATTACCGATTTCGCATCTTGACATTCCCAAGATGATCTAGATAGTAGACTCATCTTGTTTTTGATGTAAATCGCGTCGAAGGGACATGTTTCTGGTAACTGAAGAGATGGGATGTGAATGTAATATAGGGAGAATATAGAAATATGTCACCCCCCCACACGAAAAAGTGTGCTTTCTGCCCTTATTACTCAATTACTTTGATTAAATGTGGAGCTCCCTGTACGAGGTTTCAGAGAGATTAAAAGCAGATTAATGAGGTTCTTCAGGATTTCAAAGGCAATGGGAATCTACACGCTTCTCGACATAGTCATGCATAAGAGATACATTGTGCGCCCAGGTTCCCTGTTTAGCTTTACACAGGGGTTGTAAGTCCCAAAATAACTTGTGTGCAGCATGCCCAAGCTGTCTGAAGCGCCCCTTCGCTTTTTTATGAATATAAAGGCAACATCTGTGTGATGCGCACTCAAGCCGCTTTAACTCTGGTTGCTAGGCTGCTTCTGACGTCTCAGGGCTCGTCTCATTTGGCTGATTAAATATTCACTTTTAGGTTAGCTTCTTTTACAGGTTTTAAAATCGGGGAAAAGTTTATTTGCCACAGGAGAAATGTGTTTTAATGAGTTGTCAAATTATGTAATCGATGGGGAAGAAATTCCAATTATGAGTTATGTATTTTACAATGCCCTGTAAATTGGTTAGTCTTTTAAGAGTGCTTATTATTATTATCGTTTTTGTAACCAGATTCATTCACCTAACGGGAGTTACAAAAAGGCCAGTATGCATATAACATAGTATCAGAGTGATTAGTAAACTATATGTACTATTTTGTCTTTTATTAACTCTATCAGACACATTATGTTCATTCTTTCAAAGCCTGAAAACTGAAAGACTCTGTTGCCCCCATCTCCAAATGGATAACAAACATTTAAAAGTTTTTAACTGAAGAGTTGTTTGTTCTCACTTTGAAGGTTATGACTTTGCTCTGCTACTGTAATCATAGTTGTCACATAAGGTGGTACTGTTTGTCTGATCAAAAACAAAACAAAGCAAAACAAAAACAGGATGGCTACAAGTGTCAGTTAATGCTTTTGACACCGTGGATGTGCCTTACGATCAATGGTGTAGTATTTCTGCATTGAGATCTCAGACTTGCAAATGTCATCTTAAGGTGGATGTTCCTCAATTGGTGGTACTCATCCTGCCAACAACCTTTTTCTGCACATGCCCAATCCACAGCACAGCACAGCACACTCATCCTCACACCCACACCCAGGGAGATGCCAATTAAGCTAACAGCATGTCTTGGGGCCATAGGAGGAAACTGGAGTCCCCAGAGTAAACCCAAGTAAATATAAGGAGAAAATGCAAACATGCAACCCTGGATGAAGTGCCAACTTGCCACAGGGCACACTTATGTACACTCATCAAACTCAGTGACTGCAGCCTAGTTTGAAATCACCAACACAAGTTGACTTTGGGCTGTGAAAAGTAACCAAAGTTATCTCGGAAAACCCTACTTAAACCAAGGGAGGACATGCAACTGCTACATAAAAATCACCCCAGCTCCGTAATCTGACCCATTGTGCCAACAGTAAATATCAGCCATCCATTTTCTGAAGCCACTTTATTTAAAGACTTTTCCCCAGCAGCACTAGCTGAATGACCAGAAGCAGTACTCAACATGACAGCCAATGAGTCCATCATCAATGTTTAATGATGCAAAAAATTGTAAAGCAGCCATATAGAGCAATTGAGATAATTTTACTTTAGCAAAGTGCAATCCATTGTAGTCAACTGTTTTTGAATACCTTTGCAAGTTTTTAGTTGAGCTTTTCTGATTTTTGTAAGTAAGCCTAGCATTGATTGAACTGTTGCCCAAGTTTGAAATTTTACCATCATCTTGAGTTCTAGGAAAAGTGTTTGCCCTTTTTATTTTGTAAATAAAATTATGTAATCCAAGACTATTAAAATTTCCTGTATCATCTTCCAATTTAGTATAATGTGGTAAGCGTAAGAATTCACTTATAAGATGGACGAATTGGTGGTGGTTAAAGGAAGGCTTTTGTAAATTTGAAATATACAAGTTATATGTTCACCTGGAAATGAATTTCTAAAAGAAAGAAATTCAAAATTGCAATGAATGCTAAATATAATTTGAAAAAGAGCCAGAAAGGTTTACTGTGAAGCAGACAGATGCTTAAATATACTGCAGTACAAGTTGTGGTGCTTCGAGAATCCCCATGCAGTGATTGACTGCTTTGGTTTTGACTTGCTGAGGTGATTTTCTGAAGATGGCAGTACTTATCTGTATATCATAGAAAAGTGCAAGCTTTTTTTTTTTAAAAAAAGTTGAATTTGTAGAAGTTGTACGGTGGGCTGAATTGTTCATTGAGTATTTCAATGGTATTTCAAAATGGGTCAGAACAAACCATTTAGTGAGCCTAACCTACAACTAGTTAAGTCTGCTCAACAGTCTTGTTTGTCTCTTGTTTGTGTAGAAGGCATCACGTAATGGCCAGCACATCCCTCTTCAGTGAGAAGCAGCTCTGTTTTCTACATGGAATTCACTCCTTAACTTGTACACGGGATAGTATCAGGTTAAGGGTTATTATGTTGGGATGTTGAAAACTGCAACTATAATCTTTTTATATATGATCAGGACCTTAGTGTCCATGAAAGTACAATTGCTTGACATATACATTAGAACACTCTAGACGAGGCCAGGCCATCAGCCCAACAAAGCTCGCAAGTCCTATCCACATATTTCTTCCAAAAAAACGTCAAGTCGAGTTTTGAAAGTCCCCAAAGTCTTACTGTCTACCACACTACTTGGTAGCTTATTCCAAGTGTCTATCGCTCTTTGTGTAAAGAAAAACTTCCTAATGTTTGTGTGAAATTTACCCTTAACAAGTTTCCAACGATGTCCATGTGTTCTTGATGAACTCATTTTAAAATAACGGTCTCGATCCACTGTACTAATTCCCTTCATAATTTTAAACACTTCAATCATGTCACCTCTTAATCTTCTTTTGCTTAACTCTTTCAGGGCTGATGTTGACTTTTGTCAAAATTCAGGAGTAGAGGATGGTAATCTGCTGTAAACTGAGACAAAACTCACCCTTACTTTTTAGTTCGACTGTCTTTGCTTTAAGGAAAGTTACATAACTTTGTTGATTTGACCTTAATTCCCTGCACAGCCTCAAAAATGGCATCAACATCTGGTGAGACTAAAGCAAATGAGCAAAGAAAAATACTCCATGGACGTTTTCTGTATTATCGCTGAATCAGAATCTGACTTTTCGGACTCTGAGTTTGATGCAAGTGATCTGGGGATGGGGATCAAAAACGAAAGTGAGGTACCAGCATCAGCCTATTGGTCCCCAGTTGATCGTGGTGCTGAATGCGTTCGTGTAGCTGATACGCTTACAGCAGCGTTCGCCTAGGAGGACCACCACTTATGATGACAAGAGGCACAAAACATATTGTGTCACACAGCGACTGCCACCATCGCTCAACTGATGTGCGAAAGCAGAGAGGTAGCCGGCTCACCATGCATTCCTGCTGCCCATCAAGCCGCCCCTGCACAGCCACTGCTGCCAGAGATGGCAAACAGCATGTAGCAACAGACGCTTTTTGTTGATTTATGTGTGAAACTAGTGCATTGTGTGCTTTTCAGAAAACTGAGTTTTTTGGAAAAAATATTCAGCCCTCAAAGAGTTAAACTGTAAAGGCTCAGCTCTTTTAATCTTTCCTCATAATTCAACCCCTGTAGCCCTGTATTAAGCCTAGTCGCTCTTCTCTGGACCTTTTCTAGCGCTGCTATGTCCTTTTTGTAGCCTGGAGACCGAAACTGCACACAGTACTCAAGATGAGGCCTCACCAGTGCATTATAAAGGTTGAGCCTAACCTCCTTAGACTTGTACTCTGCACATCGTGTTATATAACCTAACATTCTGTTAGCCTTCTTAATGGCTTCTGAACACTGTCGGGAAGTTGATAGCTTAGAGTCCACTACGACTCCTAAATCCATCTCATAAGGAGTACTCTCGATTTTCCGACCGCCCATTGTGTATTCAAACCTAACATTTTTACTTCCTATGTGTAATACTTTACATTTACTGACATTAAATTTCATCTGCCACAAATCTGCCCAAGCCTGTATGCTATCCAAGTCCTCCTGTAATGATATAACGGATTCCAAATTATCTGCTAATCCACCTATCATGGTATCACCTGCAAACTTAACCAGCTTGTTACTTATATTCCTATCTAAATCATTTATATATATTAAAAATAGCAGCGGCCCTAGCACTGACCTCTGTGGAACATCACTCTTAACATCGGCCAGTTCTGATGAGGTTCCTCACACCATCAACCTCTGCTTCCTGTGTCTGTGCCAGTTCTGCACCCATCTAAAAGCATCACCCTCAACTCCCACTTCTTTTAACTTGATGCCTAACCTCTCATTTGGCACCTTATTAAATGCTTTCTGAAAGTCCAGATAAATAATATCATATGCTCCACTCTGATCGTATCCTTTTGTTGCCTCCTCATAGAATTCCAGCACCTGATAGAAGATTTTGCATGTACTTAATCTGTAACACAAATCATGAAAAAAAAAAAAACAAGAGCCAGTGCGTAGTAACATAATATAGTAAAATAATTAGATCTTTGTGAAAAGCTGAACAACATTCTAGTTTTTCTGACAGGGGTTTGGTAATTTAGTGTGTCATCCTTTCAAGAATTTTATAAAAGAAAAATTGAAAACACAGTCATGGTTTTGATAAACAGTCAGTCAGTCATTATCCAACTCGCTATATCCTAACACAGGGTCACTGGGTTCTGCAGGAGCCAATTCCAGCCAACACAGGGCGCAAGGCAGGAACAAATCCCTGGGCAGGGTGCCAGCCCACCGCAGGACACACACATACACACTAGGGGTAATTTAGAATCGCCAATGCACCTAACCTGCATGTCTTTGGACTGTGGGAGGAAACCGGAGCATCCGGAGGGAACCCTCGCAGACACAGGGAGAACATGCAAACTCCACACTGGGAGGATCCGGGAACGAACCCAGGTCTCCTAACTGCGAGGGAGCAGCACTACCACTGCGCCACCGTGCCACCCATTTTGATAAACATTTATGCACAATTGGGAGCTGGGGGGGACAGAATGGAGATTTGTCTTAAATATCTGCAGTTTCAGTTGCAGGGACTTATATTGTGGTGGTGGACATAGTTTAAGTGACTCAATGCAGGACAATGGTTTCCAGTGGACTGAATTGTTTGCCAGCTGAAAATAGCCAAACAGACGTTTGTTCCATGTTCACTACTAATTGTGAGGTGTTCAAATCTAACCCGAGGCTGAATTTCAGAATAATCTTCATTGAAGGACACAAACACAAAAATAAGTGGACAGTTAACATCACTGGTCAGTCCATGGTAGTAAGGGTCAGTTTTGAATTTTTATCATAGCCGAACTATCAGGGAAGCAATCGCAGGAGATACTGCTAAATTCAGATGTAATGTAATTAGAGTTGGTGCTGAAGGAGGCCAGTGAGCTTCAGGCCAGTGAACCTAATAAGCACATCTTTTAGGATGTGGGAGGAATGTCATATAGCTGGAGAGAAGCCCCCAAGACACTGGGTTAAGAGTATGTGCAATATCATTCTAGACAGCCTTTAAATATTTCTTCATCTTTACTTATATGTTAATGGTGCCATAGAGTCATTATTGGGCTAAGGCAGTAAAGAATTTTAGATGAACGGCTCATGGTTTGAGACACTACTTACTCAAAGATTAACACAATCCTGACTTATACTGCAGGTAATGAGTTAAAGTATTAAAGTAACAGCAGGGTATCCACTGGTTCAAAAATGGAACATAGTAATATTTAATGAAAGGCATTTCATTTTTTTTACTTTACTTATGTGAGGTGAGCCATTACTGGGACATAAAAGAAACAAGATGAAGCTCTTTAGGGTTTTATAAGTAGAGAACCACTGAAGGACAGATAGGGTGTGACCTCACGTCCTGATTCTGACCTAATTTACTTATTAGGTGATTTGTAAGGGAATTAACATTTATGTTGTTTGTAAAAGGGATTTACATTTGGACAGTCCAAAAAGTATCAGTTCTTGAAATAATATGACATTGCATTGTGTGTCCAGTTCAGGGCTGTAAGTCCATCACAGGGTCCACTCTCGTGCACATCCACCCAAGACTAAACCTGGGATCACCCTTTAACATAACCAGTGTGTCTCTGAGGATATGGAAAGAAAACGGAAGTATACCCACACATACACTGCGAGAACAAGCACACTCCAAATGTAAACTTCCAGGTGTGAATTTTAACCCAAGATGGTGGATTTGTGAGGTGTCAGTGCTACTAGCTTGGCAACCTTGTCTCCAGTGTTGATGTAATGATCAGAAAAATATTGTCCAAGTTTACAGATGACTTTCTAGATCAGGGGTCATAGAGGGCCACAGTGGTTTGTTTTTTTTATCCCGGTGGCTTAATTAGAAATCAATTCTTGCCAATAATTGAATTTCATGGCTTGTTAGTGCTTTAACTCTGCTATGTCAGATCATTCTCATATCCTAGATTTTCTTCCTCTTTCTAAGGATATCATCCAAATGATTTGAAGGTTAATATGGAGGAGTGATTCTCAGTCCTTCACTTTTTTCTCTTCACTTTCCTTCCAAGTATTTAATTAAACCCAATAGTGCATGATAAATAGACACAGGTGTAAATGGTATCAAGCTAAATGGAGAAATGCTGGTCTATTTTGTCATTTTCATGTTTTTGCTAATTAGGAGCAATTAAAAACCAAGAATACAGCTGTTCAGATTTTGAACCCTTATTGCTTGTTTAAGACTAAAATAAGCAATAAGGGTTCAAAATCTTAACAAGCGAGAAAACTAAAGTGAAGCAGAAGTGCTACTTGAGCAATAAGTGCTTCTTATTAAGCAATTGGGTTGGAACAAAAACCTCCAGCCACTCCAGGACTGTGATTGAGGACCCCTGTGCTAGATCAAGAAGGTGATTATTGTCTGTTTCTGTAGTTGCCTTTTCCTCTTCAGCTTAGTAAATATCTAATGTCCTTGCTGCTCATTTTCACTTAAAACTTGTAACAAAGCAAACTGTTTAGTGTCTTCTTTTGGTTAACTGCTATGGATGCACATGTAGTGATGTAAAGACTCAAGACTCACTTTTCCTTTTAATAAAAAAAATAGTAGGCACTTTTGAAATTCAAATCAAAATATTAATATGGTGCAGCATTTATAGTCAGGAACTAAATAATAATGTTTAGTAAGTTTCAGATGGCTTGATGAAAGGATTAGCGACAAAGGTAAATGAGAATATTTTGATGAATGGTACTAAAATTGTGCAGTTTGGCATCAAATCTTTGTTTATAATATAAAAATATATAATCAGGAGTAAAATCAGCCCACTCTAACCTAGAAGAATAAATGAAAAAGATGTGTGGAAAACTGAAGTTGGGATATGCGCTTACAATGCCAGTGCAGTGGCCAGTGACTTTCCTGTTTTTTTCCAGGTGAAAGGCAAAATATACGATTGACTTCATTATTTGAATTTATCAGTATGATGAAAAATAGTTATATCCTCCATTTCAAAAATGAAGGGATTATTCAGTTTCTTATTCTTAGGTTATTATTGAAAACTCTCATATTACAAAAAATATGAGAAAAAGTGTAATGAGAACACATCGCTCAGCCCTGCCATTGCTTGTCCTTGCTAATTTGGGTACTGCATGCAAAATTATGCCAAGTCCAGATCTGGAGGTCCCCAAGGTGCTTCTCTCAGCTCCGCTGCTAGGGAACTTTTTAGATGTATCTCTAGTTCTCTGTGTGAAATTTACTCTTCACTTCCATCCTCCAATGTACTTGCAGATAAATATTTTCCTGAAACTTCTTTTTTTATTCTTAAATACTGTACTTTCATTTAAATGTTAGGTGGCATTTTGTACTTCATTCATTCTTTTTATGAACTCACTTATATGGGGTCACTAGAGCCTGAGCAAATCACAGTGTTAAGAACTCATTTATTTTTTGTCACAAAGCCCGGTGGAAGCTGTCTTGTTACATAGTCGTTCCCTCAAGAGCAGCCTCATCCTGATTATGCACTGTGCTTTGGTCCCATTAATGTCAGCCATATCTGATGAAGTATTGTGATGAATAGTGACCTCTGTTCCCACCATACAGCAGAGCTATTTTCCTCCCTGCTTACTAGTGACACTCGTGTTGAGGCTCACTTGAAGCCCCCTTCCTTCTTCAGCAGCTGTTGTTGCACTCTCAGCGATGTGATCCCTGCTGGCATGTCCTTTCATTCTTTGGGTAGTAATGCTCAAACCTGAGGCTGCCAAAAGGACATCAGAAATTCTTGAGCTTCATTACAGCACATGGATCAAGTTTTATAAATCAAATTTAGTAAATCTGTCATTATCAACAAGAAAGATCTTCTTAATAGGAAAGCTGATCCTGCAAAGAATAAAATGTTGTCGCAGACAAAATGCAGATTTATAATGGGACAAATTACCTTGCCTCTAGATGCATCAGATATACAGGAGAGATTGGTGGGGTTTTAGTGTGAAGCAAAAATTGATTTGTTATTTATTTTTCATTACTTTAATAATATTTAAAGAGGTTACCCACCAGAAAGTTCATTTTGTGGAATACATGCTGAGGAAATACAAATAGAAGTCAGTAATGGACAAAAACAAATAAATACATACACACACATATATCTCCTCTCTATATATAAAATCCTAAGCCTAAAAGTGCAACGATTTTGTCCAACGATTTTATGTCACGTTATACACGTCATATATATATTTGGTATCATTCTTTTCAGAATTTATCAACCTTTAATGTGATGTTGTTATATTTTCAAATTGTTATTCTTTTTTCAAATTATAAACTAAAACATCAAGAAAGTCGTGTTTTTTGTCAGTTAAAACAAATGGATTGTTTATTTAGTCCCTTATAAATACTCATCGAGCACAGTGGACCTCAGTTTAACGGGAATACTCCAATCGGTAATAGAGTAAATATTTTATTCTCATTTCATGATTTTTACTCTGTTAAATAATAATTAATTTTTGTTTTACATATTTATAGAATTTCGTGATTTTGACTCCAATAAGTAATAAGTTTTCTTTTGTACATTTACAGATTTTACTAATATTCTGGCCGCAACTGGGGGTTGGGCACTGAAGGCACCAGAGGGGCTTGGCTGCCTATGTATATATATATAGGCATATATATGGTTGAATGGATGGGTGATGAAGATGTAGTACTGACTATTTAGAACCTAATTTTAAATTTAATTTGATATAACAGTTACTTGAGAAATGCTGAATACATAAAATAACCAGAAGCTAAAACAAAGCAAAATATATTTGACTATAAGTAGCAAGTCAACTGTTTACAAATGATAATCAGTACTAAAAATAACCTGTAAGCTAATCTTAGGAGTTGAGGAGTGTAACAGAAAGAGAATGTATGGTTTCTCCATTTAGGTTGCCTTTGGAGAGAGGGCCGAGTTCCTCTGAACAGAAATTAGCAAAGTTGTTCTGGCAAGTGGGAGAGAGGTGCTTTTATTTGTCTTTCCTTCTGGGTTGTTATGGGAATATACAGAATGTCAGTGGACTTCAGACTGTGTAAGGGTCACATGGGTTCAACAGAGTCACATCCATCCGATCAGTCCAAAAACATATTATAGCAGTGGAGCAGACGGCTGCCTAACTTAAGCAAAAGGAAATGATGCCATTTCCAAGAAAAAATAACGAAGGGAACTGCCGTGGAAGAAAATGAATTCAAAGAGATAGCCTAATAAGGTTTAAAATAGGCTTGGCCTTTGGAGATTTTTTTTTTTAATGAAAAACTTTTCCCCCCATTGTCCATAGAGATTATGTTCAATTTCACTGGCCTTATGCTGCAGTTTGCTCCAAATGTGCAAGGTATTGTTGAGACTTACTGAAACTGAATGAGAGAAAGGAAGCCATAGACGTCCTCAGTGTGTGCTCACAAGTGAAATAGATACATTCTATCATTACCCTGTAAAGGAGATCTTGCTAGCTGCTTGTGTGTTGTATAAAGTTAGAACGATTTCAGCTGTTGTTGTCTTTAATCAGAAATTCTCATGTGCACTGATCTGAAGGCAAAACACAATGGGAATTGCAGGAAGTGTCATGTGTGCACAAGGAAGCCGCATTATATTGAAGTAAGAAAACATATAATAGTCTCAGTGTAGAGAGCCTACACTTTCCTTGTCGGTGCTCATACTTACGCTTTGAGCTGTAATACTTTGTATTACAGTCATAAATACCTGGTCCACTGCTTTTTTTTTAAATGTCCAGTTAAAAAGTCAGACAGGAGTCAAAGTTCAGGACTGGTAGGTCATACTGACGTCTTGGAGAATGCCAGCCATGCTAAATCCTGCCTGTTCCAGCTGGCACTGCAAGATGGAAGATTCAAAGCAAACCACAGTGGCTAAAGGCAGATCTTGTGGGGCTGTTTCACACTTGGAAGGAGGACAGTCACCGGGTTAATATTGCTAACTTTATTTGTTGATTTGTTTCGAACCTAGTTTTGTTAAAATGTAATTGCTTGTATGCAATGTTATTTGATTTTAATATAGTTAATAAAATGTAAAAAAAAAAATACTGTTTCTTGCTGTGCTTGATGTGCAAGCACCATAAAACGCATGGAAGGCACTTCTTGGTGAATTGATGAGGCCCCTCCCTGAAAAAAGTATTAATAATGGAACTCCAAGTTAGCATTTCCATATTTAGCCTCTTTACACATTTAAAGTTTTTTTTGGATGCCGTTGCTGAAATAAAAAGGTATTTTCTGAGTAAGCACAAGTCTTTTAAGGCTACGTACACAAGGTAGCTAAAAGTGACTCTGGCCTGATTTTGGCTTCATTCCTGTTTTTCCTGACTGCTCAGGCACATTTTCTGACTGATCCAAATCTGTCTATCCTGAATGTTTCCGCATACACAAAATAAATAAAACAATTATGTCAGGTAGATGCAAACTAAAAGATGCCGATTGCTGCTCTGCTTCACTTTGTTTTTTTGTGTAGGGTGTGTATGAATTTGTCATCTCATAATAGCAAGGAAGAGAATGAAGAAATGAAAGATGAGCTCTTTTGAGTGCATTTATTACCACTGGTGTTCTGTACATAGAAACAAGTGACCCAGAGGACAGGAGACAGGACTTCGGAAAGCGTTATGGACAGTTTGGATGCAAAACAGTCGTTACAAAAGCAGCATAAATACTTTGTGAACAGTTTTAATATATTAGAAACTCTGTTGAAAACAAACAAAAAAGAATTCTTGCAGCACTGCATATTTTTATTTCTTCCTGGGTCTGGGGCTGCCAGATTGCATGGCACGTCGTTATAAATAATGTGATGGTCGTCTGCCGTGGGAAGAGGTGGGCAAGAAGGACAAGCCGAAGAAGCATTTTCTTTCACATTCACCACAGTGCTCGATTTGTCTGACGTACAGTAATCTGCTCCATTTATGACATGGGCAGCAATTTGCTAATTCTCCCTTCCACTTATGTTTTAAGCATAGATGTTATGTTTGGAGGGTGGCACGGTGGCGCTGCTGGCTCGCAGTTAGGAGACCCAGGTTCGCTTCCTGGGTCCTCCCTGTGTGGAGTTTGTATGTTCTCCCCGTGTCTGCGTGGGTTTCCTCCGGGTACTCCGGTTTCCTCCCACAGTCCAAAGACATGCAGGTTAGGTGCATTGGTGATCCTAAATTGTCCCTAGTGTGTGCTTGGTGTATGCTCTGTGGTGGGCTGGTGCCCTGCCCGAGATTTGTTCCTGCCTTGTGCCCTGTGCTGGCTGGGATTGGCTCCAGCATGACCCTGTGTTAGGATATAGCGGGTTGGATAATGACTGACTGACTGTTATCTTTGGTAGTTTGGCAATGACCTGTTGTGCCAGTTGCATAATTTGGGCAGTGGTTAGTTATTTTCTTTTGATTATCATAATGAAACTCTTTACTAGCTAGCTTAAGTAGATTTTCTTGCATTCACCCATTTTTTTTACTGTTTTGTCCAAAAATGCACAATTTTTTTTCTTTAAATTTAATTAATTAAATTAAATATATTTTTTGAAACAGACTTTGTCACGGTTCAGTGAGGGGGCCCTTTGGGTCTTGAGGCCCTCCAACTTGCAGGGACAGTGTCACTGTTCACTTTGCCAGTGCCCTGTATCCAAGTATGAAAAATGGTGTGAAAACTGGGAAACTAAATGTTTAAATAGCACCACCTGGTGGCTGATAAAAATATTTCACATTCACATTCCCTTCTTATTACAAAGAGATTTTCTTTACAATACTGAACTGCTAGAACAACCTAATTCAAAGATAGGCAAATACTGGGCAGGCTACCCATCCATCACAGGGAACACACAGAGTCTTTCATAATGGTGCAAGTGAAAGATACCAGTAAACTTGACTGGATTATGAAATAATTACATACAGTTAATAAACTTTATGCAGTGCAATGCAGCAGCTAGCCCTGGGTTCAGGACAACAGTCTACCTAAAGTCCAACCCAGACAGACAGACACACAGTGACACTTGCAGTCACACTCACTCTGGGCCAGTTTGAAATAGCCATTCAGCCTGGTCTGCCTTTGTGGATAGGGGAAATAAACCTACACACGATGCAGGTATTATATGGAAACGTGCAAACCCAGCATGTTGAAGCAATGAGGCAGCAATTCTACTGATAGTGCCACTTCCCTTATGGCAAAATAGTCATGTGAATATCGTGAGGGCTTTGGGACTTTATAGTGAGATCCCCTTGATATAGTATTGAATTGGAGCTGATATAGGATGAGATGGAGACAGTGGCCATTACTGGCCTCACATATGTTTTAAAAAAGTAACAGTATTTTGTGCATTCAAACCTGCTTCACACAGTATAGGTATGGCCAGCATAATATGACAAAGTTTATCCTGGCAATGGTGTGTTCAGTGCAACCTAGGCTATTCAAAAGAGATTTCCATGGTTTCAAAATGTAACCCCCTTTAAATGCTAATCAAAAATTAGCTGTCATTTTAAGAGATTCATTTTCATAAATTAATATTTCTAAAAGTGGGCGGCATGGTGGCGCAGTGGGTAGCGCTGCTGCCTTGCAGTTAGGAGACCTGGGTTTGCTTCCCTGCGTGGAGTTTGCATGTTCTCCCCGTGTCTGTGTGGGTTTCCTCCCACAGTCCAAAGACATGCAGGTTAGGTGCATTAGCGATTCTAAATTGTTCCTATTGTGTGCTTGGTGTTTGCGTGTGTGTGCCCTGCGGGAGGCTGGCACCCTGCCCAGGGTTTGTTTCCTGCCTTGCGCCCTGTGTTGGCTGGGATTGGCTCCAGCAGACCCCCATGACCCAGTAGTTGGGATATAGTGGGTTGGATAATGGATGGATGGAATATTTCTAAAAGTGAATGTTTTGTAGCTCAGGAACCATTCAAGTTGGACCAAATTTCAGGGCTGGTTCAGATGACCATATCAGAAATCATTGTTAATATTTCAATATTATGTGCATCGAAAAACCCAGTGTAGTTAAACTATTACCGATCCCTACCTAGTAATTTGAAAATCTTGCATTTGAAGAGCAGAAAGTGTACATACTGTGTTCCAGATTGTCTACTGTCTTTTAGACAGTTGATTGAGGGATTTTTGTAGTTTATTCTAAAATATAATGTTAGGTACAGTACTCCAAATTCAAATTGGATTAGCAATTAGTTCTTTTAGGGTGTTAGTATTCGTAATTGTGGTTGTCTGACAAGGCACATAAGTATCTTAATGCTTATGGGCTTTCTAATGGTGAACCCCAACCCAAATATGTACTCCAAAAAATCCCTTGGATAGTAGAATTGCTTGTGGAAAATTAGAATAAAATCATGTCCAGCAGGGGCCTCATGTATAACCGGTGCATACGCACAGAAATGTTGCATAAGAACTTTTCCACGTTCAAATTGCGATGTATAAAACCTACACTAGGCGCAAAGCCACGCACTTTTCCACAGTACCTCATACCCTGTCGTACGCTAGTTCTCCGCTCGGTTTTGCAGACTGGCGGCACCCAGCGTCAAAGCAGTGCTACTGTTCCTGTGTGGTTACACCTTATTTTCCTGACGTGGCTTTATAAATACACTGAAACTAACCGCATATTGTTTATCAGTGTAATGCATCTGATTGTAATTAACTTGTAACAATATAATGGTCCAGGGAATAGCCATAGTATTCCAAATACTATAACTGCTTTAGCGTTGTTACTCTCACTGCACCTTCTTCTTCTTCTTTCAGCTGCTCCCGTTAGGAGTTGACACAGTGGATCATCTTTTTCCATATTACTCTCACTGCACCACTCGGAGTATTTATATCACTGTATCTGAGTGTGAATCACAGCAGCAGCTGATCGGAAAGAGAATTTTCGGTATACAGTATCACCCCACTGTAAACTTGCACTACAGTTATAATATTACACAACCTGAGCCACTTTATAAAGCACGTATTTACATATGATGACGATATCATTTTTAAGATGAAATGCAGCAAAATATGTTTATTATATTATACAGATAAAACTTTAACTTCATTTAAATAATCTATATTCTTCACTGGGACTGGCGTGAAGGATAGAATAATTAAACATGTACTACGAAGATATTTCAATGTTCCTTAAACGTTTTGAAGAATCGGCGCTCTAAGCATACAGATGGCTTAACGTCTATTACAAAGCTGATTGTGTGGCGATCGTTTACTTGGAGAAAGAAAAGCAAGGACTGCAGGGGCGGCTACACCAATATATATTGAATATAAAACAGAAAGAGAAAATAACAACACAGCTAAAAACACAGCAACACATTTCGGCAAAAGTTAAATGCTTGTGTCATGAGCACGAGGCAGCTAGGCAGTGTCCGCAACGGACGTGGCCATCCGCCGTGCATAAGATACCATATTGACATTGGAATGGCGAAGGAGCCACCGATTCTTCCTCTGCCCAGGACCACCACAAGCCTAAAGCCGCCCCTGAGTACTGCTGCAATAAATTATTTCATCGAAGGTCGCACACAATCACTGCACTGTGAAACCCATGTTTAATAATGTGCTTTAACTCCTATCATCATGAAAATGATATCACATATACATCTCAGTATTTTAGTTATTCAGAGCTGTAATATCACAAATGTAATGGATTCTGTGTCCAGTCGGAGGAAGAGAGCCGGTTTAAGAAGCAAGTAGTGATTCACACACATAGAGCACATAGAAGATCACATACAAAACAAATCATTTAATGTGCTACTTTAATTACGATGTCATTTGAGAAACTGGTTAATTAAACGATTTTAAGATGAAGTTTATGATGTTCTTTAATGACAAAATAAACTACATGATTAAAGTGGAAATTTCGAGATTGAAGTCGACATTTCGTGCTTTTTTCCCCACTGTGTGTCTTTTTTTTTCTCTGTACCCTAATAAGCTTTCATATGACACTCAGACAGTGGGCTACAACTCGCCTTTTCACGGCGACTTTGATATGTGACTTCTTTTTTATTTCCGGCACTGTGCGACTTTGTGAACGTGAGCTTTCAAGTTTCTCCAACACGCTATGTCACTGGATCAACTTCCTTTTGTTGATTATACCACGGTTTCATTAAACAAATAGTATGTTTTTCCTTTGCCTCCACTTGGTATTCACTGAAATTCTTATATTTTCCCCCATGCTTTTCCCATTGTCTTTTCACAGAAGGCTGAGCTTAAGGGCGATTTTATATTGATTTGCATATTCAAAGAGGCGTAATTCTGGGAGGAGTTGGGGTGTTACATAAAGCGCGTGCACGAGCGTTACTTTTCAGGCTGACCAGGATTTATGGAGCGGAAGAACGTGGAAGATGGAGTACGCACAGATTCCTGCATCTGGATTTTTCTGTGCGCAAGCACATTTCGGCTTTTGTCCATGTTATAGTGCGAATTCTACGCACGGTGTTATACATGAGGCCCCAGGTCTTTGCACAGTCTAATTTTCTAATATATTAAACATCAAAATCTACAGGTTTTTTTCAATAACCAGCAAAAATTGTCTTTGTATGACATTATTGTCCAGCTTAGGTTGGTTTAAAAGCAAGAACCCTGGTTGAGGGGTTACTCATACTTTATATTAACCATAGATGAAGATATTTGTCTGCTTGCTCAGAAGGTTGATATGGAAGATATATTGGGTTGTTAATTGTCCTTTTGACTGCTTTATATGGTCTTTACTTGAATTATTTTCCTACCCATTTGTTCCATTTTCTTTAACATTCACCACTAAAACAGATTGACGTTTCCATGTCAAGCTTATGCTTGCGCTTTGCGACTGGTCCAGTGTACTTAAAACTTCTCAATTTTGATTAAAAAGTGAACACCGCACAAAACAGAACAGATTCAAACAATTAATGTGAGTGTCAAAAATGTTGTGCCTTAGGGACAGGCTTGCCATCTGTTTTGTTTTAAAATCTCTTTAAGCACTTGTCAATAAATGCCTGCACCTTGTCCAGCTGTTACTCCAGTTGTAATAAAAGCAGCTGCTGCACAAAAACAAATTCAAATAGCTACAATGAATGCTTAAAAACAGCACCCAGAAAAATAGAAATATTGGTTCAGACTTGTCATCTGCATGTCAACACATGCTGTATCCAGACAGTAACAATAATGGTGCCAGTTGCCTCTTTGAGGTGTTCACAGGCTGGCACGGTTTTTACATAGAGAGCAGGAACCAACAGTGCCATGAAACTTCACAGAAATCTATATACTGTATATAAAAGCAAAATACCACTGACTCACTCATCACGAAAGCACTCGGACCATGAGGACTTGGGACTTGAAATTTGGAATATAGGTTACCCTTGGCCCATAGGTGCTCGCTAAGAAACGGTTTTAGAAATTTTGTGGTCCAAGCGTGAAATTTCTTATAGTTTTTTAGACCCGTTTGTATGTCTGTCTGCTTTTCACGAGAAAATTACTTAACGGATACTAGATCTGTTTTTTTTTTCTATAATTTGCTTGAACTTTCCAGTTGATTTTGCGAGTTCTTTCATCACACTAAGCTCCATAATTCACTTTGCAGTACCGATGTATTTATGAAAATCCATCAGAGTGGCTGTGGGCCGAGAGCAGGAGGCGGGGCCTTCCTCAGTCACTCGCCAGCCTCTGTTCGGGTTGGTCTTCGTCTCGCCACGTGTTGGAGTGCACCTTGCCTCCGCTTACCTAGAGATACCTGTTTGTTCAACAGACATTATCATCTACAGATTGTTAAGGAGTAACGTTTGACGTTTTTGAGAGAGAGATCAGAGCGCCAGGTGTTTTAGAGGGTAGCTGCTGATTGCCAGAGATATCAAGGCCATGTGCTTTTCTCCCCATGCGGGGAACGCTTTCCCGTCAGAGCTGAACATGATCAGATATAGTGCCAACGTCTATTGATTTTTAAAGTTTGTCCTGTTTCATTACTATGTGGGCGAGGCCATGGGGTACAGCTATTTTTTGCACAAATGTAAGGGAAACAAAAAAGGATCCAGATTTAGCCTCCTTCCTGGTGTCTAGTGGAAAAGTATCAGGAGATATTTTGCAGAGGTAAGGCATGAATCCCCAAAACCTGCTTAAAATCTGACCTAGCTCACTGCTTAGGCATGTGTGTTGTAGGTTTGTCTTTACATGGCACGTTTCAAATAGCAGAATGCTTTGTGTGTAAAGGTAATTGCTGCCAGGCATAAAGCACTGATTCATCACAAAACACAGGCAAGATATCTAAATAATGATGACATTTGAGGAGGAGTTGCTCTACTTTGTGCTACCAATATTTAAGTCAGCATTACATTTTATACTCCTTCCCCAGATATGTTTTATATTTTTTTGTTTCAGTATATTTAATTTTCTATATGTGAGGATTGCATGAAAGAATATATATTATAACACATTATTGTAAAGACGTATGTTACTTGAAGGCACACTTCTATGTGTCCTGAATGTATAACTTAGTGCACTGCATTTTAGAATAATGGGAAAGGGCCAGCGAGATTAAACAGTAGATGTATAATGAACAAATTTTGCACCCTAGACACACATTCAGGTTTAATTTTGATGCTAAATTGACAGTCATTTAAGGAACTTATTAACAAAAGGATAAAACTTCCATTTACCATGTCTGTTGCTTGGTAAAAGCCACATCATGTGATGACTGTCTATCACGTGTCATTTAGTGATGTTTAGTTGACACTATCTTATGTTTTTGGGATACTAAACATTAAGAAATCTTCTATCAGTTTTGCTGGTTCCGCTTCTGAATTTCATAGCCTCTTTATATCCAACACATTCTTGACACAATATTATTGAATTGTTTGATTTCATTTGTACTCTAACTAAAAGAAAGAACACAAATATACAGCAATTCTGACAGCTGCCTTGACGCAGTACTTAACACACTGACTTGAATTACTGGGATTTTATTTTAGGTTTACAAAATCAGGATCATTTTACTAATACTGAGCTTTTTATTCATTCATATTGTGAATTAAAATACATTTTTTACTGTACTACTCTGCAATTATTTTCTCACAAAATATATTGCTATTTTGTTATACCTGGAAAACCTACTTGTGCAGTATGTATTTTGGGTTGGTTTCTGTTTTGTAAAGTGATGCCAAGGTGAATAAGCTACAGAAAAACGGGAATGACAAATGGCATTTGGGAATTGTTAAATGTAGAAAAACAAAAATTTTGACAGATGGCTGCGGCCCTTTCCTAGATGGCAGTCCCCCTGGGTTGCAGTGGCACCTCGGATTCCAACAGGGCTTCATGGGGGTTCACTGCATTCCTGTTGGGTACAGTGGATGCCGCCAGTGGGAGCTGTGGAGGCTGCAGAGCCTCCGCTGCATTGGGCTTTCACCACACCTGGGATAGATTCCAGATCCGGCTAACGAGCCACTTGGAGCACTCCCAGGAGTGGCATCAGGGAGCCAGAGTCAGGTGGAAGAGGACGAAGCTTGCCAGAGGAGGAATTGAGGTGGAATGAGGAAGAGGAAGGGAAGAAAGAAGGTCTGTGTATTGCCGCTTGGACTGTTATTGAAGTGTGCTGCTGTGGGGAACAACAGAAAAACACTTCGCCAATATAATAAATGTATGCTTTGTGGTAAACGTGTGTCTGCATTTCTCTGTGTAGGGTTTGGGTGGCTGGAGAGCCATCTGGTGGCCACAATATATTAATGAGATTTAATAAGGAATTTTGATGAGACACTGATAATTAGAGGCACCAAGAGAGGTTAGAGAAATTAATTTAAGTCATACATGATTCTGAGAGTTATGGGTAACCCTTTAATGGCAGTGAGTAGACATTGTGTTTTCTTTCTGGATGTGGGATTTATTGGTTTTGAGTTTAGATAACAATCATCCTTTAACCCTTCTCACCCCTCACCTTCTATTCTGAATTACCATTAGGTAGACTTTGAGTGGTTTGGCTTGTGAATGTTTTTTTTTTTTTTATACAAAGAAGACCAGGAAGAGATACCTTAAAGGAAGAGATACCCTGTAATATGATATACCAAATTTGCAGGGTCAACAGACACACACTATACAGTATCGGATATCATCTGTCTCTGAAGTGTGCCATTTGGTGCTGCAAATGAATTTTCAGTAACTTACTTTAGTGTTTTTTTCATATTTGGAAATGTTTGTTTGTTTTGGTTTTAATTTAAATGATTTTTACTTGTTCAAGCACCGATAAAATATGTAATGTTCTCTGTTATGTAGGCAATTCTTTGTAATTTCATGCTTTTTGATGTATTGGAAAGTTTATGTTGTTTTTAAAGGTGAAGTCACTATGAAAGGCGTTACGACTGTTCATTAGCCCACTGTTATCCTTAAGAAGCACATCAATACTGTATCACTACACGTTTTTCAGTCAGTCAGTCATTGTCCAACCCGCTATATCCTAACACAGGGTCATGCAAGTCTGCTGGAGCCAATCCCAGCCATCACAGGGAGCAAGGCAGGAACAAATCCTGGGCAGGGCACCAGCCCACCGCTGACGTTTTTCATCATGTATATAATAAAGGAGTTAAAACTGAAGAGCTGTTGTCAGCTGCAAAGTGATGTTACTTACCACCGCTACACTAAGTAGTAAGTATTTGTGATTGGCTAATGGAACATTCCTGTTGTGCTGCAAACTGTGTCACACATTTTCCACTTTACAGCAAAGGTGGGAATCACAAGGTCATCAGGTCAAGTCCCAGTTGGAATATCCTCCATGGGATCATCACATACCGGTCACAACTTCAAAACCAAAACTGAATGATCCACAGATTGCATTGCATATTTTTTTTATATTTTCAAGCCAGAATAGGTATGTGTAGAAGCACATATTCTTATGTCTGTTATAGAGATCTAATCATGAGAGCTGGTCACTGACATTGGTTGTTTTTTTTTGGAGACACTGGAGGACATGTGTCCACAACTGTCAATATGATTTACTTTTTTGTGTGCTATTCATTCATATTTTTGTTAGTATTTTATGCTATGGTTAGGTGGGCTAGTGATGCTAGTGTGTGTTTATGTGTCTGTGTGTTCACCTTGCAATGGACTGGCACCCTGTCCAGGTATTGTCATACCTTATGCTCGATGCTTGCTGGGATAGGCACAATCTTCCCTACGATACTGCTCAGGATTAACAGGTTTGAAAATGAGTGGATGGATAGATTTTTTTTTTATTATTCTTTCAGTGATGTCAATGTGTTGCCATTATGGGAGTCTGTTTTTCTATTAGCACTGCCATTTTGCGTCTTTGTTTCATGGGTGCTGCCATTTTACCACCTTTGGCAGCAATGGTGCTACATGTTTCGTCAGGAGTTAATGACTTGTTGCATTACCCACACATCTTTGAGCATGTGAACCTTAAAATTAAATGTGTAAAGAAAAGACTTTTCAGGAGAGTTGTACTGAGCATAATAAATAACTTAGGAAAGATTCTAATTTCAACTTTGGTTTCATCTTGCTTTGCCCTTCTGTGCTATGATGATTGCTGTTTCTTGTAGTGCATTGACCTCAGCTCTTGTTTCTGAACACTCTTCTTGAAAAGTCCTTGAATCCAGGCATCAAATTTGTCAAATTTGCAAATGCAATTTGTCTCCACAACTTTTTAAAGATTGTCACTTGACCATCATTAATTAGTACAAAACCGTGTCCACGTTCTTGTTTTAATCTTCATCCTGCCTCTGGCACCTTTGATGTCAGCCTTGTTATTTGAATCATTTTAAATAGAATGCCTGCTAGCAGAGTGATTAGCATAAAGCAGCTTAACATTAAGCCATACCCATGTTTCTTCTAAAATTTCCAGAGAGTTCACAACTTCTTCCACAGCCTTTAAAAGTTGAGCAGATAAAGGGTCTATTGACATCTTTCCATCATTATTTCCTTCCCATTTTTACTTTTTAATTGAAGTTATGCCCTAGTCTGATTTCACTTTGATTTGTAATTGTAACTGACTGAGCACATTTATCCCACCTTGAAAGTTTGTCTCTTTTGAGGAGTTAACCCATTTTTCTCATGACAAAAATCTAAAGGCAGCAATCCAACTCTTCTGTCATTAACTACTCAACCGAGAAGCTGATATTTTCTCGATTTTGTTTACTGCATATTGGGTAGGTGCAATTCGTTAATTTATTTTCTGATTCTGCTTATTATCTCTTAATTTCTTGTTTCCATGTTAGGTAGTACACCTTAGTGTCATGAATCCTGTTTCTCTGCTTCTAGAATCAGTTTTGGCATTATTTTTAATTGTTTGTTTTTTCTTTCCTTAATGTTAAAGGATAGGTTTGATATTTTTGAAGTCAAAGCTATTGTTTCACAAGCATGTTATGCAGTATATTAGTTTGCCACATGAAATTTTGTTCTAATGTGAAGCATCTTTATATATACAGTAATACGCTACCGTGACTGTCCCTTTGTCTGTCCAGGATTTTAAATCACCTGTAGCTCGCAAACCATTTGACCTATTAACCTGAAATTTGGTACACATATACTACGTGACGTCTACTATCTGCTTTCAGGGTGATGATTGACTTCCAAGGTTATTCCTCTTTTTATTTTTATTTTATTTTATTGTAGAATCAACTCTTGAAAGCGGCCAGCAGGGTGGCCGTGCGGCGCATGTGTATGGGCGCCGTTCTAATCCCTATCACCTTCGCCGTCACTTCCCCTACCTCTTCATATCTTAAATCATTATTGAGGCAGATTGAAAACTTAAGTGCCAGCTTAAGCAAAAAATTAAAGAAAATGTACTAAGTAATTGCAACACAAACACTAACTTAATCAGTTTTAACGTGAAAGATGCCGATGAAAGAAGAGAAGAAGCAGGCTGCATTGGTGGAGAAAAGAAGAGCTGCTCAGGAAGCAGCAAGCGCATCAACCTCTGAGCAAACGAATGCTAAACGTACAGAGAAAGAGTCTGAAAACTAGGAATGCTTAAGTCAAGTGTATTCACTGCATGTTATGTGCCGTTACTGGTATTTTATAAATTTTAAAATAGTACAATAGCTAGCACTGTCACTCTAGAAACAGCTGGGTTCTGGACAGGTGATTGACAGCAGGGTATTCACAAGTGTGCTGAGCCTTGCCTTCCAGGAACCCCTGAAACCTTCTCGTTGCATCTTTCAAGGCGAAGAAGGCTCAAGAAAGCAGGTGGAGACTTCCATGGCGTTATAAATACAGTGTTGCAGATGATAATGGGGGTGAATTGAGAAAAGGGATACGACACAAGACACTGGACGATGATCGGGAACACTGTGCGAGTGGAATAACCGGCCTAGCGAAGTGACTGTTATTCTTATATTGCATTTGCGAGTTTGATTCTGCTAGAAGACTGCAGTAAATTATTTGTTGTGGAATAAACACGCCTGTTATTGGACTTAACTTCCATTCAGTGTGTGTATCGGTCTTTCCATCTCAGTGTTCGTTACAATAATAACTAGCCTTCTCTTGCATTTTATAGTGGAGCATATGAGTACCATGGTCCTATTATAAAGAAAAACCTTAAAACTTACCAAAAACATCCATTTGCTAAAAGTGTTACAGAGTATTGAGTATTGAGATATAGCAATTGTTAAAAGAGACAGGCTGTGCGAGTCACGTCGTCCACTACACCATTTGTTCTCCTCCTGTGCACCCTTTCCACTACTGGGGCTTGGGTTCACCTTAGAAAGTTATCATCAGATGACATTATTGATATTAAATGTGGACACCCAGATGTGAATTGCTGTGTCTGTTCTGCAGACAACTAGACAATAATAACTGAAAGCGGAACACTTATGATCACTTACATTCTTACAGTATATGGAAACGTATTCCTTTATTTCACAAAGGTATCTGGTACCGCTAGATTGATAATGAACATATGTGCTTCAGTGAGACAAAATATTGAACAAGCGTGTAGCAAGCAATCCAATGACAACAACCGAACAGACATTATAGTAGTGTTGGATCAATACTAAAATTTTTAGTTTGGTATTGATACCAGCTTTCTGGTTTACATATCGGTACCTCCCTACAATGCTACAAGCTATGGTTTCTCTTTGATTCCTCCAGTGTGTGTCAGTTTGCCATTCCACACAGGGTCTGCAGTTTCTCAAAGAGAAGAAGGTGGAGGGTGTGGTAATCTGTCAACCATGGAGTCTAAAGCATGTTGAGGGGGGGAGGTGGATTAGGAGATTTCCCCACACTCAGACTACAGTGGGTCTCACTGCCCTGCTACAAGCAGCAATTCCCCTTTTTTATTTTCTAGGGCCTGAGTCCTTAAACTTCTTAACCTGAAGTCCCAAATAAGAAAATCAGTATGATACTGGTATCTAAGAAGAGCATTGTTATCATAATGACAACAAAGGAATGAAGAGGCAAACAACAATGGCCATATAATTTAAAAAAGCAAACGTTTTGTTTCTTTTCAAGAATGTTTCTCACATGAATATTACTAAAAAAGAAAACTGGGCAACTAACATATTGTTAGAACAATGCTACATTCATCTAAACTTCTTTATCCTGAGAGAGTCACAAAGTATATAGTGTCTATCCCAGCAAGCACATGACACAAGGCAGGAACGACACCTTAACAGAGCTCCAGTCCAGCTTTGTGTGAACACAAACAGACTCGCACACGCACACACACCAGGCGTCAGTTTAGCATTGCCAATTCAACTAAATTGTGTGTCTAACAAACACATCCTTCACAATACCAGCTCATGGATATTTATCAGACCACTTTCATACAGCATGACAAGAAAGAATTATTCTTTGCTGATGCACATTAAACTTGATACAAAATGTTCTTTGCATCTCTGCTACAGATTTGGATTCAATGTGAGTCATAACAACAAACATGCAGTGAACAATATAGGAGTACAACAGTGGCATGGCACTATATAAATACTCCCACCCATTCCACTTGCCCTTCATAGCACCCTGAAAATTATCACGTGTGTCCATTTTGTCATGTTATTTCCATTTTGACATTTTAGTCTAGTGGCACAGTAGCTTCACCTCACAAGCTCCTCTGTCAGCTCCTCCTCTATATTGCCTTTGCCATCAGTCTTCTCTGACTGACTGTTTAATAGGTTGTGAGATGAGAGCTGAACAAAACTTATTATTTTCCTATATTTTTGTGCCACAGAAACTAAAAGCTCTATGTGGACAGGCATATCACTTGGCACAGAATTCACTCTTGGATGAACACTTGGATGACAACCCATCACAAACATTCGTGACCCATAGTTTAGGAAACACTAGTGTAGTGTGTTAAAAGCAGGAGTCTACAGTGCCTCAGAGAGCAGAAAGAACGAAGAGCTGAGCACAAGGTCTTTCAAAACTACTGTTTATTTCCAATACCGATATTCCTCAGGTGCTGGTACCGTATCATTTTAAAAAATGATGTTTTTCAATACTGGTATAGTGAGCAACCCTACATCATCGGCATCCAACCAGTCATCCTCCTAATCTGCTTATTTAAGGCAGAGTGACAGGGCAGCTGGGGCCTATCCCAGCAAGCATGATGAGCATAAACACACATAAATATTTGCTAGGGCTACTATAGCAATGCCAGTCATCTTAATCTGCGTGTGTTTGGATCGTGGGAGAAAACTGGAGCACCTGGGGAGAACATGCAAACTCCATGCAGACTCGAACCTCAGTCTCCTTCACTGCCAGACAGGAGCACTACCACTGTGCCACCTTGCCGCCCAATAATGTTGTTGTTGTTATTATTATTATTAATAATTGCTGTCCTAGTATTGTCCATCCATTGATCTATTCAAATGTGTTTCTACACTGTAGGCACAATAATAATAATAATAATAGTAATAATCCATCCATCTTCCTAACCCGCTTATCCAGGGCAGAGTCTTGGGGCAACAGGAGCATATTTCAGCAATCATAGGGCACAAGTCAGGAACAACAAAGGGACAGGGTGCCAGTGCATTGCAGGGCAAACCTACTCAAAGACTTGGACCACGTTAGCAATGCTAATTCACCTAAGTTTAATCGGGTTGAAGTTTAGTAAGTTCAGTACAGATGTTTTAATACAGGCAAACTGGTACATCAGGTGTCATTCCTCCTTCACGGTGCCATGTTCTGCATGGAGTGTGCATGTTCTCCCTGTGTTTTTATGGATTGATTGGTCTCAGTGTCAGTAAATTTGCTTACTCAAAATCGTTGTCCTTCATTTTCTTATTACCATGTCTTCAGCCAGAGTAACTCATCATACATTAAAAAACATGCTTGTTTTGTAGTGCTCTGATCTGTACATCATATTTCAGAGAAGAGGTGCTGTACTGACATTCCCTATGGATTAGTGTGCAACTGTGAAAGATACAATTATTATTTTTGCCACATGGAGGCACAACAGAAGACTTGGTGTTGGAATGTCTGGTAGGGAAGAGCAATATGCATGGCTGCTTTGTTTTTCACCACAAAAGTAAGCTTACAGGCATATCTCATGTAGCCTGGTTCTACCTGCCACTCTTAAAGTAGCCCAACACCCTGTGACAGACCATCCACATAATCGTACCATCCATATAGCAATCATTTATACTCTTATTTTCCTATGCCTGTATGCTGTACAAAATTCCAAAAGGAAAGCTTCACCTTTTCACTTTGTGCTCTTTGATGAGCACATTCCAGGAGGAGATAGTGTGGTTAGGGATACATTTGAGGATGAATAATAAGGACGGAAATGAAGAAGACAGCTAGAAACAAGGAGTTTAAGAAATCCAAAGGGCTATTTTATGCCAAAGCCACATGTACAGAGAGACAACTAGAGATGAAAAAGGTCTTGATTTGTGTCTGGGCTGAGCACCCTTGATGATGATTTATCAATCTCTTTCTTTTTAACAAGGACAAAGATGAAAAGTTTAGTTTTGTGACAAACACAAGTGCGATATTTGTTTTTCATTTACTGTACATTCTATATTGTTGACTATATTTTGCCGCAGTTGTCCATAAATGGACACTCCTGTAATGTTTTAGATATTCTGCACGATTAAAGACTCTTTATTTTGCATTGTATTTTGATCAGTCTTGCTTTAATCGGACGCTCTGTGCTCTTTGTGCTGTGTTCAGACCCTTCCGTGTCTCGTGCTGCACATCAGTGCCATTGTGTTCACCTTCATTGGCTCTGCATAAGAAAACAAAGCAAAAATAAAAGCACAAATGGGACCCTTAATTTTCCAGACGCACCCTCCTGGGAGAATCCCTTTTTCCGTCATGTGCCTGATGTCGTCAGATATGTTTTCTTCAGTATTTGGAAGTAATTGTTTTTCAGCACTAACACCGTCTTTGAGCCTAAGCCTGAGATGTTTTCTCATTTATGTTTCAGTGAAAATCTTTATGAAAGTTTAACCTAATTTTTAAAGTTTTAATATTTGTTTGATGAGCTTCCATTATACTTTCATTGCATATACTTTGGACTTTATGAGAGGATTGGCCTTAACAACAAAATATAAACATCAATAAAGTGACTTACTAAATTTGAAATTATTGTATAATAGCTTTTTCATTAGTAGCTTTTCTGTTACTTTTGAATACAACCAAAGGAAAACAATTGGACTTAGAAAGACGTGACTGGGATTAGAGCTGATCTGTGTCAGATGTCAGTATGTTAAGAGATTTCAAGGCATCTGGCAGCTGAGTTGTCAATACGGAGATTGATGAATATTCTGGCCCCTAGGAATTATGGGAAACTGGCCAGATCCAGATACTGGTGAGCAAGTATGAAAGTTCATTATTCTAAACAGCTGGTCTCATCAGATGGCAACTGGCAGAGGTGATTTCTTTGTGTCCATTAATATTAAGAGCATTAAATTGAAATATTTTATTAAATTATGCTTACATATGTTCATCCAGGTTAAACTTCTTTCATTCACATGGATACAGTCACTCATTTTTAAAAATGATATTCTAGTTATAGTATGGGAGAGGGGTGAACCCTGTACTGGCAGTACTGGGCACCAATCTGGAACCAGTCCTGCACAGTATGTGAGATGTGTGAGTACACGGAGAGAGTGCCAACTCCACACAAATGAGTGACTAGGCTGGAATTTGAACTCAGGACTCTGGAGCTATTAGACAGCAGAACTCATCATTTCACTACTATGACGTGAGTGACTCATTTTTGGAATATTACTGGCTGTGTGTTCTAGTTTAGTGTCCATTTCGGTGGCAGGATGTTTTAAGTAATAAGTACATCATTTTGTTCTTTGCATTCCATCTCTACATACATCACAAATATTTGTAGAAATTAATTTATTTTCCTCTTTGGTGTTGTCCATATCTATCTCCACCTAACCAGTCTTGATTTACGGCTATCAGCAGATATGAATGAGTACATGAAATCGTGGTACTTTTTCTGAAAACTATCATTTCAATTTGAAATACCAGTCACCTAGCAACTTTTAATTTTACGAACAAAATCAACTTGTTTTGACACACATCAGTACATAGGGGCTGTATTTACTTAGTCACTATTTTCAACAATTTTGTGATTTTTACATCCAGTTGAAATGAAGGGGATGATAACAAAAGGAAAGTAATAACCCTGGAAAAAAGATGGACATTATAAAATATATAGAAGGTGGAGACTACATTGAATCAGTTCTTCATGACAATAGGGAGGCAAACTGGATCTACTTTACGTTTCCATAAGGTGCTGTATAATTATCAAAAAAATACAGAATGTTTAAGCATAATACTGATAAACAGTATGCACCCATGGTTCAGACTCTGTTCTCCTTGTCTTTTTTAAAGTGACCATAGCAGCAAGAATCTATAGACATCAACATATACGGCCTCATTGGGGCACAGCATCCAGGGCTCTTGTCATCTGAGACTCTCATCCATTGTTTTAGTTTGTATAGAACATACAGATGATATACAGAATATGGTACAGCTGGGTAAACATTATTAGTGTGTTGCTTTCTAGATAGTGTACTACCAGCAGGATCTATTGCACTCTTCAGTTCTTCCTCCCTCTTTTTCTTCATGGAAGAATCCATACATCCCACCTTTCTACCCATATCTATAGATAATTTGCTGGGTACCTAGGGAACCTTAAAAGGGTACTGCTGAGCTGAAAGAGGTATAGGGCTCTTCTTCTTCATCTTCTGGGTTACTCACCAGCCTTTGGTCAGAACCCCCCCCGTGTTCCATTCTTTGTAGTCCTTGTACTAGATTCACAATTATCACGCTCATAACATCTTGCTTAATCTAATTTGAGGTTTTAGGATGATCTGTCTTATCCTGGCAGTAACCCAAACAAAATCAGACCTCACTAAACTATAATTTAAAAGTGAGAACTGGTCGGACAATGTGTGCAGTGTGGAAGTAATCTGGAATCTTTGGAGGAGGCCAGTGTTAGCATGGCAAAAATAAACACCTCAATAGAGAATCAAACTGGGACTAAGAGGTGTAAGGCAAAAATGCTATCCACTAATTCAGAATGCATCTTATCTGCAACAAAATCAAGTTACACCTTTGCTAGCATGAGGAGGCACCCCCTGGGCTAATAATGATAAGTGGATTGATAGACTTATAAAATGTTTAAGTTTTAGCACGAAAATGCACGGAAGGTATGAGGATTGACTAACCAAAACTGTATGTACTCAAAATTATAAAGGCTTTCTGTCCCAGTGGATTTATCAGTAAATCAGTCCACAGAATGACTAGAGATGTGGCTTTGTCTTTCTCTTTTGACTGCTTCAAAGCATCACTAATGTCTCTCTTTCAGCTCATTTCCTCTTTTTACCTTCCTCATTCCTTTGCTTCAGCTCATCTTGTGTCTTCACACTTTCTACGATTTGTAAGTAAGTGACCTTTAATTCACTAGTTTGAGGTAACCTCTAGGTATCCCAGGAATCAGTCTGTAATGCTCTTTTTTTAAATTGTATTGATTTTATTAAAATCAAATAACATTCCATACACAACTCAAGTTTTGCAAGAAAAAGAAAAGGTTCGAAACAAATCAACCCCCACCCCTGAGAAAGAGAGCTAGGCCAGCAGTGTAAAACTTTATGCCAGTAAAGATAAGTGAATAGATGCATTAATAAATGAATAAAGGTAAATGGAGTTAAAGAGGGGAGAGGATCCGCTTCCTCAATTTTAAATGCTTATTCTAAAATGTTATTGATTAGATCCTGCCAGGTTTTGAAAAAGTTTTGCACAGATCCTCTAAGTGAGAATTTGATTTTTTCCAATTTCAAATAGTATATAACCTCAGTTACCCACTGACTTAGAGTAGGAGAGTTAGGATTCTTCTAGTTGAGCAAGATATGTCTACGTGCCAATAGTGTAGTAAAGGCAATTACAGTTTGTTTGTCCTTCTCCACTTTAGGCCCATCTGGGCATACACCAAACACAGCTGTTAATGGGTTAGGAGGGATTGTGACACCAAGGCTGTCTGAAAAACATTTAAAGATTTTGGTCCAGAATGATGTTAATTTGGTGCAGGCCCAAAACATGTGACCCAGTGAGGCTGGAAGTTGAATACAGCGTTTGCAGGTTGGATCTTGCCCTGGAAACATTTTAGATAATTTTAAAAGAGAGAGAGACGCGCTCGATATATAATTTTGAGTTGAATAATTGTATAATTTGCGCATATGGACCTCGAGTAAATTCTGTGCTTTGCTACTTTCTACTCCACTTTCCCTTTAAGTAACCAGGATCACAGAGAAACTTAACAGCTTACTCTCTCATGACTTTTTAAAATAAATGGTAAAGTGATCTACTACTTTCTTGTACGCTTGCTTTTCAGCATTATAAGCAGCACCCCACCAGTTCCCTCTTGGATATTTCGGCTGCCATGTAGTATCTAATGTGAACACAGCAGCTCTCTACCAAGTTCATCTTTACCTCTTTTTAGGTATGCCCTGAATTGTTCCTTTTTAGGGAACCCTCTGACTAAACAGGGCTTATAGCATTCTGGAAGCCCTAGGCCGTCCGTGCTACCTAGTGGAGTTGTTCTCCAACTTCTTACTTTGTGTTGCTTTCTCTCTCCAACTGACATTTGTTAAGTCCTTCCTCTGCTTGCTTGCTATAATGCTTATTCAGTCACTTGTAAGTTTCTTTTAAGTTTTTAGAATAAAGAACATTAGACCCATATATTAAAATATAATTGTAAAATTAAGTCTTGTGCACATTAATGCACAGATGAAATAAAACTTTGTCAACATATGCATATCTTAATAAGGAGTATATCAGGACCACTGCAGGTTGGTTTCCTGCCCTGTTTTGAACCATTTGAACTGAGCTTAGGCTGTGAGCCTGCAATGTACCTTTACACTGCTGGTGATACAGAGCTGGCTGCTACTTATAAACGTCCTGCAAACAAAATAACGTTGTAAATACAAGTAAATCATACATTGTAAATAGTAAAAAAAAAATAAATAAATAAAATCTTAACATTATAAATAGTTACAGTAGTTGCAAGCATTTAGGATAATGGTTGCTCTGTGTCAGTAGGTACTGGTGGTGAGCAGGATAATGGCCCTACCACATGCCTTTCCCTTTGGTGATATTTTTGCACCAATGCCCAGCGATAAAAGATGTCATCAATAAAGAGCTTACTTTAAAATAGCAGGATGGATGGAGGTTACAGAGATCTTAAAACTATTAAGTGCAGGACTACTATATTTGCTTGTATTATTTACTCCTTAATCTGCTTCCAACTCTCATATTTCTCATTTTATAACAGAAAATAATTTTTGTACATATTTTTTTGCTAGTAGTGTTTTCGTCATAAGACTCTATGTGCTTCAATTGTTTTTTCCTAGATTTTAAAAATATGCCTTGCCCCAAGCTAAAGGATTTTCCTTCAAGTAACGTTATCTTTGACTTGTGGACCTAGACAAAATGCATTTATTACTGTGATTGCAACAGGATAAGTGTTCCACTAGGAGCATTTGAAAAGGTTTTGTGAAAAATGACTAAATTGATTTCTGATCCTGAGGTAGGCAAAGTAAATGTGTGCTATACTGTACTGTTGTCACAACAAATTATAATCATAAAAGGGAGCAGATTGTGTATGCAATTTATCCTTGTTTCACTCAACTGCACAGGGAGTTTCTTAAATCTATACTCTGAATAATTCACCATCCAAGCTTACTTAACTGTGAATTTCTGGAAGAAACGTTCCCCAAGCAAAGATGCATGTGGTCTTACTGAAACAAAAGCCTCAGTATTATAACTAAATGTCTTTTTTTGTAATACAAAGTGATAAGGAGCAAGAACTACCTACCTGTGCTGTCTTTGTTTTTCTGATTGGTTAAATTAGTGTATGTTAATTAGAAAATTGTATAGTTACCAGTGTCAGAGATGGAAGCCATTTTGCATGATATGCTGCTCATTTGTGTTTTTTTACAAGCAATGATTAATAAATCCATTTTCTATACTTCCAGTAATGGTATCTAAGCTGGGGGTTAAAAATAAAGGATGTTGGTGCTTTTATAAACTGCACACAAACAACTTTACCACAAAGAGTTTAGCCACATAATTTATGGTTTCCCTGTTGGAGGTATTATAAAAGAATTGCCTGTGAAATAAGGATTTAACTGGAGCCTTATTTATGAGTAGTTCAAGTTGTAGTGTTACGTTTTGTCTTTTTTGTTTGCTTAGTCCTTGAAATATTTACTTACAAGTCACATCACCAAATTCTTCTATGTGATGCCAAAAACTAGCATTGTGTGAAACCATATTTCAGTTCTTAATACTCCCCCACTTGAAATTACTACAATTTGTGGACACACAAGGAAAGCATCAACATGTCTACCATGGAAAACCTTTAAATATTATCCAGTTCAAACCTTCTGTATTCGGACATTTAACCTTACAAGAGCAAAGCAGAAATAATTCACAACTGGGCTTGAGCTTTTGTATAATGCTAAATTTCCCCTTTGAGAAACATAAAGTACGTTCTATCTAAACAATTATTTTAAGACTGTAGTAAAACCAACAGGATTACGTTGGTCATGTAACATAAATGCACTCACAAAATACTTACTTAACAACACAAACTAACCACAAAGTCATACAACAATGATAAATTGTACAGTGAAATGAAAAACATAATGAACAGCATTAGAAATTAGCATTTTTTTTCCTGTGATTACCAATACTAACAATCATAAGTCAGCCAAATATGTCAGGTGTCAGTAGGTGCACCATTGCAGCTTACAGGTTGTCTCGGCCGCAGAGGAGAGGTTAGGAGCACACGCTGATACAGGACATTGTCGCACCCACCACACGACAAACCAACGCAGGATCCCAGATTAGGACTTGAGTGTAGCCATGCAACGGAGGACACCTCAGCACCACACTACTTCAGATGGAGTGGAAAGGTGTGAGGGTTTTTATGGTGGTCTGCCACCAACCCAGAGGTTTTTCCCTGCAGGGTGGAGGGCTTAAATGCAGGCCTGGATGCAGATTAATGTCATACCCAGGACCGAGCAATTGCAGGTTAAGGGCCTTGCTCAGGGCCCCAACAGAGCAGATGCCCTGTTGGCATTTACAGGATTCGAACCGGCAACCTTCCAATTGCCAATGCAAATCCCTAGCCTCAGAGCCACCACTCCTCCCCATGAAGCTGCAGAGCTGGAGAAAATTCTCTCTTTATGGCTTACCAAAATGGAACAACGATTTTATTACCCAAAAGTCCTAGGTTTGTTATTTACAGTAAATGCTTATCTGCAACATCACAGAGTGAATTCTTGGCCTGAGACAGAGCCAATCCTGGGTTCACAGGATGTAGAACTTGAATAACCCCAGTTTGGCTAAGCCTTACAGTACTCAAAGCCATTTTAGCCTCACCAATCAACCAAACATGCATGCCTTTGGAATCTGTAAGAAAGAGACCACAAAGATCAAGACATAACATAAAAACTCTATAGATTTGAAGCCATCCTTCTGGAGCTCAGAAGCAGCAATGCAAACCACTGGGAAACAAAGCACAGAGATTAAAAATAACATAAAATATCTTAAATTGCATTTCATATAATTAGAGATTTATTCTATTACAATTAAAATTGTAAACAGTGTTTATCCATAATTATAGATACTGTAGTGCACTTGAAGTATTTTAGGAATGATTTGGCTTACACGTTTTGTCTAGGGGAGGAATATTTTTAGCCAATTGCTATTTTTAGGCTGTGAGAAGACCCAATTGCAATATTCTTTTGCCTGCCTTTGTTTGCTGGTAACACCATACCTGATATGCTGTTGTAAATGACCATTTTCCTAAATATTGTACTGTACTGTAATATCTCTCCCTCTATTAATTTTCTGACCCACTTATACAGTTAAGGAACACAGAGAGCTGGGGCTTATTCAAGTAACACTGGGCAGAAAGTGGGAACCAGTGATGGACAAAACGAAAGTCCATATAACAGGGCACACTCACAGACTGCCACTGTCAGGTTCGAGTCACCAGCAGATATAAGATGAACAGCTTTGGGATGTGAAGGACAGCAGAAGAATGCATATAGAGTATAAATTTGGTAAAATGAATGTTATCTCATTAGCTCCATTCCAGCTGTGATTACTCATTTGCTAAAATAGCCACACAGTATTTCATTAAACACAACCTTTAGCTTAACAGATATGGTTATTTTAGAAAAACCAAATGTAAAAAAGTTTTCAGGAGGCAGAAATAGATTTTTTTGTTCTACATGTTCTACTTTGTGCTCATTGAAATGAGAAATTAAACATTGCTAAGTCTCAGTGTGCTCAAGGAAGCCTGAGGATGCAGTAAAACTATGTTTATACTTTGCTGAAAATAATAAAGGACAGGATCCTTAAAAACAATTTCAAATGTATTTTTGTAGAATTTTATTTTTTAGATTAAGTGCTTTAGACTATGATTTACTCTTTGCAGTTTTGGCATCAATTTACTCAATCAGATGACCTTTTCAGTATAGCACTTTAATCACCTCAACTATATTTTGACAAGTGATTGGCCTTTTTTCATTAAAAGACACTCTTAACTAGTCATGTGGAGACTGATATTCAGTGCACTGCAGCACTAGTCATGGAAGATGCTTTTATTTATTCTGTGAAACTGTGCCCTTCCATCCATTGTCTGAGCTCAAGTAATTCCTTTACAGGTCACTGGGAGTGGAAATCCATCCTAGTAGCATTAGTTCTGGCCAAACACACACACCATTGGCATGTGGAAGAAGATTAGAATACCATATACAAGATCAATGAGGAAAATGTGGAATTTACAACAAGGTAGTGACTAAGCATGGAGATGAACCAAAATCCTTGCTGTATTGAGACATTGGAGCTGACCATAGTGCCATTGCTGCCCGAGCCACTTTATTTCTTCTCTTATTTTTCCTTGTAATTTTTTTCTGACTCTGTGTTCACTGTTATGTAAATTTTCTGATTCATCTTGTTTTTTCCTGCTGTGCAAATGGAGTACAGGTAGTGACCTAACTTATAGCAAATAATGGGTGCTACCAGCTGAACAAGGAGCTTTCTGAAGTCCTGCAAAAAGTACACTAGAATATTGGGAAACTTCTATTAAAGTATTAGAGAGGGTTTCACAAGTTTATCTGTGACTGTGTAAAACCCCAGCACAATATGGTTGGGCAGCTATACAGCAGCCTGTGTAGGGCTTATCCTGTTATGTTAGTGGTGGCCTCAGAATGGATGTAAATGAAGACCTAAAGACTCTAATGGAAGATCGTTTTTTGAGAGAAAGCTTTTATTTGTCATCCAGTACCCCAGAAGTGGTTCGGAGTTGAACTTTTAAGGCCTCTCCTACTAATAATGTTGCTGAGTTGAGAAGTAAGCAATTGGCAGATGTAAGTAAATGAAGTATAAGGAAGGATGTAGATAAAATATAATGATAGATGAATAAAGAGTATTGTTTGCAGTGTTATGAATAGTGGATCTGCCATACCATGGAGTAGATGTGAATAACTGATATGTAAGTAGGCCAGTGAGCAACAGCCTTTTGTTATTTTACTTTTTAGTTACACTTTGTGTTCCCTATTTTCTGTTTTATTTTTTTATAGGTAACTTACATTTAATAAAAATATTCCTTCCAGTTTTATACTTATAGCCTCCTTGGGTCCATGTTGGGTTTCGGGATTGATTCTGAGCACCCTCTTCATTCCACAACTGTAACTGGTTTGCAGACCATTTTGCACTAGAAAGCTGTTACCAGTCATTCAATAAAGTGGTGGCACTGTGGCAGAGTGGTTAGCACTGCTCCATACAGTAGATCTCCTTCATCTAATTATTTGCTCTTTCTATCTGTGTCTGAATGGATTTTCCTCTGAGTACTCTGGTGCTCTTGGACATGCTAAAGACTTGCTGGTTAGATTAATTGTAAATTTTAGTTTGTGTGTAATTGGGCTCTGTGATTGGTCTGGTGCCCTATCAAGGACTGGTTCCTGTCTAGCTGCTGGGATAGACACTGCCCCCAGCCTAAATTGGATTATACAGGTTTGAGAATGTTTTGTTATAGTATATTATTATGAATACTTTCCCTCTGAAATAAACAGAGGCAAGTTTAGCTCTTCTCTGCTATAAACTCATACAGCATCAGCAGTGCTTACAAGTTTGTTTCTCATTAGCAAAGCATCACATATTCACTCACTTTTTTTGCTTACCCCTAAAGTATAGCTCTTTATCTGCACTTGATTTGTTGTTTGATAAAAAAATATGATATTGTACGCTTTAACGTCCAATCTGTGCAAAATGTTCTCAGCCCCCATGGTATCCCCATTATGAGAATGCAAAATTATTTCAGAAAGCAGCATAGCTGCTCAATACAAATAAATCATTAGTCACTATTGATTTGTGAAATAAAGTGGGCTTTTACACATTTAAAGATGAAAATTAGAGGCACCATTTTGTTTTTTGCATGTTCTTATCAAAAATGCAACAAGTTATTCATGTTTTTAGAATCTTAGGCAAATGAGTCAATTCTTTAAATGAATTATATGCCTTTCTGTACACTGTCTATTCTGCAGAAATTCAGCACTTCTGAAGTATAACCTTCTGTTTAGTGAATCCCATCAATCTTCCTTTTCGTCTTTTTTATATGATGCAGTGGATGTCTCCTTCCTTTCTAATTAGTAATCATCTGCTAATAAGATTAGAAGATGCACACAGGCAGTATTCAAGAAATGAAATAATGCTTAAACAATCTTTGGGCTTAGTGCACACACAAGGACTTTGTATTTGTTATGAGAAATGTAACAATTAAATGCTGTAAATAGTTTGAAGGCTGGCTGCTGAATCTTGTCAGCCTGTGCAAATGCAGTTAGAGAAATTCTGCAGCTGTTTTTTAGGTTGTCACGCAAGCTGTAAGTAGCAAAATTTTAAACTCTTGGATTTGCCAAATTGTTTTCTTATGCTGCCATTATTATCTCTATTATAATAAAAAATCCTGGGACAAGACAAGACTTCTTAGCCTGTGACTTTTTCAGAAAGATACATCATGTCCCACGAGACGAGCCTTTGTGCCAAGAGATTTAACCACGCCCAGGGCTGGAAATAAAAGACAAAGAGTAGATGACAAAGTAGAACATCATAAAGAATTCAAAAATGTTGACGCGATACACATGCAGAGCAGGTTAGAGAAAATGAAAATACTAAAATTCGAAAGTCTCAAAAAAATTATAGTCAAGATCGCATTAGCGCAAACAAATAGAAATTATTACTCTGTGAAATAATGGAACAGCAAAAAGAGATCGAATATATTGTTCGGATTTAAACTTCAAGTCGGAGACTTGTAGATTGTCTAATATGTGTTGCCATCAGGAAAAACTAGTGTTTCTTCCCAATGAAGAAGCATATCCGCGAGAATTAAAAGTTTTGTTGTTTGGTGAAAGTGAAATCCACATACACGAGTGGTAAAGATGTTGGGCCGGGGGGGTTGGTGAGCAAAGTGAGCAGGGGACAAAGCCCCTTAGTATCAATATAAAAAAATGATCATGCTTTCCAGGGGGATTACTACATATGCCAGTTCTATGCACAATGGCACAGTTGTCAGTGCACCTTCCTCACAGCTCCAGAGGTCTGGGTTTGATTTTTTTGCCCAATATAGATACTGCATGTCTGTCCCATGTCTGTTAACGTCTTCTCCTGGTGCTCTGGTTTCTTTGCACAACCTAAACGTTTGAAACTTGCATTAACTGTCAACTCTAAACTAGGGAGATGGATGTGAGGATGTTTGAGTGAGTGATTTCATGGTGTTGCCTCTTGCTTTTTGACCTGTATTTGCAAGACAGATTTCAGGATCCCAATAACGTTTTCAAAATAAACAGATTCAGAAAATGAATACAGGCAGTCCCCGGGTTATGTATGAGATAGGGACTGTAGGTTTGTACTTAAGTTGAATTTTTATGTAAGTTGAAACAGGTACATTATTTCAACAAATGCTACTGTTGACCAACTGTAACCAAATACTCTGCCAATGAATGATGGAGTTTCACCTCTCTCTGACCTTTTTATTATTTCTACTTTACTTTCAATGGTGAAGGTTTTTCTCTTCTTTACTGTATCACCAGCACTTGCATCAGATTTGTGTTTCAGAGACATTGTTGAAGGGTGAAGACAAAAGGTTAAGATGAGCTCTTCTGCACAGCACAGCACACACTATCACAGCAGAAAGGCACCAGTCAACACATCTGATGTACTGACAAGAGACAACTTCCTGCTATGTGCGTAACAGTACAAGCAGGCTTGCTATTGAGAATGACTTGGGGTGGCGAGGGGGATGGGGGTTTACCACTCGCCCACCACACAGTCACCTCCATTACAGTATGCAGCCTGCAGCGTCCGCCCACCGAGAACGAACACGGTGCAGCCAAAGGCGGGTAGTGAATTGCCCAACCCCAATTCAACAGGCAGCCATCTGAGATATACTACAATGCTACCCCTGCCGCCCCGTTCACCCTCAATGGCCTTTGTTCAGCCACAACCGGGTCAGCGCTTGCAGCATCCCCAGGACAAAGATGACGGAACGGCAGTTACTGAGGAGCATGTGTCACAGCTGTGGCCTCGTTTGTAAGTCCTAGGTTGGATGTCTGTAACCTGGGGATTCCCTGTTAGTTGTCCATCTAGGCCAGAGTGAATCCAAGGTGGACAAAACATGCCCAATAATTTTGTGTTTCTCATATTAAACTACAGGGAGGGGTATAAAAAGGGAGAACACAAAGTACAAATAAACAATTGGAAAATCAAAACCCTGATGTCTCTCTGGTTCTTCCTGCATGGGCCTTGGAAATTTTTTGTCAGGTGTGGTGGTTAGCCCACAATAATCACTTTTATCTTCATCACCCCTGTGCCTTTATCTCTATCCTTTACTCTCTTTCTTCTGACAGAGAACACTTACGAAAACCCATCTGTGGTTCAGGTCCGAAAATGAATATTAACTTCTGGGTAAGTGGCGATTAAAGTAATGTGGCAAACAAAGGCAGGGTTTTCAGTGTTAGATCTGGAAGTAAATGCAAGTAACCTTCTGGCATTTTCTCCTCCATTTTAAGGAAAAGAGAAAACCATATTAGTAGCAGTATTTTACTCTCTGTCATGCCCCCGGTTTTGTTTCCCCAAACTACTCTCCATTAGACACTCCCTAGGCGCGCATGTATGATAAAGGACATCTAATTTTTAGATTATTTTGAGATTATTCTGTGGATTGTGAATCTATTTTCTCCTCAATATCTCATTTGATTGACATCTCACCTCCTATTTATTGTTCCTACAGTTCATCTCAAAAACTGTGGGTTGTCTCAGCTATAGACTGAGTGGACCCACTTCCAAAAACAGAGGAGCGTGTCTCTTGCATAGGGTCTTGTTGTCAGTCCACAGTGAACAGATCTTCAATCCAGTCGGTGTTTTCCAATTCCACTTGTTCGCCTATACTTTTTCCTTCATTAGTGCTTTTAGTCTACGGAGGCTGGTGCCACTCTGAAAAATAAATGGCTCTAGTGCCATTGTATAACAGTGTATTTGAAACCACAATATTGGCATTGATAACATGTCTGACAAGCAAAAGATATGAACCATTAAAACTGAGATCAAAAACCTTATGTGAAGACTTGTCCAGTTCGGTCCAAAGCCCAAGAAAACCCAAATCTAAATCAGCAAAGGCAGAAAAAGCATAATAGTAGCCCAGTTATTGAGGGTTAAATATACAGTATATAAGGAACTTGCTTAAATCTATTCAAAATTAAGCCAGAACAAGCCTCAAGAGATATCTGAATAAGAATGACAGTTGTGATTGTGATGCATGACCATCTGCATATTCAAAAGAGAAGGATATTATCGGTGACACAATTATCCAGGCATAGACTAAATCCAAGGACCTTCTCTGTTGTGAAATATAGCAATACAAGTAAATGTAACACTCAAGGATTCTCTCTTTCTCAGACCCCAACTTCTCCGTTTTGAAAAGACATTTGGGGACCTGCTTCTAACTACTGGAATGTCAAACATATGTTCCCAGTCAGAGTGGGCATTGCTCAATACAAAGTGTATGACATTTTCACCTATAATACCCATGAGACTTCAACTGAGTCTCAAGCAAGTCTTTAATTTCAGGTCTAATATGGTTTGTTTGAGGGTGGCACGGTGGCGCAGTGGTAGCGCTGCTGCATCGCAGTTAGGAGACCCAGGTTTGCTTCCCGGGTCTTCCATGTGTGGAGTTTGCATGTTCTCCCCGTGTCTGCGTGGCTTTCCTCTGAGTGCTCCGGTTTCCTCCCACAGTCCAAAGACATGCATTTTAGGTGGATTGGCGATTCTAAATTGGCCCTAGTGTGTGCCTGGTGTGTGGGTGTGTTTGTGTGTGTCCTGCGGTGGGTTGGCACCCTGCCCAGGATTGGTTCCTGCCTTGTGCCCTGTGTTGGCTGGGATTGGCTCCAGCAGACTCCCGTGACCCTGTGTTCGGATTCAGCGGGTTGGAATATGGATGGATGGATGGTTTGTTTGAACTTTGGTAGCCAGCTACAGTTGGCTTTGTGTGGAAACCAATTTAGAAAACAATGTAGAGCAACACTGAGATGTGTTCAACTTGGGCAGAAGAAAAGGCAACAGAAAACATAAATACAACAGACCAAATATACTCAGCCTCATTTAATTAAACAGATTTAGAAACATGAGAAGCTGGGCAGCAGCAGAGTGCCGATACTAGAGGAAAAGAACTTCAGAAATAAGTAACACTGACTTGAATATAGCTTTCTTTAATAAAGCACAGACTTTCGTGTATGTAATCTAAGGGAGTCATTGTGTTGTGTCAAGAAACACTACTTGTTCACAAAGGGCTGTATACAGTATATGGAGAATGTAGTATTGCACTTAATAATGATAGCTCCCTGTACGAGAGTGGGAAAAGATTATGGGCAAGAGCGTCTGAATGTTTTTTTTTTATTCGCCATTGTTACACTGTCCATAAACTGAGTGCTACTTGCAGATTAAACTAGGATTTGATCCAGAAAAAGGTAGCAATGCCATAACACTGATTGAGCACAAAACTGGACACATCTCTGAACAAGTGTATTACTTGTAATTGCCTCCAAAGTAAATTATGCCAGAAGTAATTCTGCTTTTCCATTGTTACAGTTGTGGATGAGTTCTGTACTTCACTGTCAAATTTAACTGACTGCCCACTTCCAGCTGATTAAAAAATAGGGCTGTCCTCTGTTTCCAAGCAAGAGTAATCATTGAAGCCTGATTGCAATGTCTTCTAACAGTAATGGTTTTACTACTTTCTGTAGTTATAAATTACTTGAATTATTTCACTCTTCACATAATCGAATTACCAAATGTACGAAGGAATTGCATCTTTTTAATTGGGAGTCAAGTAGCAGTATCTGTTTAAGGTAATTGCCATTCAATGTCCCCCCCCCCCCCACCCCAAGTAATGTAAAAATCCATTCTCTTTTGTTGCCACTTTAAACAAATGAACAAATGTTGTACATGCATGTACTGACTAAGCCAAATGCCCTCAAAGGAACAAGAGGAAATAACAATAGAGTATATCAATTCTCTGGAGAACTGTTACAGTTTCATTAAAACATTGAAAAGATCCAATCTAAGGCAGAAGGAGCCTAAAAAGAAGAAACCATGCTCTATAATGAAGTTGGAGTAGTGGCTTACTTGAACCTTTATAGTGCATGCCACTTTTGTCCTATGCTATACATGACAAACCTCTGCTGCCATATACTGTACTTGAATAGTTTTCCAAGTTTAAAAGCTTCTGCATAGAATCAAAGGCACAAATCCCTTTTACTCTTTGAATCAAATGCCTCGTTTTCTTTTTCTTTTAAATACATCCTTACTTTATCTAAGGGGTCAAGCCATGCTTTCATTACTTTAGGCCCATAAGCACAGTGACCCATTCTCAGAGTGTGCGTACGTAAGAATGTAATACATCTGGCCAGAGGCTGTGTGCCTTTATTGCTTTGTATGAGTATGAATTATGTTTTTGCAGAAGCACTGTCCTCAGGGTTGAGGGAAAGCTTGGTGTTTATGTAATCAGCCGTGGGTTTTACGTACTGGTTAAATTAAGTGTTGTGAGCAGAAGAATGTTACAGTAGATAATCGTGCTTGATATAGAATAACACACTTATACAAAGTTTATGGTGTTGGATGGTTTATACATTCAGTTAGTTTGGTTACAGTTACCGGTAGTTAAAGTCACTTAAAATATAAGGTACAAATTTAAGTTATTTTTCTGCAACATAATATACCGGTATCTTTATTATTACCATAAACAGTATACAGTATAAGCTAAACAGTTTGTCTGGATAAAATAGTATTAAAATATACCAAGAAAGTGACATATTTTACTCTGATATAATTATTACCATCTATCATTTGTTTAATGTGTAAAAGCTTTATTGTTAAAATGTCATTTTTACAGGCTAGTGCATTATTCCATTTCATCATTTTCTATCCCACACATTTTGCCAAGGGTAACATTGAGTCTGTGCTTAATCTAGAAACTTTGATTGTTATACTGTATAATTTGTTTCAAAGGCTTTTCATTTATTTATCTTTTTGTTCTTTACCTGTTCCCCCATATTTTCGCACAGACAGAAGCCTTATTGTATTTTATGTAGGTTTCCATATTATTCTACTTCATTCTGTTGTAGGTTATACGGCTCTCTGTGTAATACTTGTCATAGAACATTGGAAAAACACATGCTTTGTTTCAAAACGTTTACCCACCAAAAAGGCATAGTGGTTGTCTGCGCCTCATGTGGTGAGCACATCCCCATACGCTACAGACACTCTTCAGGTTAATTATTTAGTGCAGAAAATACAGTATGTGAACTTGAACATCCGCTTTTCTTTCCACACACTGTCATTGTGAGTGAACCCAATCCTAAGGGAACTGCCATTATTTAATCTTGTTTTTTAAAACATATTTTTAACAGTACACAATAGTAATAGTGCACAAAAACACAAACCTATATGGGTTTAAAAAAGGAAATGTGACTGCAAATTAAACAGATCCTTCTACTAGCTTTATGCTTCGTTTGTGGCACACAGTCAGTCAGTTTACTCTATGTATTGTTATTTTATCAGTGGTGATCCTGCTCAGAGCAGAAAAAAAATACAATATATTTTACAAACTTTCAGGTTTTTAAGTTTATAACTCTTGTGGTGGGTTGTTAATGAATTTCTTTTTGTGAATATCTTTCTGATGGTCATAGCTGGCAAAATGTATAGCACGAAGCATGGGTGCCACAGAAAGGGGGCCTTGATACAGGGCAAGATGAGGAGAAACAAAGCAAGCAATTAGTACAATGAGATGCAAATACTGACCTGTGGAATGGTGGTATCAGGCTTTTATTGACATTCAAACGTGATATTATTTTCCTCTAAAGTTAGAGTAATGAGTCCAGATAAATGAAATAAAAAAAACAAAATCCTGAGGTTTAGTAGTTTTGTTCCATTTTTTTAAAATTATAGCCAAAATGCTTAATGGTAACCAAATACATTTAAAACATAATACTGTTATTAGACTTGTGTTATAATGTACTGTATGTCTTCTGCTGAACGCTGAAGAGAGCTGTCTCTAATAATTGACTTTTCAGCCAGGTTTAGGGACTTGGGCTGTCTTTGGCTATGCCTACGATGCTCACAGTCTTCTTAAACATGTTGCTTTTTTACTTTTTCAGTCAGTTCTTTAAATGTTAGATGCTATATGTTTGAACCAACATTTTAGGAAAGTTTTAGATAGTTTTTTCATATTTAGAATTATTATCTGTAGAGGAAATACTTCTAATATAGTTTCATATTATTACCTATTAGAGTTAGCAGTGGTGTTTTTGGTGAAAGTGCTTCTTTTGCACTATTTCAGCATAAACACCGTTTAAAATGCACGTGTTAAACTTTCAGTAAAGAAATCATGACTCCGGAGATGAAAAAAGGAAGACATGCATTGCACCTTGGGTCACCTGCCGACTTCTGGTGCTGAAATTGTGTATTAAATCCTGTGATTCATCCCACACTTTAATTTATTGCCTTCCTGTCTTCTGTACAGGTTAGAATAAATAACAGAATACATAGTTTTATGCAGTTTTATGGACAGTTACAGAAGGTTATGAAACAGGTTAAAAAACTGCGAGGAAGAAAAAGGAAAGCCAACAACCACTCTCCTACACTTGTTCAAATTACGCCCCCTGACAACATATTGTGACTAAGAATGTAGTGTGTTGACACTGAGAGTTCTTCTTCTAGGCAACTGATTTAAGTACTTTTCACTTGCAGAATTAATTTGCATCCATTTTCTCCACTCAGTCTGTCTTTCATAATTCCAGGATCAGTGCCATATTAAAAGAAAGCACGTTTAGTAAAATTTCTCCCAGCAATTGCTTTCAGCAGTGGACTTGTGAACACATTCAAAATTCACTCAAAATGAGCCAATTTTAGAGTTGCAGGTTAAACTAAAACACATATCTATGGGACGTGGGAGGAAAAAATGGAAGAATGCATTAATTGCATCCAATTGGCATGTTATTTACAGGTATTGTTATAAAAAGAAAGTGGGCAGAAAAACTGGGGGAGGCAATGATATCTGTTATTTGTAACCCTGATCTTATAATAAATATAACCAGCAATGCCTCCATGTTCTTTTTTCAGGAACCGTATTGCCAATGTTCAGACAAAAAAAAAAATATTAAGCACAAGTGCCCATTTTGTATGTTTGTACATATGTGTTATATATATGAGGAGTATGCACTGAAATAGCATGTAAGTGGAAGTAATGCAACTTTCAAGTAACATGTTTCTCTTTACGATCAGACAGTGTACCAAAGCATAGCAAAGACATTACAATGTTTGCTTAAATAGGCTACTCCAAAACTTCTGCTGGATTAACTAAAAGCAGTACATTTCTACTTTATTAACTGAATCCTCAGTAACACAGCACATTTTGCATGTTTTAATAAAACTTGGACCATCGACTTTTCTAAATGTACTATTTCCTACATTGAATTTCAAGGTAGGAACTAACCCATAACTTAAAGAAATGCATACTCATGCATACACAGACACTGAGCCCAATTTAAAGTTGAGACCACATACAGTACATCACATACCACATACAGACCTTGAAATGACTGGGAATCTCTAAATTCTTCAGACAGTCATGCTAATGGCTGTGCCACTATGCTACTCCGTCCATTCATTATCCATCCATGTGGGATGTCCACATCCCATCCTAAATACCAGTGTAAAAGGTGAAGTGGAGCAAGTAGACCTTGCAGTACACTGGCCCAGACTCAAAGCCGCCACAGCAAGTACTCGATCTCTATGGCCCTGAGCTGGATAAGGAAGTTAGAAATTATATGCATGGATTACTATTTCAGTCAAGTCATTCACAAAACATTCTATATAGAAAATCCATCCATCCATCCATCCATTATCCCACCCTCTATATCCTAACTACAGGGTCACGGGGGTCTGTTGGAGCCAATCCCAGCTAACACAGGGCGCAAGGCAGGAAACAAACCCTGGGCAGGGCGCCAGCCCACCGTGGCACTATGCTACTGTTTAACAAAAATGACAAGACACAAATTATCATAAAATAGGAAGTTTTGATTTTAATGAAGTCATATCAAAACAATGTTGATTTTATTGTTGCTTCAGATACCTGTTCAGGTACATGTCATAGACCTTCATGACCTTCAGATAAGCGTTTTTTTTCTGCATTCGTGTCATTGTTTCAGCTGTTTCTTTGTAAATTACTTTTATTGACTTAAAAAAGTGATATTGAAAATGCAAAAATTTCGAAAAATTAAAAAAAAAATGACAATCATCTGGGAAGGACATAAATGTGTATAATATCAGAGATTTTGTTCACAATGCAGTGAGTGTGTGTACTTTTTCACTGTCTATCCCTGGATATATAACAATAAGATATCAAGTAGTAAGGCAGCATTAGATATTAGGCACTTCAGAAGTTGTATGTCTAATGTTATTAGGTTTGTACTTGCTTGTATGTAAGTATAGAACATGAAGTAAGAGTATCAAGTCTGGATCCACAATTATTAACAAGCTCATTGTCAGGGGAACAACTGTAGATCTGGGGTTATGTAAACGCTGACCTGAGTGTCACCAGGGCTGCTAGTCAAGAGCCACTGATGTAGGTCATGTGACATTGCAGTAGCATATCCGTTACACCAAGCTTGCAGTTACTATATTTCACAGTGCTTCACTTCCAAGGCTTTCTATTACAATTTTCTTCCCTTGCAGGCTGCAGGTGCTCTTTCCTTCATTTATAAAATATATACTGTATATATAATATATATATATATATATATATATATATATATATTTATTATTGGTAAATATCAGACAAGGTTTGAGGTCTCCAAGATAATAAATACAGGCATACGTGCAGAGTATGTGGGTGTATATACAGTTTCTGCTAAATAATACTAAGAGTATTCCATATCTGTTTTGCCCTTATTTGGGCTTGTCAGGTATACACACTTTTGCATCCCCTTGGTGGCGGGTTTACCATTTTGGCAAGGTGAAGATTGGAGTATTACGTTCTTTTTAAAGTCTGAATCACAATCTTATTATTAGGATGTTACCTACCAGGTAACACTTGTGGTTGGTTGACCATTCAGCAAATATGCACTATGGCTTCTCTCTTCTTGGGTAGAGACGTGATCATCTTGGAGAGACACTTTGACACTTTTGCCCCCTAGTACTTATTAAAGTAGAAAGAGTCTCTAGTCTAATGAGACAAAAATGTAACTCACAGGGCAGAACTCTAAGATCTAAGTCAGGGAAAGACCACTATTCATACAATATATATAGAGTGGTGTGAAAAACTATTTGCCCCCTTCCTGATTTCTTATTCTTTTGCATGTTTGTCACACAAAATGTTTCTGATCATCAAACACATGTAACCATTAGTCAAATATAACACAAGTAAACACAAAATGCAGTTTTTAAATGATGGTTTTTATTATTTAGGGAGAAAAAAAATCCAAACCTACATGGCCCTGTGTGAAAAAGTAATTGCCCCCTTGTTAAAAAATAACCTAACTGTGGTGTATCACACCTGAGTTCAATTTCCATAGCCACCCCCAGGCCTGATTACTGCCACACCTGTTTCAATCAAGAAATCACTTAAATAGGAGCTGCCTGACACAGAGAAGTAGACCAAAAGCACCTCAAAAGCTAGACATCATGCCAAGATCCAAAGAAATTCAGGAACAAATGAGAACAGAAGTAATTGAGATCTATCAGTCTGGTAAAGGTTATAAAGCCATTTCTAAAACTTTGGGACTCCAGCGAACCACAGTGAGAGCCATTATCCACAAATGGCAAAAACATGGAACAGTGGTGAACCTTCCCAGGAGTGGCCGGCCGACCAAAATTACCCCAAGAGCGCAGTGACGACTCATCCGAGAGGTCACAAAAGACCCCAGGACAACGTCTAAAGAACTGCAGGCATCACTTGCCTCAATTAAGGTCAGTGTTCACGACTCCACCATAAGAAAGAGACTGGGCAAAAAACGGCCTGCATGGCAGATTTCCAAGACGCAAACCACTGTTAAGCAAAAAGAACATTAGGGCTCGTCTCAATTTTGCTAAGAAACATCTCAATGATTGCCAAGACTTTTGGGAAAATACCTTGTGGACTGATGAGACAAAAGTTGAACTTTTTGGAAGGCAAATGTCCCATTACATCTGGCGTAAAAGGAACACAGCATTTCAGAAAAAGAACATCATACCAACAGTAAAATATGGTGGTGGTAGTGTGATGGTCTGGGGTTGTTTTGCTGCTTCAGGACCTGGAAGGCTTGCTGTGATAGATGGAACCATGAATTCTACTGTCTACCAAAAAATCCTGAAGGAGAATGTCCGGCCATCTGTTCGTCAACTCAAGCTGAAGTGATCTTGGGTGCTGCAACAGGACAATGACCCAAAACACACCAGCAAATCCACCTCTGAATGGCTGAAGAAAAGCAAAATGAAGACTTTGGAGTGGCCTAGTCAAAGTACTGACCTGAATCCAATTGAGATGCTATGGCATGACCTTAAAAAGGCGGTTCATGCTAGAAAACCCTCAAATAAAGCTGAATTACAAGAATTCTGCAAAGATGAGTGGGGCAAAATTCCTCCAGAGCGCTGTAAAAGACTCATTGCAAGTTATCGCAAACGCTTGATTGCAGTTATTGCTGCTAAGGGTGGCCCAACCAGTTATTAGGTTCAGGGGGCAATTACTTTTTCACACAGGGCTTGTGTGTAGGTTTGGATTTTTTTTTCTCCCTAAATAATAAAAACCATCATTTAAAAACTGCATTTTGTGTTTACTTGTGTTATATTTGACTAATGGTTAAATGTGTTTGATGATCAGAAACATTTTGTGTGACAAACATGCAAAAGAATAAGAAATCAGGAAGGGGGCAAATAGTTTTTCACACCACTGTATATATATATATATATATATATATATCTCCCTAAACACCTAACACAGACATGCTTGAACACAAGTGTAAAATAACCAAGAGGATTTATTGTGGGAAACTCTTTGCAGGTAAGCATTTGCCACCACAGCCTCAGTATAAAGCACAGTATATAGCACTCAGCAATACTTTCTCTTCTTTTCTTTGTCTGCCTCTCTCATTGCCTCCTCCTCTACTCCACAAGCCTCCTCCTCTTCCTTCCTCCTGACTCTGGCTCACTTAGTTCTGGCAGGCAGTTCCTTTTATCCAATCCCCAGGAAGTACATCAGGTGATAAGAAGCTGTGGCTCCAAAACACTTCCGGGTGAGGTTGGAGACCTACAGAGTAGGGACTCCCAAATCCCACAGTTACTCCCAAATCCCACTGCTACTCCAGGTAAACCCTACGGGACCCAACAGAGCTGTCCCCAAGGGCTACAATACCTGGCATTCCTTGTGGGCACTCATGCAGGGATCCCAGTCTGGGTTGGCTGTCATCTAGTGTCCTTGGGGAGGCAAAGCTGCAACATCAGAGGCTTCGCCTCAGGCGCTGATGTCTGAAGTTCGATCCCCATAAGGGGATGCAAAAGTGCATACACCTGACGAACCCCAATAAGGCCAAAACACATGGTGTGTACTCATTGCATTGCTTGGCAGATACTGTAGATAGATAGATAGATAGATAGATACTTTATTAATCCCAAGGGGGAATTCACAATTCACTGTATCATATGTGTGTGTGTGTATATATATATATGTGTGTGTGTGTATATATATGTGTATGTGTGTGTGTGTGTGTACGCGTTTGTGTATACCTGTATATGTATACTAATGAGCAATTACCTATGTGAATTATATTAATTATATTATTCCAATGGAAGTGAAAGCTATAGAAGATGTCCCTAGCCAATACACAGGTGGTGGTTGCAAATCCTATCCTCTGCATGAGAACATGTCATTTTTGCTTTCTCAGGCAGTGTTGTCAGTGCCTACTGACTAATAGCATAATTCTACTTGCTAGCACAACTTTAGATAGCTGGAAAAGACATGTTACTGTTGCCTGGTAACAAATCTGTTGAGAGTGAACAGTGTTTAGAAAAAAAGTGCATGGAGGTGAAAAGAGTTTCTATAAATGTTTTAATGCAGATCTGTAAAGTAAGCCAATTTAATTTTTCAGACTTTTACTCTTACTTAGAGATAAAAATGAATACTATCATTTTGCAAAGGCCCAGGACACCAGATGTGAAAGTAGTTAATTTCAGGGTGCATGCATGTAGGATATTTAATGCGCTTTAGCAGCTCATATATCAGTAAACAAATTAATTCTGGGTCCAGTACCTGTGAAACTGAAGTGTGAATCATCAAACTGTAACCCCTAAAATTAAGAAAAATTAAATATTTATACAGTATACATACAGTATATAATATTTGCATTTGTATGCATGAGACTTTTATATGCATATTTTCTGTGGCCAGAATGACTAATAAAATCTGAAGGGTGTTTTAAATCTTTGCCCATGACTGCTCTCCAGGTCTCTTGATGTCCTTCTAGATCTACTTCACAGTCAGAATCTGCTCTCCATTTGTATCTGGAATATTAGGCTACTTCTCTTCTGTTGGCAGTGTCCATGAAATCTCCAACATAATGTTGGCTATAAAGGGCCCAAGCTTCATAGTATTCCTTCTATAATGGAAGGAGCACCATTAGTACCACTTACCGCTTAACTCCCGTTCTGTACCAACTGGAACTTTTGCCAGGATGACTGTTACCTTCTTTACAGCAGGTACAGTAAATATTTATCTCCATTGATAAAAATGTTTTGCATATGTTGTGATATTTGTTTTTTTTTTTTAATAGTAGCTCACAAACCTTAAAAGGTGCAGTGGTAGCTCTAAATCTAAGGATCTGCTGTAGTATTTCAAAGGTTGCTGGTTCAAATCCTGTTAGTGCCAGAAGGGATTCTACTCTGTTGGGCCCTTGATCAAGGCCTTTGACCTGTAAATTGTTCCAGGGCGTTTTACAATGGCTGACCCTACGCTGTGACCCCCAAAATGCCATGCAAAGAAAAAAAAGAAAATTTCCCACTGTATTAATCCGAAATCAAAATAAATAAATAAAATCCAGTGCTATTTAATAAAATATTGCATTTGATCAGTTTGTCTTAGACTTTACATAAACATTTATAAATACCATGGGGACTATTTGATATAAAGCTTTGAGAATTTTCATATAATTTAAATTTACTGTTTATTTTAATGTGTTGTTTGGTGTGACAATCTAAATCTGATCCAAATGCTGGTTTAAAAATATCATGTAGTTCTTCTTCAGAAATGAATTATTGTTTATAATGTAAACTGTACCATGCCAATATACTGGATATTATTCATGGTGCATTTACAGAATTACTTTATTAGTGTGGGATACCAAGATGAATGAATTGGATGTGCTGTTTACTACAAGGGTGACCACAATAAATATATTCCGATTTTGCTATCTTAAACTTTAGACCTCAAGAGTTGCTAAATTTTCATTGACTATACACAGGGTTAGAATATTGCATTAATTTCATTAAGTGTCTAGTTTTAAGTAAAAGATTTCTACTTTATTGACATATCTGTCACATCTATCAATTAACCAGCTTAATATAGCTCATTTCCTAGAGAGAAAGATCATAAAGCAATTTAATTGAACTGGCATTTCACATGTAGGAACTTATTTTGGTAACAATGGTTGCAAGGCCCAAAGTATGTCTGAAGGCGACAGCAAGTCATCAAGTCACACCAGGCAGATTTAATTTTGCAAGTGATCCTCACAATGGGACTTTGAACTGAGATGGGCATTTGGAGAACTGTGTAAATCAAGAGGACTACATGCAAACTCAACACTAAGGGGTAACTTCGTTAATCCACCTGGAGTCCAAGCAGGGGAGGTGTTAATGCTGTCTTCCACACTACCATACAGGTGCTGGTCATAAAATTAGAATATCATGACAAAGTTGATTTATTTCAGTAATTCCATTCAAAAAGTGAAACTCGTATATTAGATTCATTCATTACACACAGACTGATGTATTTCAAATGTTTATTTCTTTTAATTTTGATGATTATAGCTGACAACTACTGAAAGTCCCAAATTCAGTATCTCGGAAAATTAGAATATCAATTAAGACCAATGCAAAAAAAGGATTTTTAGAAATGTTGGCCAACTGAAAGGTATGAACATGAAAAGTATGAGCATGTACAGCACTCAATATTTAGTTGGGGCTCCTTTGGCCTGGATTACTGCAGCAATGCGGCATGGCATGGAGTCGATCAGACTGTGGCACTGCTCAGGTGTTATGAGAGCCCATGTTGCTCTGATAGTGGCCTTCAGCTCTTCTGAATTGTTGGGTCTGGCGTATTGCATCTTCCTCTTCACAATACCCCATAGATTTTCTATGGGGTTAAGGTCAAGCGAGTTTGCTGGCCAATCAAGAACAGGGATAACATGGTCCTTAAACCAGGTACTGGTAGCTTTGGCACTGTGTGCAGGTGCCAGGTCCTGTTGGAAAATGAAATCTGCATCTCCATAAAGTTCATCAGCAGCAGGAAGCATGAAGTGCTCTAAAACGTCCTGGTAGATGGCTGCGTTGACCTTGGACCTCAGAAAACACAATGGACCAACACCAGCAGATGACATGGCACCCCAAACCATCACTGACTGTGGAAACTTTACACTGGACCTCAAGCAACATGGATCCTGTGCCTCTCCTCTCTTCCTCCAGACTCTGGGACCTTGATTTCCAAAGGAAATGCAAAATTTACTTTCATCAGAGAACATAACTTTGGACCACTCAGCAGCAGTCCAGTCGAGACGCTTCTGAAGCTGTCTCTTGTTCAAGAGTGGCTTGACACAAGGAATGCGACAGCTGAAACCATGTCTTGCATACGTCTGTGTGTGGTGGTTCTTGAAGCACTGACTCCAGCTGCAGTCCACTCTTTGTGAATCTCCCCCACAGTTTTGAATGGGTTTTGTTTCATAATCCTCTCCAGGGTGCGGTTATCCCTATTGCTTGTACACTTTTTTCTACCACATCTTGTCCTTCCCTTCGCCTCTCTATTAATGTGCTTGGACACAGAGCTCTGTGAACAGCCAGCCTCTTTAGCAATGGCCTTTTGTGTCTTGCCTTCCTTGTGCAAGGTGTCAATGGTCGTCTTTTGGACAACTGTCAAGTCAGCAGTCTTCCCCATGATTGTGTAGCCTACAGAACTAGACTGAGAGACCATTTAAAGGCTTTTGCAGGTGTTTTGAGTTAATTAGCTGATTAGAGTGTGGCACCAGGTGTCTTCAATGTTGAACCTTTTCATAATATTCTAATTTTCTGAGATACTGAATTTGGGACTTTCATTAGTTGTCAGTTATAATCATCAAAATTAAAAGAAATAAACATTTGAAATACATCAGTCTGTGTGTAATGAATGAATCTAATATACAAGTTTCACTTTTTGAATGGAATTACTGAAATAAATCAACTTTGTCATGATATTCTAATTTTATGACCAGCACCTATACATCTGTTTCAGAGAAATAAGGGCCATTATTGCACAACACATCAATACATAATGTAGTGCTGGGTGGTATGACCAAAATTCTGTATCACAGTATTTTTCAAAATGATACCGGTTTCATGGTATTCAACGGTATTTTTTCCCATGCATGGGTGGATGTTTGGTGGAAACCAAATTTTCCACTGCAGTTTCTGCAGTAGACTTGCTAAGAATAACCTGTTCCACTGTCATGAGCATTGTACATTGTACAAAAAAACATTTTAATGTGCACACAAGTATTAATACAGGTTTGCATGGCCCCATAAAGTGATTGTTTTCAAGAGGGTGGCACTAATAAAGAGAAGGAATCACATTGCATGACAGTTGCAGTCAAAATATAGAACCTTTTTATTGAACACATTTTGCAAACAGCTTAAACTATAATTTTGACATCATATTTTCAACTATCCAAAGAGGCATTTAGACATAGTAAAATAGTCAGAGGTGCGTTTCAAAAGTTGTATTGCACTGAGCATGTCTTAAAAAAGGAATAAATAGTAAATATTTTTTGTAAACCAACTACACTTTCTGTTAATGTTATCAATCTCAGTCCACTGACATGTTAGCTATATGGACTGTAATGACGTTGGTTATCTCGATCCAGCGATTGCTTTTTTTGTCGTAGGCAGTCCTCTAACAAATGTGTCTACAAGTGACGTCTGACTCGAGTGTCCTCCCGCTTTTTCAGTTTTACCTGAGAGCGTGGAGGGTGCCAATCTTAGTTCCATACATTCATGGCACTCCAAAACATGTTTGCGGCTAAAGTGGTGCAGCAAATTGCTCGTATTGCTGCCTCCGGCAACAACTTTAGCTCAACAGAATTTACAGTAAATAGTTGTTTGGTCTACATCCAACCTTTTAAAACCAAAGTATCTTTAGACAACAGACACAGCTCCTTTTATCAACAAAGGCTCTTCTGTGTCATCATGTTCAACTTTATTGTCTGCTACAGCTTCAGTTTCATAAAACGGTTTTCGGTATGAACTGGTATACCTTCCAGCACTAACATAATGTTTGGGACACCCATGGGAATATGTGTGTGATTGCCTTACTGGTTTGTACAGTAAGTTGTATGTGATCCCAAAAAAGGTAATGATTGAGGTGATCAGGCTTTCTGCTTTATCTGTGTGGAAGTGCTTTGCCTAAACAATCTTCCTAGCAGTTCATGGAGAAGTTAATGAAAGAAGTACAAAAGGTAGACTGTCATTAAACAAAACCAACACTAAGTTACTATAAATGTGCTTATAATAACACCCACATAGCACAACGTTCCCAACAGTTGTGAAATGTCGTCCTTCATTTTTGTTCATTAGTACTGCTCATAAGATTAGAAAAACTCAGTTCTCATACTACATAATAACTTTAGAAGCTAGAGCTCCAGAGTTTAAAAAAGAGAGAAACTGTAGATTAAATGGGACGGAGGCTGGATTATCTGTTATGGGAAATGAGTGATGGCAATATTTGCCTTAATGAAGGGCAATCACATAAGTACACCCACATTCACCAATACATTACCAGTTCAGAGTAGCCAATTACTGTAATGTCACCCTCCTTTTGTGACGAGGGGGGAAATCTGGGGCACCTTGACAAATACCCACACACTCACAGGGCAAATATAAAAATGTGCCATATGGAGAGTTCCTTGAATGACAACAACACTAACTACTGTGCCACCATGTTGCTCTGTAATAAAGTGAAAGGGAGTGACTATAACTTTCAAAGCTAAAGGTTAACAGACTAAGATGCAAAATATTTTGCTTATTTAGCCAGGTGAATCAGTGCAAGATTGGAGGTTAAAGGGGATGGATGTGCAGTGTGAACTAAAAGTGTTAAGATATGTGGCCAGTTTGATGGAACGAAGGGAAATTGTTTCTAATGGATGGTAGTAAAAAACTAACCTGTGAGAAGGTAGATAGAAAAGTCATGAGAGGATCCTTTTGTGTTGCGTATGTCATTGTATAGCACAGATTCAATCAACCATCTTAGGGTTTATTTGTTTTTTGTAGGTGAATTCACAAGATATGTCTGAGCTTAGGAAAAAAAAAGGTTAATGGACTGGGCTTGTGTGGGGTCAACCAATTTCTTTGTAAGTTTTTTATCACATGCTATTGCAATGTAATATGTATTACTTTAAATATACTGTTGTTTTTCAGGTATATTGTATTTTGTCTCAATGTATTTGCTATTATGTACATAGAAATGTTTGTTTTAGCATATAGTACTTAATTATTGCATAATGGGCTTATTTTCATATGCTGAAGTGATTGAGCCTATGATACTCTGATGCCAAAAACAGGCCATTTATTTCAATAAATGTTTGTATATGCCTTGAAAAAGCAAAGATACACTATAAAGATCATAGTGTGGCTATCATGTATTCACAGCTGTTCACCGTAGTATGTCCCCTTCAGGTTTGTAGGTTAGCAGCGTTTTTGTTATTTTTCAGCATGTGTTTTTTATTGTGGTACAATAGGCACAGGTCTTCAAACAGACTGAAACCTTTATGCATTTGTTTGACTTTTTTCACCTAACTAGTCTTTGTACGAGAGCACAATGCCATAACATCAAATTAGGCTATATAAAAGGATCTGCCTCTGAATAATTTATAGAATGAGATAGTAAGGAAATTGTTTGGCTGTGTATGTAGCACTATACGCCCAAGACAATGTACTGCTTTTCTTTTCTTACTCGGATTGCTAATATTTATTCCCTGTGTCAGTTGTTCAGGCTACCTATAAAGCGTATAAGTGAAAATGCATTATTATTTAAAAAAAAAAAAAAGAATTATTTAACTTAGAATGAGTGGCTACTAAAAGACTAATACATGCTAATAAAGCTTATAAAAATCTTCCTAGTTAATATATAAAATATTTCAGTATTCTTACAGTTGAGGTGTTTAATGTATGAAATTAATATAATTATAAACATGTGTATGTATATATATATATATATATATATATATATATATACATACACCTTCCTCATACCCACAGACACAACACAGTCCCAAGTACACAATATACACAAATATTTGCTCTTCTTTCGCACCACCTCTCCTTCCCAGCAACCGTGTCCTCCTCCACCCGACTGGCCCCTGAGTGGTGGTCACTGGCTCCCTTTATAGTTCACCCGGAAGTGCTCCAGGTGCTTGGTCCCTGATTTCCAGCTGCACTTCCAGGTGTGATGAATTGGCTGCCCACACGGGCTCAGGAGTCTCAAATACAGCGCACCCTGGCGGTACCTGTGAGACCCAACAGGGCTGCACCCAACTCCAATTCCCAGGATGCCCTGTGGGAAGCCGAGGCACTATTCCACCCCAGGGAGGCAGCCAACAAGCATTCAGGGGGAGGTATTGCAATGTCCATGGCTGCTCCCCCTGAATATAGTGTGCAGGGGCGTCCCGGCTAGGTAAGGATGCCAAGTGCCTGTCACAATATATATATATATATATATTATTATTATCCTGCTGTGGTCATTGGCAGTGTCTAGTTTGTATTTTATCTCCATATCTGTATGGATTTTCCTATGGGTACTCCCAATTTTTGCCCCAGTACCCCAAAAGCAGTTTGTGTTTGGTTAATGGAAAAATCCAAATTGGTCCCGTTTACTATACACTAACAGTTACCATAATAAGGAAATAATAACACTAAGACTAGGAGTTCAATAAAATGTCTGACAGATTAATATTTAAGTATAAAAGAAATCTTTTCAGTCTCATATGTAGTAACAGGCTACAACCATACAGTGTGAATAGTTATAAAGAATAATACATCCATCCATCCATTATCCAACCCACTGAATCCGAACACAGGGTCACGGGGGTCTGCTGGAGCCAATCCCAGCCAACACAGGGCACAAGGCAGGAACTAATCCTGGGCAGGGTGCCAACCCACCGCAGGACACACACAAACACCCCCACACACCAAGCACACACTAGGGCCAATTTAGAATTGCCAATCCACCTAACCTGCATGTCTTAGGACTGTGGGAGGAAACCGGGGCGCCCGGAGTAGACCCGTGCAGACACGGGGAGAACATGCAAACTCCACGCAGGAAGGACCCCGGAAGCGAACCCGGGTTTCCTAACCGCGAGGCAGCAGCACTACCACTGTGCCAACGTGCCACCCCCAAAGAATAATCAAAACAGTCAAATAGATGAAAAAAGTCAACAACCAGAGATTTTTATCAAGTAGATGTTAATGCAGAGTTGTCCAGCCATAATGCACTGCAGAAGATACAGGCTGAAAACATAGTCTTGCCAATGTGTTTCATACAATCATACAGCTATGCATATTCACCATACGAATCACAATCAAATATTATTATGTGTTAGTATTACATTAGGCTGTTTTAATATACATTTTTATATATAGCGAAAAATACTAGTGAATTGCCTACCAAAGATGATAGTAAAGGGTCAATGTAGGGGCAAAAAACTGCTTTGCTTAATGTTGTTCTCTGCTTTAAAGATATGAGTATAAAATTATAGAAAAAGAATGGGTAAAAGATAAAATACCAAGAGTAAACATTTAATTATTCACTCACAAACAGATAGGTTAAAACACCTATGCTGGCGAGCAAGAGATCAAAATGTTCCTGAAGTCTAACGATGGATAGATGGAAACACAGAATAAGGTCTAATTGACTCAAGTTAATGTGTGTATGGGCTGGATAGTTCAACAGTTAAACTAGTTATTGTGCAAAATAAAAACATGTAATACATAATTTTACTTAATACAATACCTAGTTATTTAATAATATAGTTTAAAGGAACCATTAAATGTTATAAAACATAATAAGGGACTAATCATCATTTTAACTAAGTATACCATAGTGGAATGAAACTTCCCCAGTTAATTACTAGAATGTTTAAATGATTTCATTGTGTGACTGATTCAAATGTAGGAGGAATATTCTTTTTATTCCCAATGATTCTTTATGATTCTTTATTTGATATAGCTGTGTAAGCCCGTGCTGTAAAAAGCACGGGGTCCTAGAAATTATTGAAATTGTCAGAAAAAAAAGTGAAATGTGGAGATCTTAGGTAATCGAAAGGAACTACTCTGGGCGTCTCTGTCCTAGGAGGTTTCTTTTTGCCAACGTGCTTGCATCACTTGTGTATTAGCGGCGGGAGAAAAAGTAAAGGGGATACCATTTTGCCGATATGCTTGCCACACTTCTGTAATAGCTGATAAGCAAGAGACTCTCTCTTCTGATGTTTCGTTTTGCCAACCTGCTCACCTTGCTTGCATATCCTCATAGGTTGAGTCCTTAGCCTGACTCCACCTGTCACTTCCGGGCATAGACGTTTATATATAAGATTCTCTTTTGTCAAGCCCAGTACCAAAATGTTTAGGTTTGAGTCTGTGAAGTTACTTAGTAAAAAAATACAAAAATTAAACTAACTATATTACTGTTCAGTCTGTGCAGTTAGCCTCAATTGAATTCTGTTTGTCAGGTTGATAGTTTTTTTTTAAATAAAAAACTAGTTTTATTGATTGCAATTATGTACTTTAATGAAATAAATTAATTAAAACATAATGATGACTTCACAAAACTATTTTATACTTGAATTGGTTTAGAATAGATAACAGTTCTTATTTTATTTTCAAGGGTATCAGTCATGATGCCAAACAAGTGAGTTGGACAGACTAGAATTCTCCAATCACAGTATCAGACTTCAGCTCCTCATGAGGAATTCCCAAAACACCCTAGGGCCAATGAGAGTTGTAGTCTTTTCAGGCTGAGTATCCTTCAATAGACTGTGCATAGTACTGTGTCAGTGGAAGAAGACCAAAACCACTTCTGGCTCCTTGTGATCCTAAAGAGCAGTGACACTACACCAAGGTCTTTGTTTAGTGTCTGGTTTTTCATACACTAAGCTCTGCAGAGGAACTCAATTATACTATATCTCCCAGTGACATCATTGTTAAGGTCACTATCTAATTCTTATGGTGAGAGTACGTATAGAAAAATATAGTACTAACTGGTAAATTGAATACTTCGTCTGAGGCCTTATATGTGACTTTGCCACCATTGTCCAATTAAACCCCCTCGTATTGCTGTCATTGAACTAATCTGTTGGCCAGTCTCACAGTCACTTTAGCTCTCACTTTTGAATAAGCTCTTCAGACACTTCGGCTCATCCAGGCTCATCCACTTGTTGTAGATACCCAACAACCTCTCAGCTATGGAGATTAGATTATTATTTTTGTGAAGAATACCAAATCTTCTGATACAGAGGTGCTTATTCTAATCCCAGCCATACCAAACTTTGGTTTGAACCATTCCATTGCTCTGTTGACATCAGTTTAATGGGGGACCAAGAGTGCAATAGCAAAGTTCTTTTAAATAGAAAAACTGACTTCTCCATGATATCCTGCCATTTATAAGAGAGGAGGCAAGACACAGACAGGTCTATACCCAGTTTAAATTGATTTAATTCTTAATAAACTATTTCATTGTCACAAGGTACTACAGCTTTTCCCAAAAGGAAGCAATTTTATAGCATATATTGGACGCCTGTGCTGCACAGGACTCACTCACTCCATACATATACCCACATTTTTTAAATTGTCAGTTAACCTAATATGTGTGTCTTTAGGAAGTGGAAGAAAAGCAGGAATAGCCAGAGGAAAAAGAACACAGATAAATGGAGAATTTGAAAACTCCACACACCTACTCCCTGCAAACAGGGATGGGTTTCAAACCAAGAGCTCTGCATCTATGTGGTGCCAACATAATCCACTACACCAAAAACTTCACTCATGGTCCTGCAAAACCACAGTGGCTGGAGGTTTTAACTTCAACCATTTTTTTAATTAGAACTCATTTATTTGTTGCTACAGAAATACTTTCTTAGATTTAATTTAAGTTAACTTGCTTGTTATGATTCAGGACCCTTAATTGCCTATTTTACTTTTAAATAGCTGTATTTATAGTATGTTTAAATTGTGTCCTGTTTTCTTAACCAACGACCAGTAATAAAGAAATGCAAAAAAAAAAAACCACCAAAATTACAATAGCGAATCTGCTTCATGAAGTATTACTTCTTAATAAAATGTTTAGAAATAAATGAAAGAGAAATGTGAAGGACCGAGAAGTATAAATCTGTTATGGTCACAAAACATAAGCATGATGTCCTCATGAAAGTAAACTCTACAATGTAAATTTGTTTTGGATGAATGAAAGCACTAACAAAACATATAGCTAAATACCAAGTTTCATTATCAGCAAGGACTGTCTTCTAGTTATAAAACCTGTTGGAACGAAAACCTGCAGCCAATGCAGCTCTCCAAGACCTTGAGTGAAGATAATTGCACTACGATATGTTGCCTATAGTGATATTATGAAGTGTAGCAATTTTTACTGTGCCTCCTCTCCAGACTTCATAACGAGCTCTAGTCCTTGCACCAGAACAAATATTATTGAGTACTGGTCAGAATAAGGTCCATCATTCAGTCAAGAAACACTGATGTTTGCCATTGGTAATTTGTAATCATTTTTTAAACATATTCTACATGGTAGGAAAACAATGATATTCGACATGCAGGTGAATGAGATGAGGAGCTTTTTCGATAGGACTTGCGGTTTAGTTTCTGGGCTAAATGTTTCTCTGTGCACAAGGGTATTTAAAAAGCAATATTATGAGGCCAATATAGTTGAGTAATTTATGAGGGAAATTAAAATGACCACAAAATGTTCTTCAATAAACACAGTCACTTTATTAATTATGTACGAGTGGCTTTGCTTGCCCTGCAGCATTGTTATTTGAGAAGCCCTGTAGCTTTTACATGCCCTTTGGGACAATAGTTCGGTGATGGATGCTTTGTTCTGAATTTCAGAATAATACGTAACAGAATAGCACACCGAAAAATGAATAAATGAGACAAGAAGCTTTGTGTATGGGTGTCCTTTCTTACTAAATGTATGGTATAGTATGTACTATATTCAGTACGAATAGTGGAAAGGTTATTAATTAGATAAGCAAACTAGTCTGGGCTATTACCTCATAGCTCCAGAGTCCTGGGTTCAAATCTTGGTGCCCATATGTTATCTGCATGGAGTTTTCATATTCTCCCCATATATTTGTCAGTATTTCTTTGGGCACTTAAGTTTTCTTCCCATATCCCAAAGACGTATGTGTTTGTGCGTGTGCCTGTGTGTGTGTATGTTAGTTAACAAGTGACTGTAAAATTGGTTTTAAGTTGCATTCAACTGGTGCTGTATGCAGACTTTGCTCCCAGCTTCCTTCTGGTTTGTCCCCAGATAAGCTCTGAATTCTCATGAGCCTGAACTGAGTTAGAATTACCAAAAATGATGAAATATTGGTTGGATAACTGTATTTGCATAGTGACTTCTACTGAATACTATCTTAATGTAATTTACAAATAGATAGATAGATAGAAACTTTATTACTCCCAAAAGAAATTGAAGGATGACAGCAGCAAACAAACAAGGCACAAATATACATATAACTAGAATTATGATAATCTTATATATAATAAGAAGGTACTAAGCTGAGCTGAGCAGGCTCCTGTCAATCATGGAGAATCCACTGCATCCACTGAACAGTATCATCTCCAGACAGAGGAGCAGCTTCAGCGACAGACTGCTGTCACTGTCCTGCTCCACTGACAGACTGAGGAGATCATTCCTCCCCCACACTATGCGACTCTTCAGTTCCACTTGGGGTAGTAAACGTTAACATTATACAATGATATTGCCTGTTATTCCTGCCTTGCACTCTCCACTCTGCATTTAACTTGCACTACATTTTGATCACTATTTAATTAATATAGTTTTTATCAGTATGCTGCTGCTTGAGTATGTGAATTTCCCCTTGGGATTAATGAAGTATCTATCTATCTATCTATCTATCTATCTATCTATCTATCTATCTATCTATCTATCTATCTATCT
>JANRMT010062813.1:30944634-30979823 GCA_026402145.1 Polypterus bichir lapradei | reverse complement strand
TCTATCTATCTATCTATCTATCTATCTATCTATCTATCTATCTATCTCAAATACACATATAAGAAGAATTCTGTATAAGTAAATTAACAAAGTGTAGATATTTACTAACTCTAAAGCAAGTACAATTGCAAATGCTTAGCACCAATCAACCACAATATTAAAACCACCTACCTAATACTGTGTAGGTCCCCCTTGTGCCGCCAAAACAGTTCTGTCCTATTCCGTCAACAGTTCCTATTAAGGAATGGACTTCACAAGACCTCTGAAGGTGGTATCTGGCACCAATACGTTAGCAGCAGATACTTTGTGTCCTTTAAGTTGCAAGGTGGAGCTTCCATTGATCGGACTTGTTTTTCCAGCACATCCCACTGATGCTCGATTGTATTGAGGTCTGGGGAATTTGGAGGCCAATTCAACATCTTGAACTCTTTGTCATGTTCTTGAAACCATTCCTGAACTTTTTTTGTACTGCAGCAGGATGCATTACATTGCTGAAAGAGGCCACTGCTATCAGGGAATAACATTGCCTAAAAGGAGTGGACTACAGCAATCCTTAAGAAGGTGGTATGTTGTGAAGTAACATCCAAATGAATGCCCACTGTAGGCACTTTTGGCACTGGACAAGCATTGGTGGGGGCACTGTGACCAATATGCAGCTACTCAGCCCCACAGCAAGCGGTAATGCTCTCCACATGCATCAGTGAGTCTTGGATGCCCTTGACCCTGTTGCTAGTTCCCTGGTTGTATTTCCTTGGATGACTTTTGCTAAGTGCTAACCACTGCGTACCCAGAATACCCCACAAGAGATGTTCTGACCCACTCGTCTAGCCATCACAATTTGTCCCTTGTCAAAGTCACTCAGATTCTTGCGTTTGCCCATTTTTCCTGCTTCCAACACATCATTTTCAAGACGTGACTGTTCACTTGCTGCCTAATATATCCCACCCCTTGACAGAAGCAATTGCAAAGAGATTTTATTCACTTCACCTGTCAGTGGTTTTCATGCTGTGGTTGTTCGGTGTATAAGTTACAGTTTTAAAGTACAGGATGTCAATCACTGGCACGGTATGTTTGCACAGTATTGCATATAGCATTATTATCTGCTAGACCAGCTCAGCACCATTCAGCAAACATGGAACAAGACCACCTGGGCCAAGGGGTGACTCATTATAGAGCCTGATGGCTGAGGGTAAAAAAAACAACCTCACATAGCGCTCATTGGATGTTGTCTCAGTTCTCTCAGTCTGTTACTAAATGTGCTCCTCTGTTTGTTAAACTCATACAGGGGCTGAAAGTCATTGTCTAGGATATTAAGCAACTTCCTAAATGATCTCTGACCCCTTTCCTCCAGTGAGTCCAGCCTAACTCCCAAGATTGAACTACCATGTTTAATGAGTTTATTTATTCTCCTTCACTAATGCCATTTCAAAAGGACACTACCACATAGAAGATGACAATGGCCACTGCAGACAGGTAGAAAACATATAAGAGTGGCCTTCATAAACCAAATGACCTAAACCTACTTAGGAGATAGAGACGACCCTGACCCTTCATGTATACAGCCTATGTGTTAGTACCCCACTGAAACTTGTTCAGAAGCACCCCGGGGTATTTGTATGTCCAAACCACCTCCACATCTCTGCATCATCGGTGACAACTGGAGGCAGCGTGGGCTTGACCCTGCTGAAGTCTACTTGAGTACAGTTGTTAACCACCACCAACTCACTCATTTTCCTCTTTTCAGCTTCCTACCTTCTCAGATCTTGCCTGTAAGTCTAAGCCATCCACCTGTCAACTGAACCCCCACCCTACAGTTCTGGTCAAAGCCTGCCTCCCCTCTCTGGTCCCTCTTATTTCTGCTATAATCCACTCTTCTCTCACTACTGGTACTGTTCCTTCATCTTTTAAAACTGCTGCAATAACCCCAATACTGGAAAAAACTGGTGCTGATCCGACTAATTTCAGTAATTTTCGTCCTATTTCTAATCTTCCCTTCATTTCCAAAATTCTTGAAAAAATAGCAGCTATTCAACTTCATTCTCATTTATCTCAAAATAATTTATATGAACAGTTCCAGTCTGGTTTTCGTCCCCTCCACAGTACAGAAACGGCACTTATAAAAATGACTAATGACCTCCTTATGGCAGCTGATTCTGGTTTAATTACTATTCTCATCCTTCTTGATCTGAGTACAGCCTTTGACAGTATTTATCACACTACTCTTCTCAATAGATTATCTTCGATTGGCATTACCCACATATCACTAGATTGGTTCAGAACCTACCTCTCAGGCCGCACTCAGTTTGTTCAGCTTAAAACTTTCACATCCCAACCCACTGCTGTTACTTCAGGTGTGCCCCAGGGCTCTGTCCAGGGACCCCTCCTTTTATTATTTACCTAATTCCCCTTGGCAATATCTTTCATAAACATAACATTAGCTTCCACTGTTAAGCTGATGACACTCAGCTCTGTCTCACTAGAAAACCTACTGCTTCCTTTCCACCCTCCTCACTTATTGATTGCATAGCAGAAATCTGTCCCCTTCATCCGTCTTACCGCTATGGGGAGCAGAACTTTCATTTGCTCTGCTCCCCAGCTTTGGAAATCACTACCACCTGAGCTTAGAAATATTGAATCATTTTCACTTTTCAAATCTAATCTTAAAACCCATTTGTTTAAGACTGCTTTTTCTCTTTGATTACAATTGCTCTGTCTGATTTTAACTTCTGTATTTTACTTTTGTTTATAATCTGTGTTTTGTCTATTGTTCGGTGTCCTTGAGTGTTTAGAAAGCGCCTACAAATAAATAAAATGTATTATTATTATTTATTATTAACTTATTTTTTTATAATTAGTGCACTGGCAGGTTTAACTTTCTTAATAAGTCTAGGCAGTTTCTTTAATGTGAACTTGAAGGAGTTTTGATCTTCTTTCATGTGTCTTGCAGCTTAATAACGCTGAGAAAGGTCAGGTCTTCATTAGTTAAAAAATATAAACATTTTTAAAGAAAGAATTTTGATTCTAAACAACATATGTTACCAAGATGAATCCAGACTAGTGTGAACCATCATTTATATTTTGTTCTATATAATATCCTTCCCAAAACACACCATAATAAGGAACTTTACAAGCATGAGGAATATTCAGAGATGATAATTTATATCACACCTTTCAGTACATGATGAACCAGAATGAAATAGACTTGAAAGACTCAATATCTTATAACTAAAAATGAACTGAAAGCACAATGGAATCAGGATCCACAATGTTAGTAAAGAAGAATTAAATTACAATACAGTTATTGGTATTGTCAGTTTTGAGATTGTTTTTTTATTAAGACATGAATGTGACCACTTTTGGAGTTTCATGTGCCGATTTGGGGAAAGAGATTATAAAGCAGGAGCCACAGTACTGAATAAACAGTGGCCGGAGTCAAAGGATCACAGGTGTCTGCCAGGGTGTTATAAGACAAACAAAGGTGACAGATAATCTGAAGTGTCAGCTTTGAAAGACAATAGCTAAGTTTTGAAGAATTTATAATATTGTATAGGAATCTAGTGCAGCTGAGCCAGTTGAGCAGCGACATGTCCGTTTTGAACATCTCATAATATGTGGATGCTTCAAGCAAAAAGAACATTGAAAAATGAGTTTAATGAATCCAATTCAGAGTTGATAAAAGCCTAACAGATCATTTTTGTACTTGAGAATGAGATGAATGTTTGGATTCTTTTCATCTGTGATAGAAAGACATTCTGACTACTGCAGAGATGTGATTTCTAAAATTCAAAATACAATTCACAGTGGTTTGGAGGAGCCAGGAGCTAGGGAAAAGGTTCCAAGTGTGAGAGTATGCTCTTAGTTTTTATAGTACTAGAAGTGTGGCATAGCAGGTACATGCAGAATGTATAATCTTCATATTGCAGTTATGCACTCCTAACTTGCGTTAGCTACAGAGGTTCCAACAAAGTTAATTTCAATGTGTGTGTTGATTCAAAGGAGAACACAATGTAAAGAATGGTTTAAAGAACAGATATTCCCCCCACATTGCCCACACTAGTCTTCTTGTGTTACTTTCAGCTCTCATTTATCTATCTGGCAGTCAGTTTAGCCTGTGCTGCCCTGTACTTACACCTTCAAGCTTGCTTGACTATGTAAGGACTGCTTTTTCAAACGTTTGTTACTCAGTTGTTATGGAAATCACACAGAATCACACATGGTTGCTGTGCAGTGGGTTTTGACAACAGCAACACCCCAAGAATATGTATTCTGTTCCATTTTTCTCTTTCTTCAAAGAGAAAGAACATCCAGGACATCCGTCCTTTGCACTGTTACTTGGGAAAGTTTATTAAATTCCACAGTTTTCAACTGGTAACAAAGTACCCATTGGCTCTACTCTAAGTGCTTCATGTTGGTCTCTTAAAGTCTGTAGATCATTCTGGGCCTATGCATTGGATGCATCTGCTGCCCACATGGACCATTGTTATATCCCATTTCCCATACACTTTACTTTATTTTCAAGTTCATCTTCAATTTTTTGGAATATAACACAATGTATTTAAAGCCTAGCATATTACTATAAGGGAGCTAGGTGTGTGTCAGTAATGTTTAGAGCCAATTTTCATTACTCTCTTTAATGCTTTGTGGCCCTCAGCTGAGGAGATGCCATGCCAGACAGTGAGGAGGGATTTTTATTTGGCGTTTAGAAGCGTAGATATGTACATCTAGGGTTTCCTCAAATGCTCGAGGAAGCTAATTCATTGTAAGCTTTCCTGACGATAGTTTTTTGTCCCCATCTTAGGGAATTATAAATGGTGACTCCAGGAAATTTAAAGCCACTATACCATTCCACAGAAAGTCTGCAGTTTATGCATAATAGATAGCTTTCTGTAAGGGCTAGGTGTTTTGCTGTCTATAGTATAAATCTACATGTGTCGTATTTTGTAAAATCGGAGCACAGAAACATTAAGTGACTCAGTTAAGGTTACAGAGTGCGTCAGAGATGGGGATTGAACCAGAAACCAGGTAAATGTAAATCTAATGTCTTAGTCAATTGGCCATACTGTCTGACTCAGTATCTCATGTTTTTTATTAATTGATGTGATGTACTTTAAGAATACATGAGGGTGTTTATAGTGTAACTCCCTTTATAAAAGTCTTCAATTCCTTGTCTAAAGTGTGATATACTTGATTAGTATTTTTTTCCACTGAACATATTCAGCTCGTACTGAAATTGAAAAATCCCTAAGTATTATTCACATTACTTATAAAATAATCTTGGGTAATAACCTTCTGACTGCCAGCCTTTTTTGTTGAGATCTATCCTCAGGGAGAGGGAGCAGGATTCTCTCAAAATGTACATGCTGCAACAATTGCAAAGCAAAATATTACCCTTGATTGGGTTTATTCCGTGTTTATTAATTAAAGTCAAATGTTTAATGAACAGCTGTGGTTTGATGTGTATATCTTAAAAGTTTAACATATCCAGACTCCAAACTTGTGTAGAACAAAAAGTCAGGAGAACATGCAGAATGCATACTAGAGCATGCCAGTCTCCACTCACTCATTTTATCACTTTGTACCCAGCAGGATTCATGACTCAGTGACATCACTTTGTATCACGTCCTAGAAACGTGTTGCTTAGGGTCATTTGTAGAGCAAGGAGACTTATAAATGTGTTAGATGAATTTAATTTGAATAACATGTCACATGCAAGCTGCAGGGTATAGGAAAAAAAATAGAAATTATGTGGGAAAACTCTAGTCTCTCAAAGACAAAATTTCCATGTCTCTTTTGGCTTCTGCATTTTTATCTCACCCTAAGGGAACTTTAACCTTAACATATCTGTTGCTAAATATACCTCTACCATGTTTCTTTACACTGAATCCTTATTTTGTTTATAATATGCATTGTTGAAATGGAGGAATTTCCTATAGGGAAAATATAAATGGAGACTCAAACAGCCTAGAAGTTAAGCAGACTAGACAGTTTCACATCACATTTGTGATGTTTTTTTAAAAACAGCAATAACACTCATTTTTGATGGACCCCTTATTTTTGGCTATTGTAAAAGAAAGGGGGTGCTAAGGAGCCCCAATCCCCACACACGCCACACTAAAGAGTCCCCGGTGCACAATAAAGGTTTTTATTGCACAAAACACCTTATTTCCAGACCAATTCCACAAATTTTAATAAATGACTCCTCCTTTTTCTCCTCCAGGTTTTGCTTTGATTTTCTACCTCCTGACTTTGACTCACTGGAGGAGGCTGGACGGCTCACTTTTATGTCAGACCTGGTAGTACTACCGGCACCGGGACATAGCCCCTCAGAAGCACTTCAGGGTCAGATGGAAGCCTCCTGAAACAGGGAGTCTCTCTCCCTGAAGCACCCACTGGTGGCACCCAAGAACCCTGACAAAATTGTCCTTCATGACTACAATTCCCATACCCCTCTGTGAGGGTCCCTACTGGGTCCACACTGGCTAAGCTCTGCCAACTATTATACTGGGGGAGGAACTGTCCTGGATGCGCCAGATCCTCCACATTATCCATTAAGTTATCCCTTTGTATGGGATGTTGCTTCAGTTCCATTATGGTGTCCCAGCCAGGAAAGGGTCTAGCACAGCACTCACACTATATTCATTTAAGTTTATTATTATTATTTTTTTTTTACAAATGAAACTAAAGTAGTAGTAAGTACGTTTTGTGTGCTAATTATGACCCAGCTCAATTAAATTAGTATAACAATCCTAATGAAGGAAACAATGTTGAGGGAAGATGAGCATTTATGTCAATAAAAAGAACAAATGGTTCACAATCGTTGAAATTACTTTGAGCTATATGTAGCCTGTTAAAACATAAAGCCAATCTATGTTGTTGTCTGTTAAAATGTGTGTACCATCTTCATCGAAAACTTTGGTTGGAAATTCACAATGTGATATATTTTGTTAAATAGAGAGTAAAGCTCGGTCACCTTTTTTCTTACAAAAATTAATGTAGTACCTCAATCATTCAAAGTGTGAGCACTTTGTTAAGGCCTCAGTCATGTCATGTTTTAAGACCTACATTGCTTATGGAGTTGAACTTTTTATGTGGGGCATGGCTATCGTGAATATGAACTGTAAACTCCAGGCAAGAAAGTGTTAGCTTGTGTGAAAGAAACAGCCGGACACACAACAAAGGTTTGGGGCAGCCACCCATATAGTTTCCCTGACTGCAAAAGGCTTTAAAGTAGCGTACAATGTGTACAGGTTAGAGTCCAAAACAGGACTGTTCAAGTATGGAGGATGAGGGGTTTTTAATAGGTGATTCACAGGAAGTGACGTCCTCGGAGCTGGGACAGGAAGGATTTCTCGTGTTTGGTCTGTGGAGAGAAAAGAAAGTGGTATACCGCAACCGCTGTCCCCCGGCCTGGCGTGGAATTGCCGTTTCCTGGTCCCTTTGGTTGACTCCAAAGCGCACAGGTGTGACACTTGATAGCACTCTACAAATGATAGAAAAGTAAAACACACAAGTTCAGTCTATCAGCAGATATTCTGCAAATATGGTACACAATAAGATTCAACCTCCCACCTTCTGTTGGTATCACTACCACTGCTTATAGAGTTAAAGAAGGTGTCCACACAAGGCTTATTAAAGTATGATGTTCACTTTTAAAATGTCTTGTTCCCTTTTGATGGCTTTGTAAGGATTGTGTTTACTACGGAACTTGGATACATTGTCATTGTCCTTTTTCCTGTTTAACATTTGAAACATTCTGGTAAAGGTAATGGTGTGGCAGTGCAATGGCATGCTTTTTACTTCAAGTAATTGATTTTTTTTTTGTAAAACGTGTCAAATAAATGGGACAGCTGATTAGAAATTTGCTCTTTTGAACAGACCCATTTTAGTGAAATGCAGAAAGAAGCAAGCAATTAAAAAAGTTAGAAATTAATTAAATACTAAAAATAGTACTGGGTGTAGCCAATTTTTCTGTCTCTAGAAACCTTTACAAAGATTCAAACATAGCTGCTCTCTTGTAGGAGGATTGAAATTATGTTTTTGGGTAACACTCATCTTTGGTTACATTGATGCAGCTTGTAGTGAATGATGGTGGAATTACTGACTGCTAAGCACATTCATCTGCTTTTGTTTGAAAAAGTAATTCTTTTTTAATTTACAATATGTTGGAACATCCAGAGCTCAGTACTTAGTCTGATCACCTGTACATGTCATTCTTTCAGACTGAGCTTCCTCCCACTTTTAGACTCAACTGTCTGGTGTTTATGGTTGCTCTAGCACAGGGGTCGCCAACTCCAGTCCTGGAGGACCACCGTGGCAGCAGGTTTTCATTGTAACCCTTTTCTTAATGAGTGACCTGTTTTTGCTGCTAATTAACTTCTTTTGAATTCATTTTAATTGACTTGTTCTTAAAGACTCAGACCCTTAATTGTTTCTTTTTCCTTAATTAGCAGCTAAACATTAATGAGATACAAATTGAGTCAAAACAACTGGTGTCCAAAGTACAATATCTGAAAATAAAGAGAGATGAAGGTCTCAGGAATGTCGATCTGCTCAGGTCCACAAAACATTTTAACAGTGCTCTTAGAAAAGAGAAAATCAACAATTTTGGAAATGTCTGCTAATGTACCACGAGAGCAGCAACAAGCCATGGAATTAAAGAACAGGTTTAATTAACAACAAGAATTGGCACCTCATAAAGCAGCTGGTTGGTGTGAAATTGATTGGATTTTGAGGCCCTGACTTAGTTGCTCTTCTGTCAGCTCACTCACTTCACATTTCATTTCTGTTTGGGTGCCATTTAAGGAAAGAAATGAAGCAATTCAGAGAAACGATGAAGAAATTCAGGGGAACAAATCTTAACAAAAACAATTCAATTAAAATGAATTCACAAGAAGTTAATTAGCAGCACAAACAAGGCACACATTAAAAAAAAGGGTTAGAATGAAAACCTGCAGCCACGGTGATCCTCCAGGACTGGACTTGGCGACCCCTGCTTTAGGCACCTCTATAGTGGCCCAGTGTCCTTTTCAGGTTTGTGTGTCTCATGTTGCCAGGACACTTTAATGAAAAAGCAGGATCATGAAATGGATGGCTAAATGTTTATAACACATTTAAATTATTTTTGGGATGTTTCTCAATTCAGGATGTTAAAATGAACTAATGAAGAGTTTTTAAATTAATGTAATGTAATAGTAGTGTAAAAAAGAAAATCAACAATTACAGTTTGACTAAAGTGGGTCTGTAGTTACTTTAAAGTTAGGGTGAGAAAAGAAAAATGCATTTTATTTTAAACAAATTCACCTCTCGTCTGGAGTGAGAAGGAGATAGAATGCGAGGTCACCCTGTTGTATTGAAGGACTGGAAACAGGTGATGGAGACAAAGTCAGCAGCTTAGATGCACCGTAGCTGAAAAAGGAAACAGCAGTCAGTGCCTCCTTCCCTAATCTGATTCAACTTTTAACCAGCTGTCATCCTTCATTACCCTCTTCATGACTTGGAAAACATAAGTATACTGAAACAGCTGACATGGACATATCATGTGGTAAAATTATGAGGGTATGATGAAGGCAATCATGTTGTCCTGGTTTAGCGGGTTTTGATGCCAGGCTGCAGTTGTGAGGCTGGCCCTGAGCCATTTTCTGTACTGTATGCATTTCCTATATATAAATGTATATATGTACTGTATGTATATCATATATACACAAACTGTCGTGCAAGCAGGCAGACAAGATGAAGAACTTTGAGCTTTTTTGCTCAGCAGAGCCGCCCACAGCTGTTTTGCAGTCTGACTAAGAGTATTGCGTTTCTGAAAGATCCATCTCTGGTTGGCAGGGGAATAATGATGCTTGGGTCAGCCACATTTAGCAGGCAGTGATCTGCTCTTGTGCTAGAGTAGAAACAGTTGATGGGATCACACCAAATGTCACATTAATTCAATCCATTAAGAAAGCCTGGATCTATATGTCCCTGATAATCACTTGGGGGGAAAAAAAGATGCAAAAGAATCTGTGGCCATAAGAGCTTTTATGAATATTACTGCAGTGTTATGTTATTCTGTTTTCAATTTTTGCTGTTGAACAGTGGATCCATTTGCTGATTGTTTAATGTGTGAATCAGTTATATTTAATGTTATATATGACAATCTTTCAATTACCAACGCACTTTTAAAGAATGGCTTTCTCATTTTTATAACACTGTATTACATTTAATTTCTCTAGACACATTACTTACATATGCAAAGTGAAATACATAAATACCTGCCAATGTAATTTAACAGTAAAGCCATCATCATGAACTTGCCTAAGCTCCTTGTAATGAAAAATTGATCCATTTTTAAATTTCACTGATGTGACAGGTGATATTTGCATTAGGAACAGCCTGGTTATAGGACAAAAAAATCTTCCCACCTGCACTTTGAAGCTCGGGCAGCATGCTTGTTGCCATCTTGCTGATATACTCAGAGAGCGGATCATGGTAAAACTAGAAGAGGCCTGAAAATTAGATTTGCAAGTCACTGCCCTAGATACACCATGGTGTCAGGTGTTGATGATGTTGCTTGGTTGCAGAAGCATTTTTATGTTATAGCAAGTAAAAGTTAATAAGTAACTGTAACTGACTTTATTAACTTTCTTAGTACATTCACTGTGCATGAAGAAATAATGATCTATTTAGTGCTATCACATGGAAATTAATATTCTCAAGCTGTTTTTTTGGTTTCTTTTGTGTATTAGATGAAAATATTTTTCAGGCCAGTAACAATTGTATCACATGTCCTTATCTTCATGGTCTACCTAGTGTGGCTTTTTTTTTTGCTCTTATCTTTAAATATTATAACTAACCTGGAAAAACTAATCAGGGTTATTAGGTCTGTCACATTTATGAATAAACCTTGATCGTCCATTATAACAATGTTTTCAGACATACAGTACAAGCCTCACAAGTTTTGCTAGGTTAATAACATTTTATTTGCAAAATCAAAATAAAATTGGAAGAAATGTGCTGAAAGTAGCGTGCCATTCAGGTTGAAGGCATGCAGTGAATATGTTACATGAATTAAAAGCATTGGAGCTGGCAAGGAGCTGTGGTATCACAGTAAGGTACCAGGGCTACCTGAAAATACACTTTTTTAGAAATTTCATCTATCCATCCACCCATCCATCCATCACTTTTTTGATTAACATTTTGCACAGCTGGGGTCTAGCACTATCAGGGGTTAAACAGATACCTACAAGGAATTATAATCTATCAACAGTAAACCATGCAAATTTAATGTCCTCAATTTAAACTATCCTAAACTAACCAGTCTGTCCATGGGCCAGTGTCCAACTGCTGTGTGATGACAGCCTTAACAATTCTGCCAGCAGTAACTTGTACAGAAATTCATATGAAAGTGGAATAACATGGTTAGTACTTCTGCCTTATTGTTACAGAGTTCTGGGTTCAAATCCCAGTGGCCAGTCATTGTGTGTGAAGTTTGCTCATTCTATTATTTTTTAGGATGGTGTGGTGTTGCAGTTAATAGAGTTTCTGCCTTACAGACTACTGTCTTGGTTGGCATTTCTACATTCGTCCTGATTCTACTTTTCCTCTAAGGAATCAGAAGGAGTTCCATGTGTCTGCAAGTTGGCCAAGTGTGAGTGCATGTGGTCATTTGCATGAGTGTGCCTTGCAATGGGATGATGATTATGATTCTTGCCGTATTCCTCAAGGTTACTGGAACAGGCTGTGACTTGGCATGTATTTGCAATGAAAAAGCAGGTTTTAAAAAATGGATGAAAAGAACAAATAGCTACACTCTCTCTTCCATCCACTTTCAAACCCACTTGCTTACCTTACTACTTACCTACTCAAATTACTGGGTCACAAGCCTTCATTAGATGCAAGGCAAAAACTAAACTTAAAAGGGAGCACCAATCTTTCATTGGGCACTTTTATATATACACACACACAGACTCAGTCAGATCAACGACATTTAGAATTGTCAGTGAATTTAACACACTTTCTTGGAATGTGTGAGTAAAAAACCCAAGTAAGAAAAGGCCACAGAGATATGGGGAGAGCAAACAAACTGTAACCCAACAAATTAATGGACCAGGATTTAAATGCAGTCTCTTAGAGCTGAGAGGTAGCAGCAGTATTCACTGTGCCTCCATATACATACATTACTAAATTAATAAGAATAAAAAAAGAATTGGTTACAATCCATTTTAACAATTTTTTAAGTACAGTCCTCATCCACTATAAAAATGTAGTCATTTATTTAGTTTCTTTGTCTGTTTATCTATATGAATTCACAATAAAAACATAAAACCAGACTGAAATATTTTGTCTTTTAAACTGTACAGTTGTTTGCACTGCTATTAGTAACAAAGTATAACATTCTCAAACTCATTTTAATTCAATTCATGGTTGAGGGGCCTGCTTTCCCAACAACTGGCTGTGCAAGGCAGGAACCAACCCTGGGTAGGATGCCATCCCAGAGCCCAGTCTTGCATTCACTCACACAGAATCAGTTTAGAATCAACACCCACACACACACACACACACACACACCCAATCACCCACACAAACACACACACACACACATCTGCAGGATGTGGGAGGTTAGCCAGAGTTCCTGGAGAAAAGCCGGACAGAGCATGCAAATTCCACACAGGCAGTGCTTGGGCTCGGATTTAAACTGAGGAATGCTACTGGTTTTAGAAGAAGCTAAAATTAGTCTTAAGTACACCATAGATTCTAATAAACAAACCTTACATGGCTTTTAAAATCTGTCTAGATGTTAGAAAGGAGCCCTGCTTGTCCAGTACTGAATCCATAAGAAAAGCACAGTGTCATTGTTTCCTGATACTGTGAAAAATGATCATCTGAGAGAATGCTCTCATTATCCCTTCCCAATGCAGCTAAACAAAATGCATTATAAAGTATTTATCATATTTATACTGGACTTGATTCAGCATACTCGACAGAGCTGATTATCTGCTTTCTCCTTAGAAGTGGAATTGGAAGATCAAAACACATAGGCTCTGCTGTGGCCTTATGTTGCATGCGACAGGTCAGGAAATACTGTAATTTAATAAAACGTATTGTCTCCTTAGAGATGACACATGGGGATATGCTCATCTTCAAGTACCCAAGATTCTTGGGGTTTTATTTTTCCTCTGGAAAAAGCGATGTAAGAGCAGGTGCAGCCGGTTCATGGTCACACACAATTGCCTTGTTATCTTGATAATAACAAAATAACTGGAATACCAGACTGGATATAATAAACGTGCTAATTTTAGTGTAAGTAGTCAGTGTTGGGATTGGCTACATTGCTTAGAGTGTTAATGAACATGTTTGATTTTAAAGAAAAATCAAAGGAAAATGTTCTTTGTTAAGTCTCAGAATCTAATGAACACGCATACTTTGAAATTAAATCGAGGATGAGCTTTCGTGGTGTATTCTTTATTCAAAAACCTGATTCCATTCCCAGTTACAAAATTTCAGGGGTCACAATTGCATGTAGCCTATGGATTACAAATGATGCTTACACTTATGTTGGGCACGATAGCTGCAGCCATAAACTCGTAATCCTCTACAGTAATCATGTGTCAAAGGTAACTTCAAGATGTGACTTACAAAAACAGTGTGACATGCTGTACCGTGAGTACACGTTGGCTTGTGGCTTGCACACGTAGCAAGTGAAGTTTAGCAGAATGCCAGAAAGAGGGCTGGGATTCAATTATTTCCAAAGTGTTGGTTTCCCTTGGTGGTAAGAAGAAGGCATAGTGCAAACAAAAATGTTATTAATAATGAATGTGCTGTGCCTCTCTTATTGTATATTCAGTATGCATTCAACACTTGGCAGAGTTACGTAAAACGATTTATTCTTACATAGGGAACAGTACACTGTTGCTAAGCAACCTAGTGTGAGAATGTTTTTATTCATTAAGTTAAAGTGAACTACAGCTATACAGTTCAATTAATCTTGAAGATTTTTAATCCTTTTAATGATTGTGCTGTTATGAGAACATTTTTGGTCACTTTCCAAATGCAGCTGCTTTCCTAAACTCTGCACATTGGAATGCAATATTGATTTTCAGACCTCAGGTTTCCAGTGTATAATAATCATCCATAGCTGCCAAATAGAAGAAACCAATTTTCAAAAAAACAGTTATATGAAAACTGCCCTTTGTATTGGTGGCAAGCGCATCTCTTTTCAGCCATGGGCTGGTTGAGGCTTGAAGACACTTACTGACATTTTTGATGACTCGGGACTCAGAATTTTCAAATTACAGAGGTCCAGGTATTCTGTTCCTCTTTTATCATTATTATTCTATCTTTAAATCAGGTAAGTCCTTAAAAAAAGACAAACCAGGTCCCAGTATTCTTGTGTGTCTGCCGGGACTCACAGATCTACACAGACAGCAGTAAACCTCAATCCTTAAGGTTTCCTTTTTTACAGAGAGATTTTTGGAGGGGATTGGGAGGTAGGGTTGTTATTGCTTACCAGTGCTGCTGCTTTTTTATGGTTGTTGTTTTTTTTCCTTAATAAATGGCAAATAAAAATAGATTGCCAAATACACACTCCTACTATTTTGATACAGAGTATCAAAATGAAAGACTTTTATTTCATTTTAGAGCCTCCAAGTCTGATCATTTTGTTTAAATAAAGAATATCCACTGATCTGTTGCTTTTTATCCAGTATAGTCTCAAGGGGTTCCCATTTGAGCAGCTCTGGGCACAAGGTGGTAACCAACCCATGCTCTCTTTCACACACACACACAGAGGGAAAGTAACCAATCAACCCAGCAAGCAGTGGGATATGGGGAAACATAAGTAGTCATTAAAAACACTTACAGACACATTTGAAGTGTGCAAAGACTTTCCAGGAACCAGAACCTCCTCTAGCATCACTGGGAGCAAGGCAGATCACAGTGTGACACTTGCTTATACTAATATGTTTTAAAGCCAATTTGAAGCTAAATTACACCTTTAAGCTTCCCCTTTCTGAAATGTATTCTGGCTCTCATGTCATATTCCCTGTACATTTTAGTGCAGATTATCTCTTGTGGTTCAGATAGCTTGTATGTTTTCAGCCAGTTCACTGTGAGGTAGACCACTTTTTTCTAAAAGGCTCCTTTAAAGTAGTGCATTTCTGACGAGTAGACCCTGGCATAAGTAATATATTATTAAGCAGAACCTGTCATTCACACCAGTGGTCTAGGCGAAACTGAGCAGAGCAGGAAAGCAGGACACCTTTGTGGTGATACTTTGATGGAAGCCAGAATACACCATGCCACATTTGTCTTAATTGCAGTGTAAACAGGCAGAGGAGTTCATTAGAGCCTTTAAGACAAGCAGGATTGCCACCTTAGGTAAAGCTCTTGTAGATGTCTCAGTACATACTATTGAAATCCAAAAAAGTCTGTGATATAGACCAAAGGTTTTACAATCTGTGAGGTCTTTATATAACTGCAGAAGAGGCTGCATCAAATTGTGAAAAGCCAGCTTTATTTAATTTATTTAAAGGTATATGTCAGCTTTTCAAGATGGCATTGTTCTTGTTATTACTGAGTTTTGGTGCATCGTATATTTTAACACATGAATTAATTCTGGTGTGATCCATCCATCCAGTTACTGAACACATTGAATCCAAATTTAGGCTTCCAGCAAATCTAAAGTTTAGATTTATAACACTTGAACATGCTCAAAAAGGGGCCTGAAATATGCTAAGGCAACTTTCCATGCACAAGTCAGGATTTTGAAAAGAAGACTTGACGGGAGAACTTGCATATATTTACGGCACCTCTGATACATGCATGCACAATATTTTGGATAAACTGGGTCAAGTCATCAAGTAAGGAAGTGCTACCAAACCTGATAAATGATGACTGAAATGCACAATAATTTGTCACTGAGCTGTTATTGTAATGTGTGCTGATATGACAAATATATTAAACCTCAGAAGTGATGAACATGATGTACAGACTCTATTTTACTTACCTTTTAAGAGAGCCAATGGTACGTGTTTGCACTGAAAAACTGTTAGTTTATATCGGCTACCTGTTGACGAATCTCAGAGACTTGACTGACAGGTCTGGAGTGTCTCAGCCAAGCTTTAGTTTTATCATGTCTGCTATGTTGAAAGCCATTATCCAAATGATGATGAGCTACATTCAGCTTCTGTATAGTCATATGTTGTGGGTGTAAATATATATTAAAAAAGCATGTTTTTGCCAATATAAAAATAGCTAACATAAATAGTAAATTATCAGTAGTGTCAGGTTTGCCTAATGTAATCGGAGCAATTGACCGCACTCATACTGAAATAAGAGCACCTAGAGAGAATGAAGCCCTTTTTGTTAACTGTAAGGAGTAACATTCCATTAACGTACAAGTCATCTGTGATGTCAAGATGAAACTGTCAAATGACGTGGCTCAGTGGCTTGTGTCAAGCATTGAAAGATGATTTACACCTTTTTCCAATGCTGAGAACACAGAGGACAGTCTGCTGCACACTCAGTTGTGGAGCTCACCACATTATTCCTATAATGCAGGTGAAAGTGGCTGGATGCGTCAGGTGGGGGGCTGCTGTACCAGCCAATGAAGGTCTGTAGCATTGTGATTGATTATGTATGAGATTGATTAGCATAGTTCATATATGATTGTTTCAGGGTGGGAGTCCAAGGTGCAATCACTTATGCACATTTACACGATGGTTGTGATTTATAAAGGATAAATTACATACAAATGTGCATATGGCAGGTCTTAGAAAACACATTTTTTTGCCATACACATTTTCGTGTTCCTTGATGTACGCATACTTTCACACTCAAATTCACATTTAGTTTAATAAATGAGACCTCAGAACTGTTATTGGCAGCACGAGCACAAGGCAGGAACTAACACTAGACTGAATGCCAGTCTGTAATAAGGCACAGTCATGCACAAACCTACACTCAGTAGTACTGGGACAATACCTAAAATAACATAACAAGGACATCTAGAATAATATAATTAATATGGCTTAATTATTTTCTGGCCTTGGAACTTTATTCAACATTTAAAGCTGCTACTTCCACTATATACCAGTGAAGTATTATTGCTATTTTGGCTAACACCTTTACCAGGATGACTTGCGTGATCAAGTTATCTTATATAACTTATAACTGTTTATAGATAATTGGACCTTCAAACCTTGGAATTTAAAGTCCAATGCCTTAGTCACTGCACCAAATTGCCAAAGCCTCTTGTTCTCTTGAAAACTTTTAAAATTCTAAATACAGTATATTTCTAATTTTCCAGTCACAATAACTCAACCATAAAATAAGAATGGCTTGGAGGTGCCGGATACTTTTTTTGAAGTCTTCACCTTTATTAAGTGAACGTTCTATTAGCAGTCAAAGCTTATGCTATGAGTTTAATGGAGAACTCTAAATGACCTGCGTCTGGGTGTACAGTATATGTGCCCTGCCATGGGTTGGTGTCCCATCCAGGACTGTTTCATGCATTTTATCTGAAATAGACTTCAGCAAACCTGTGTTTTTAAGTGGACAAAATGCCTAAATGCATTGGGCAAAATAGAAGTATCTAAGTTTGTTTTATTTCATTCATCATCTGTTTTTGCAGACACAAGAAATAAAGAGTAACAGCATTACACTCTGACCAGAAAGTAGTGGTGTGCAAGAGAATATAAAAATTTTTCTCATTCCACTACCCATTTTATGAATCGACTTTTTCCATTTTGGAGTTGCTGGCACCCTAAACTCCAATAACATATCATGTGGGAGGACACCAGAGTATCAAGGAAAATCCCACATTTACACACTGAAGTGATTTGTTTGGCTGGGAATTGGGCTTGGAATAGAGATGCAGCATTGCTGACCTTCAAGTTTGGTGTATTGGCATTGATGTAAAAACTTCAAGTTTGCTGGTTCAATTGTTACCTTCAGCTGACTGTGTGACTCACAGCAAGTAGTTTAACCCATCTCTGCTCCAATTGTAAAAAATGTATGTAAACAAGTTTACTGCACCCTGTTTTTCTATATCTTTTGGGTAATGGTGTTAGCCAAAAATATTCGGCAATAACAATTTGCCTGTGCACATTTAAACTGTGGAAAGAACATGTCATAAATGGATCCAAGATGTGCACCAATAGCTGTTAGATACAAATAAATTGTAGCCATACTAATCAGGGAAGCATTCTGATATACTCTGCTTATAGATACACTGTGCTGCCCGTTTTTTAGGTGTATGCATAATGTGAGAACGCAAGAAAGAAGTGTTTATACACATGTATATGGATACACTCTGGTTATAATGACTAAGTGCTAGGCCATTTAAGGACTAGATGCACTGCAATTATTATAGCACTCCATCTATTGCTTTGCCTAGTATTGTCAGGATAGGCTAACTATATATCACTTAGATGGTGCACTCTGGAAACAGAAGGTACATCTTATCAAAGACATCTAGAGGGACAGGAATATTCTATATTTGTTTAAGATGGATGTGCAGGGGGGGATGCTGCATATATGAATTTCTTTCCTTAAAGACACTTTGAACAAATGACATTTTAAAGACATATTATGTATTGTCGAGGCTAGGTGTATGATACGAGTTTAGTCCCTTCCTTTCAATAACTGCCTTTAAGCATGAATCTGCTGCCCATGAAAGAAGCACATTGCAATGACCAATAGGATATTGCTGTGGCAGTTATGGATGAACAAGTTGAAAATGAGTTATCTCTCCAGGTTTAACGTGTAAGTATTTTCAATTTGTGCTGACTGAAATTGAATGAAAAGCAATTGCATTGCCAAAGGAAACTAAATATTGAGTTTGCCTGTTGCTCACTTCTTTCTTGTGAAAATATAAATGGAAAAACAGTCCATTTTTGTATTATGCTATTTATCTTGGTTTGACTTCTCCATACAATGTAAATGTTCAATATGGTGATCACCGTTATATACAATTCCATTTTTTTTAATCTTATATAAGTAGGTGCATGCACTTTGAAAGTAGCTCTAAAATTGTGTGAATCAGGAAGATCTGTGAACAGCATAATGAATTGTCAAATATCTGCCATGTCAATAAGGATTTATAGTACTTTATATGTTCTGGACTAATGACATAGCGGCAAGCACTGCAGCCTGCAGCAACCACACTGGGTTTAAATCCTAGCCAGGACAATGCTGGTGTGGAGTTTGGACCTTCTCCTTGTGTCCACATCACCCCTGTCATCTTAAAATCCAAGACAAATAAAATGATGACAAAATTCAGTCAGAAAATTATAATACATTAGAGCAAATCAGTCCAACAAAGAAAATCAATTCCATTCACCTAATATCTTCAAAATAATGTTGAGTCAAGCTGAAGTACCACTCTCTATAATTGTCTGTGTGAATAAATCCTTTCATTTGTGCAAAACTTACTCTTAACAAATTTCCAGCTGTGTCCCCCATGTTTTTGTTGAAAAATGTATTTTAAAGTGAGAGCTAAGATCCACTGTACTAATTTTCTTCATAACTTTAAACACTAAGGATGTCACCTCTTAATCGCTGTTTGCTCGAATTAAAAGATTGATCTCAGTCTATCCTGACAACTCATAACTCTCAGTCCCAAAACCAGCCTAGTCACTGTCCTCTGAACTTTATCTCACATTGTAAAGTCTTATTTCTAATATTGACGCCAAAACTGTGTGTAGTATTCCAGAAAAGACCTCATTAATGCATTGTAAAGCTTAAGGATAACCTCTTTTGACTTGTGCTATATACCGTACTGTAACCTAACATCCTAGCCTTCTTACACTTCTGTGCACTATCTCGATGTGAACAGTCAAGAGTTCAGTACAATTCCCAGGTCCATTGCATATGTAAATCTACCATTTTTAGGACCTATGTGTAGTACTTTACATTTTTTCTATTAATTTACATTTTCCACAAATCTGCCCAAAACTGAATTCCACCTTTTTAGGATGATTATACATTTTTCTGATGTTCCACATACCTGAGTATAATTTACAGAGTTAAGCCCTATTTAGACAGGATTAGTTTTATACCAATAGGTGGGGTAAATAATAATTACTAGAGGACCCCTGTCATTTTTAAGTTCTGTTTGGATGGGATTAGCTTTTACACCTGGTTACATGTGTTGTAAAGTCATTGGCAGTTCCTTTGTCTATACCAGCATTTCCCCATTTCCTTTGGTTTAATGTCTGCATACCATCAGTTCAGACCACATTAACAAGATTAATTTATAAGAGCAATGTGTCTGTTCGCACCTCCAAGAAGGATGGTCGAATCATTTCAATGATGGAATTTTACTGATGTGTCGATTCACGTGGGACTAGTATTATTTTTTTTTAATTTTTTTACAGTAGGTAAAAGTTTGTGTAACTTTTATTGAGATGTGAATGCACAGTCCGTGAAAAGTTACGGACATAAACAGTGTTGACTGGATTAAAATTATAGATATCCTTGGTTAAAAATGTCTTTACTTCACCTCCTGGTCTCACGGTAATCCTTTCTGAATAGTGCTGTTAGCCAGTTTTTTTTATTTTATGTATATTGAAAAGAGCTGCAGCCCCTGCAGTGATTCTGCATAGACACCACTCATAGCATCACCTAATTCAAAGTTCCTCTCACCATAACCATTTGCTTTTTGACAATTTCGCATCAATCTACACGTGATGCCTTTTATTTTGATCAGAAGTCTCTTATGTGTGACCTTATCAAAAACATTTTGAAAACCAAGATAAATAATATCATATGCACCTCTCTGTTTATATGCTTTTGTTGCTTCCTCATTGACTTCCAGTGTATAAGTGTAAAACGATTCCCTGTCTAAAACAATGCTGACTCTTCACTAATACACCTGTTCCTGACATACTCAATCATCTTCTTCATATTTCATCCATCCATCCATCCTCTTCTGCTTATCTGGGGTCGGGTCGCGGGGGCAGCAGCTTGAGCAGAGAGGCCCAGACTTCCCTCTCCCCGGCCACTTCTTTTAGCTCTTCCGGGAGAATCCCAAGGCGTTCCCAGGCCAGCCGGAAGACATAGTCCCTCCAGCTTGTCCTGGGTCTTCCCCGGGGCCTCCACCCGGTTGGACGTGCCCGGAACACCTTACCAGGGAGGTGTCCAGGAGGCATCCTGATCAGATGCCCGAACCACATCATCTGACTCCTCTCGATGTGGAGGAGTAGCGGCTCTACTCTGAGCCCCTCCCGGATGACTGAGCTTCTCACCCTGTCTTTAAGGGAAAGCCCAGACACCCTGCGGAGGAAACTCATTTCAGCCACTTGTATTTGCGATCTCGTTCTTTCGGTCACTACCCATAGCTCATGACCATAGGTGAGGGTGGGAACGTAGATTGACTGGTAAATTGAGAGCTTTGCCTTACGGCTCAGCTCTTTTTTCAGATGCCGCACCGATCCACCTGTCGATCTCACGGTCCATTCTCCCTCACTCGTTCTTCATATTTGCTTCCATTAATTTACTTGTGGTTCATGCTAGGTTTACTGGCTTCTTGTTACATGGATCAGCCCAATAACCTTTATTATATAATAAACTTGATTATTTAAAGTCATGATAATACTAGAAACTTGAATCAGTCACTCATCTGTATTTTTACTTGACAAACCAAGGGCAAAAAATAAACTGTTGTTGTATGTGCTGTCAGTAACAAATAGTTTAACATGGAGAAGCCAAGAGATAAGGATTAATGTCCCTGTTCTACAGAATTAGTTTGAAACAATTTGCATTTATTACAGTAGACTAGGGGACACTTTAAATAGGCCACAGTAAATACTGTAACTATAACAATTACAGCAACATCTCATACAATTATCTGTCTTATCTAAATCATCTTAATTTTAGATTTAGGTTCAGTACTTGCTTTTGAGGCCCATGTGTAGATCTTTGGCCAATAACCCTGAAATACAGTTTAAATGCTCTTGAATTAGAACTGGAATCAGGTGGGTATAGGCTTACTTATAGCATGCTAGCACAGCACATGTATGTGGAGTGTACCTTGGCAGATGAGTGGGTTACCACCCTGCGACTTCAAAGCAGAGGGAGGGTTTCTGACTCTTGTCTGTGCTTATGCTCCAACCAGACGAATTTCTGTTGCACTCCAAGAGAGTCTGGGAACATTGAACCTGAAAGGGCCGTGTTCCATGATTCCATTACTAAGGTGGCTGTGCAGAGCTGCGGATGCAAGGTGATTTGTGCCTGTTGTGATGGTAATCCCCAAACCTGGTGGTGGACACCAGTGGTAAAGGGAGCCTTCAGACTGAAGAAGGAGGCCTTTTGAGCTTGTGAGTACTCCAGAGACAGTTGACAGGTACCAATAGGCCAAGCAGAGCATGGCAATTGCAGTTGTGAAAGCAAACACTCGAATATAGAAGGAGTTCAGTGTGGCCATGGAAAATGACTTTCGGTCAGCCTTGAAGCGCTTCTGGCAAACTGTCAGGCAACTTAGGAAGGAGAAGAAGTGCTTTGTCCATGAGGTTCATAGCAGGGATTGAGTGCTACTCACCTCACCTGTGGTTACAGTTAGCTGTTAAAAGGAACACTTCACAGACCTCCTAATTTTCACAGACACCTTTTCTCTTGAGGATGCAGAGTCAAGGAACTTGGAGAAATACTGACCCGTCACTGGAGCAGTAGTGATAGTGAAAAATTCCTCAATGGCAAGGCTCTCGGGGTGGATGACATTCACCTTGAGTTCTTAAAGATTCTCAGTGTTTTTGGACTGTCTTTGCTGACGTACCTTTTCAACATTGCAGGGAGTTTGAGGACAGTGCCTTTGGATTTGGCAAACCTGGGTGAAGGTCCCCATCTTTAAGAAAGCAGACTAGATAGAGTGTTCCCACTTTAGTGGGATCATACTCTTCATCCTTCCTGGGAAAGCCTATGCTAGAGTTCAGGAAAGGAGGATCTGCCTGTTGGTCAAGTCTCAGATTCAGAAGGAACAATCCAGATTTTGTCTTGGGCATAGAGCTCTGGACCAGCTTTTTAACCTAACAAGGATTCTGGAGGGTTCATGAGAATATGCCCAACCAGTCTAAATGTATTTTGTGGTCAAGGAAAAGACATGAGACCACATCCCTCAGGATGTCCTGTCCGTTGGAGTGCGTTGGAAGTGTAAGGGACCAGCTGTTAGGGACTATTCCGTCTCTGTACAATTGGAGTGATTGCTTGGTGTGCGTTGCTGCCAGTCAGCCTTAGTGAAGATTTTGTTGAAGCTCTTGATTTACCAGTCAATCTTCTCTATGGGTAGTGACCAAAAGAAGTAGATCATGGATACAAGCGGCACAAATTGTTTTCCTATGCAGAGAGTTTGAGCTCAGCCTTAGTGACAGAGTGAGGAGCACTGACATTCAATGTGGGCTCAAAGCAGAGCCGATGTTCCTATGCATCGAAAGGAGACAGTTGAGGCCATTAGGCATTTGATTAGAATGCCTCCTGGACGCCTACTTGGGGAGGTGTTTCGAGTATGTCCAACTGGGCAGAGATTTAGGTGCAGACCCAGGAGCTGTAGAGATTATATCTCCTGGTTGGCTAGGGAATGTCTATGTATCCCCAGAGGAAGTGGCAGGGAAAATGGATATCTGGGCATCATTCCTTAGATTGCTAACCCCGAGACCTTGACTGAGATCAGTGGCAGAAAACAAATGGATAGATGGTTGGAGTTGGCTGTTTGTTTTGTCTGCATGAGCAAGGCACATAGAATGACTTAGCATGAAACAATTTAATATCATTCATACACTCTGAATGTATCTGTAGACGTTTTTATCTTGGGCAATAAAAGTGAATTATTTTGTGCTATTTATGTCAACTTTTTGTTCTTCAGTTATAAATTCCTACTCTTTCATTATTCTTTTTGTTAGTGTACCTCAGGAGGACAAGAGTTTATCTGTCACTTCTATGCATTTATGTCGTCCTGGATTTTTGACCCACATAAAGTGAGCATTTTAATTTTAGGTAAACTGACATCACAGTCAAGTGTAGCACTAAACTCCTTATTTTTATTGATTTGAGATGATAACTCAAATTTACTGCATATAAGTAAAAAAAACACTAAAAGGTTTGTGACCCTGTGCCTTGTTTCTTTTTTGTTTTAAAACATACAGGAACTAGATACGATGAGATTAATTTCTGTTTTTTGAAAACACAAACTGCATTTCTCAATATTCGAAATTCATGTTTAGATATCTCTGAGTGTTAATTTAGGTTTTCATAGTGCTTCACTTGTTGATGTGGAATGTCAGATTTCTATTTTCAGCTGTAACTCTCTGGGAAGCACAGGAAAGCAGAATCAGTTGCATAAAAGCAATTGTGCTTGTCGTTATTCCAATGTGACATGGCTAATGCAACTAGATAACCATTTTTTTTGTCTAAGGGGGTTAGAAAATGGATGAATGGGTGAATGGATTAATTTCAAAGCGCTAAGCTAGAGAGAATTGAGTAAGTACTGAGGTTTTAGGTGGGGTGGTTGGGAACCACCATTAGTTGTGCACAGTGAATTTTAGTCAACCACTAGAGTCTGCCTTTAGAGGCTTATTAAGAAAAGGAATGAAGCTTGATAGTCTTCAGATAACAAAGGCAAGGCTCTAAAATGGAAGTTGTCAAGCCTAAAGGATACCATTGCCTGAATGTCACTTACGGGACTGAGTATATGGTCAAACACAAATACCTTGTCCCTTGGAACAATTCAAAAAGACACAAGTGTTAAGTAGATTGGAGTCTATAAATTACACCTGTATTGGTCAGCGTATCCCATCATGGGCTGGTATCTTGCACGAATTTGCTGATGGGATTGAGGCCAAGCCCTTACAGACCTTCACTGGACTATGATTTAAGGAAAAGGATTGATGGGATAGAATTACACTACTGCTCTATAATTATAACATGCCATTAGTGTTGTATTTGTTCATTAGTCAAGTTGGAGATGTTAGTAAGAAGGGACCTGTTCAGTGAGCTGCATTTCAAGCACACTACACAACCTAAACCACCACTCCCCCAAAACAAGAGCACACACATAAAGTATTTTATTGTATTTCTGGTACAATGCAAGTAAGCCTTCCATAATATACTGCATAAGCCTGAGAAAAGATGCAAGATTAAATCATGTATCTGTAATTTGTCATCTTAAAATTGTACATAAAGATTGGAGAAATATTGATGTAGGACTGAAAATGGTTCTCTAATACACAACTACCACAAAGGAAAAAAAAAAATATATATATATATACATTTGTCTGTGTGAGTTTGGTTCTGCTAGTTCAAGTATATCTTTGAAGTGAAGGAGGAAACCCACAAAGTCACAGTAAGACTAAGTCAATTTTACAAATTTAAAAAAACCGGGATTTGAACCCAGTATCTTGGAGCAGTTAGAAATCGGTGATAACCATGGAGCCACCGAGCCAGCACCCTTTCCTTTAAGTGTTTTGTGTAAGGTCTTAATTTAAAATTCATGTATAGAACCTGCTAAAGAAGTCTTAGTTCAAATGTTCATAACTTACTGTGTCAGTGATCCAATAAAATATTTTAACACTTCAATAAAATAATATTGTAAATGATTTGTCTCATTAATATGTTTGTGTTGAGGCTAAACCATATTAATTTTTTTTATGCTGATTTTTTAGAAGACACTTACCCCTCTGCCTAACGCTTGTTGTCAATCATGTCACAAAGAAATGTCAAGAGTAAGTTGGAGCTGACAGAGTACCGAAAGCCACTGGGGAAATAGTGAACAGAGTGGAGCGAGGAAGGGAAATGTACCTAGTGTTACATACTCGGGCAAGATACCGTATTATTTGAGCAAAGAATTGTAATTGAGTTACAGTGTGGAATCATCTAAGATACATTGTCTTTATTTCACAGTTGAAGGAATGGGGTCCTTGAAGACCCTATGTTTAAATTTACTATAAAGCATGTTACAAGGCCACATCTTTAGTCCAGAGTATAATTTCTTATTAAGCAGGGCACACTATATTTGCTTTAGAATATTCATGGAAATGACTGGAATCACTTAAATCTAAGGGATTTGACTTTTTAGTATGCCATCCCATGTACTTAATATTTTCGTATTAAAAGGCAATATTCAGCCACACAATGAGTGCTGCTGTCTCACAGTTTCAGATTTCTGCATTCTGTTCCTCTGACTTGTAAAATGTTGATTTTGTATGTTTTCTCTAAGTTTTTAAATGGGTTTAGATTAATTGGTGACCTTAAACTGGACCTGTAGGAATGAGGGTTTGTAACATAGTTTGCTCTACATCCAGGGTTGGTTCCTGGCTTGCATCTAATGCTACTGGGTTAGGCTCAGGCACTCATAACCTTCAATTGAATTAAATCGGGTCTGATAATGGATAAATGGATATGATTGGATAAATTGAAGTATAGTTTTACTTTTTAAATTTTTGAAGCTTAAATCTGGTACATTTAATTTCATGCATAAGCAATAAAATGATTTTCACAGAGCATCCAGTATGCATAGTCAATTGCTTCTTATTTCATGTAAAATAGAATAATAGAAACATTTAATGTTCAACATGACATTGTAATTTTTGCCAGTGAAAAGGATTAAAATTTTGCCCTTGGTCACAAGCTCTAGACTCCACAGCAACTGAAAAACTTTAAATTGAAAACAAATTATTTATCCAAAATTGTGGTGTCTCTCATTCAGACTGTAGTCTGAACAGAAGACAGAAGCTTTCAAAAAATAATTCTGTTAAATGTTTAAAAGTGTGCAAAGAGCATGCTTATCTTTGTACACTTCCTTTCAAAGTAATGGGAACAGAGATCAGATATTTAATTATAGGAAAACAAACAAATATTACACAGTATTCTAAATCAACCTGTAATAAGGTATTCATTTGTAACTGGTGGTTTAATGGCATGTTAACCATATTGGACCCGTTGTAGAAGTGACATAACAAAACAGAGAGGCTGGTCTCTGTTGGTTTCTGACACCCATTCACACTGAGATAACATCCCAGGAGCTTTGTTTGTTACTCACATTTACATTTTGGCTGTTTCACAATTCTCTCGCCTCTTTAGAGTGTTGATTTTACTGTTCCTCAACAACGTCTCTTTTGTTCCCAACCGCACAGATCATACCTGTATCACCACAGACTGTATCCCTGTCTCTCCCCTGTTTGAATTTTACTTTGGGTTTTTAGTTGTCCTGTAGCCCCTTGGCATTGTCTTATTTATATTTACTTTATGTTTGTTGTTTTTCCCATGTCTGTAACTCTTAATAGTGCTTTGAGTCTGCCGGAGTGAGGCCGTTTTTTAGATTAGGACTTTAGGTGTTATGGTCTTTACCTAGATCAACTGTACAATACAAGACTGTCACTAATGTTAAGGCATTAATGTACTTTTGGCTTCTGTTATTTTTGGCTCCCGTTTAATGCTAAGAAAAAAAATATATATAGGTATTTGGTTCTGCTGTAGTCTCTCAAGACTTTCAGCCTCAGTTAGTTTAGTATGTCTCTTTGCATCGAGTAATAGCCAGAGTCTAATCCTTGGCTCATTTGTCTTTTCTTTTTATTTATTCTGTTATCTTTTAAATTTATGTTTGTGGTTTCTTTCTGTTTATAAACTAAGTTTATTTTCCTGTAAGAGTGGCATTAGTTACTAACTGTTGATCGTCTCTTGGATTGTTTAAATTTAGATTTTTCTGTCATTGTAAGTGCTTGTTGTCATTTTGTTCTTTGGATTTTGAACTTCATGAAGATTATCACAAAAATAGATTGGATTTATTTGCTTATGTTTGAGTTTTGAGGCATAGCCTTTTTGGCCTCCTTTTAGCCTTTTTTGTTAACAAATATTTTTGTAAATATATCTTTAAATGTAAAAGAACAATGTTTTGTTATGGTGTTCTGGAATGCTCTGACATGTTAGTGTCCTAGGGTGAACCTGTTCTCCCCTTTATACTCTTTATTATTTAGACCTTAGCAAAATGACTCTGTAGTGCAGAGAAATGGACAGGTAATTTATTTACTGAACTCAACAGGAGAAGCACATGAAAATGAAACCATAACAAACAAAAATAAACCTAGCTACCAAATCCTAATGGGAGAAAAAAGGCAGAGAGGTAATCTAAAAAAAAGAAACTCAGGAAAAGCACATTAACAATATATTTCTTTTTGTTTTTAATTAGGAAGTTTCTGTCCGTGGATTGGATAACGAAAGGACCTCCCAGTCTGACCTTTTATTCCATCAAGCAGATTACCCACAGGTCACATCCCCAGAAGCCACATTCCAGCTCTCAAAATGGCAGTGATAGAAGGACCTAAAAAATAGCATTCAAGATTTTAGAAAACATCAAATGATTTCACGCAATTCCTAATCATAACAGTCTCAAATCCCATACTATCATCACACTGTCTCAGCATGTCCCCCTCCCCCTTTACAATTATAAATTTAGATAGATTACCAAAACAGGCAGGAGAGAAAGTAATGTATTCATGTACTATAGATAGTGAATTTTAATTTTTAAATTTTATAACTAATGTCATTTACGAAAAGCAAACAGAATTTGGCTTTATAAACCATACAACCGGATAGTGTTAGATGTTTACTTTTAGGTGGTGTAAAAACTTGTAGTTACACTAGATTGTTTCTGGCCAGCTCTTTTCAGGTCATCATCTGAACAGCTAACTAAAATTAGCTAAAGATAAGTTTAATTAAAGAGTGGCTTTGTTGAGTTTTGGCCTTCCTGTCTTGAGGAAATCTTAATAATGCCCATCCATTATAAACTATCTATATCCTGATTTTTATCTTTCTTTCTTTGTCAATATTCCTAACATTTTCTTTCTTGTCTCAAATAAATGACGTTTTTACCTATCCAATGCAGTCTTTGGACACATTTGCACCAATGGGCAGGTGTTTTGTTCCAAGTTCAATTGTTGGCATGACCAAAATGTTTTCATCTCTTCAGTCTGCTCACTGCAAAATTTGAAAACACAAGCACACCAAAGATGGTGAGATCCCTCGAGTGGTCTAGGGTATTCTTGTATCCATGTGTCATCTCTTACCCTTAAAAGGCTGGCTGGAATTTTGAGTTCTACAGCAACCTGGGGGTCTTGTAACCTCACGACATTCCCTCCTGGCCTAAACTGTTTTAGTAGAGGATGAAGAGTCCTTACTGTTTCCTGAGTTACCTTCCCTCTAATACCATGGAGTATTATTACCTGCCCAAGGTATAACTTTATTTTTCTTACAAGATGCAGCACCCCCTACATGGCTCCTGTGCGGTCACACTGGCACATTCAGGATATTATTTTGTTCCAGTATGGAGCTTTCTCTTTCTTGCCAGTCAGCTGTAAACATTATGCTGATCCTTATTTACCAGTATACACATTTTTCAGGTAAGGAAGACAGAAGTTTCAAGGTACGGTAGCTATGCTCACAAATCCTGGTGCTAGAGAGTGTTGATTAGCACATGCAAGTAAGATATTGATCTGATGTTATTTGTTTTACTCCGTTAAACCAATAGCTCCTTTTCTTGTTGTGTGTGTTCCCATTTTGAATTTGAGTTGGACTATAAAAAACTAATTTGTTAAATAGTAGAGTTTAATAATCTCTTGTTAATTCAGTATTAGTTTCGAAGTCTCTGTGTTAAGTGTCCATTCAATCATTCATTTTTCAGCCCTGTAAATGGTAAAGAGCTTATCCTGGTAGCAGTGAGTGAAACAGCAGATTAATTATATAAAAACCTGCAATAGTTGTAATAGTTACCATATGCAAAAAAAAAAATTAAGCTACAGTAGCTACCCATTTTTAATATACACTTGTACATAGCAGCTAGCAAAATTACAATGTTATAAAAATTTACATGGAATCAGGTGTATTGTAAACTATAAACAATACATGTACAAATTTCCAGTAACACCGTGGTCTTCAAAAATGAAATCAAGTAATATCCGTGTGTCAAAGTCATGTCCTTCTGGCCCACATGTTTCGGAATCACCTTCATCAGATCAAAGAATTCTAAGAAAACTGTAAAACAAATGCATCTTATATTATATCTAAACATTCTGAAAGCATCTACTCATCACCATCATCTACTTATGTCTAACATAAGACACCACATCCCATATTTAAATGTAGATTCCTGAGACATGTTCTTTCTCACAAAATAAGGCTTATATATTATACTAAAGGAGTTCTTTTTCAATGAATGTATTAAATAAATGAAAATTACTTAACCTCAGTTTTTCAATAATATTTTTTTGAATAATTAACTCTATAAAGCCTGATAGTTCTCATTAAAATATATAGTACTTTACAATAGGTGCAAAAACAAATCTAGTAACCTTATTAAAACATCTCAATCCACCTAAAACACCACTGTAGAGTTTAAAAAACTATAAGTCACATTCATTAATAAATTAGGCCGACCGACACAGTTAAAGAGCCTTAATTACATCTATATTCAACCCATATTGTTATAAATATACAGTATCTGAAGTTTCTCTCCAGCAAACATAAGAAAAAACAGATTAATTATGTAAAACAAATCTTACAATAGTTGCATTTCTAGGGTAGCATGGTGGCACAGTGATAGCACTGCTGACTCGCAGTAAGGCATTCTGGGTAGGCTACACGGGTTTCCTCCCACATTCCAAAGACATGTAGGTTAGCTGGACTGGCGATATTAAATTGGCTGTAGTGTGTGGCTGGGGTGGGTGTGTGTGTTCACACTGCAATGGACTGGTGCCCTGTTGAGGGGTTGTTCCTGCATTGTGCCCTATGCTAACTGGGATAGGCTCCAGCACCCCCCATGACTCTATTTAGGATTAAGTGGGCTAGAAAATGACTAACTGAGTTACAGCACTGATTACAAGTCTGGAGTCAGCCTTGGATGTGGTGTAGATGTGGTTGGAAAATGGACTGTCCTGGGAAATATGGACACATATTTCTGATATGGACACATGGATAACATGCAGACTCCAGACAGATATTGTCGTTAACGGTATGCAAGCCCAGTCTCAGACAGCTGTGAGGTACTAGTACTAGCCACTACATTATAGCATTTGATGTTGAACATATAGTAAAAAATTTTTCTGCCATTTGAATTTGTTGATTTTATTATTAGGTAAAACACAGGTTTAAAATATTTTCTTAGTGATTTTTAGTCCTTTATTCACCATATACGATTTTTTGTATTAGGAATGTGTCATTTTTCGCATACCTCAACTTACTCTCTCTCGAGAGCTCAGCTAATTGTACAGCGCTTCTGGAGCAATAGCAGGTTAAGGGTCTTGCTCAAGGCCCCAACGGAGTAGCATTCCTTTTGTCTGTCACTGATGGGATTTGAACCGGCAACCTTTGTAATACCAGCCTAGATCCTTTTGCTGTAAATATCCTTATGGTGTGATGAAGCTGGTTACCCAGGAATGCTGTTCGAAATAGTTTTATATAATTGTCAGGGATACAAAAAACATCAACATTTTATACTTTGAATGGGAGAAATGCAAGGCTCTGATCATGGATTTTGTTTGTGCCCGTCCCCACCCCTGGCTATGACCTACATGTAAGACATTTTTTTTATTCTTCTTCTTAAATACACTGCTGATTATCATCTTTTAGCCTTAGTCTGATCGATCCTTTGCTCCTTACTGACAGGTTTTTGTGAAGAGTTGGTGATGGTGAGGGCATTTGGGATATAAACAGTGCTCGATTTAATCCTTTCTTTCCATCGATTTCAAGTGGTTGATTCATTGAGATGAAATAATGAGATGTAAACAGAAAGACTTGGCAGACAAACTACAGCATATGAGAAATGCTTAAGTCTATATCAGTGGAAATTTGGAAAACCTATGGGGGCTAGAATGAACTATGTGTAGTCTTTGAGCAGAGAAATGTAAATATCACACCATGTCCTGCAGAGATTCCATAATGCTTAACACAACACATATCAATTTGGAAACATAAGATATAACATATGACCTTTCATAGATCTTATTCATCCATTTTATGAACACTGGGTCATGGATTATTGGAAACTATTCTCCTCTCTCTCCCTCTCACTGTGTATCATCCCCAAAGTGTCCCAAAAGGGCTACAGACAAGTATAGAAGCATTACAGGAACAAAATGACAAAAGTGGCAACACCTCCTGGTGTATGGTACTGTGCTATGCCTTGGAATCGGTGGCCTTTATTAAAGGCAGACGGTTCAGGGGTGCAGGAACACTTGTGTTCACTGCTGGACGATGTTCCTGTTGTGTGTAAGAAGCCAGCTGAGTGTAGAGTCAAAATGAGAGCTAGAGCCAAGAACTCAATTGGTGGATGAGTGTAAAGAGTAATAGGAAGGTCAAAAAAGTGGTTGGTGTGATAGCTCAATTCCAAAGATGCATACGTTAGACTAAGTGGCAACTCTGAATTGGCATGGTGTGGGTGTGTGTGCGTATGAGTGTACCATGTATAAGACTGGCAATCCTTTGAGAGTTCTTTCTTTTTGCAATTTATTTTTGTTTGCTTCCAAACTTGTGACCCTGAACTGAAAAAGTGTATTATTAAATGGGCAAACTATTACCTCGAAATATTTTTTTTCAAATGAAAGACCTAGAATTCTGTTTCTTTTTCTAAGCTTACCACTTGCCCTTCAAAAATAATGTGATAAACTAGGTTGTTTTTTTCTTATTCTTTGCTTTATATGATTTTATTGTAATGTGTTTGCTTAAATAATTGACCTTCTCATTTTATTTAAATTGGTATTATAGGTTTACAGGGCACATTTTTTTAACTGTTTAGGGAGTATGTGAAACACACTACAATATCTGAGACAGCACTGCTCCTCACAATCCATCCATCCATCCATCCTCTTCCGCTTATCCGAGGTAGGGTCGCGGGGGCAGCAGCTAAAGCAGAGATACCCAGACTTCCCTCTCCCCGGCCACTTCTTCTAGCTCTTCCGGGGGAATCCCGAGGCGTTCACAGGCCAGCTGGGAGACATAGTCCCTCCATCGTGTGCTGGGTCTTGCCCGGGGCCTCCTCCCAGTTAGACGTGCCCGGAACACCTCATCAGGGAGGCGTCCAGGAGGCATCCTGATCAGATGCTCAAGCCACCTCATCTGACTCCTCTCGATGCGGAAAAGCAGCGGCTCTACTCTGAGCCCCTCCCAGATGACTGAGCTTCTCACCCTATTTTTAAGGGAAAGCCCAGACACCCTGTGAAGGAAACTCATTTTGGCCGCTTGTATTTGCAATCTCATTCTTTCGGTAACTACCCATTGATCTAATGCTCCATTGTTCCCTCAGTCGTAAACAAGACCCCGAGATACTTGAACTCCTCCACTTGGGGCAGGATCTCGCTCCCAACCCTGTGAGGACACTCCACCTTTTTCCGGTTGAGGACCACAGTCTCGGATTTGGAGGTGCTGATTCCCATCCCAGCCGCTTCACACTCAGCTGTGAACTGATCCAGAGAGAGTTGAAGATTACGGCCTGATGAAGCAAACAGGACAAAATCATCTGCAAAAAGCAGTGACCCAATCCTGAGTCTACCAAACCAGACCCCCCTCAACACCCTGGCCAGTTGCAATTTAATCCCTACCAATGAAAGTAGCCTTTTTTTTCTTTAGTATACAATAAACACTGATTGTCCATCCTGTCAATAATAGTTTATTTTTTCCTACACACATTGTGTGCTTTATATTTGTAATCTGAAATGCTCCCGATTAAAAATAGTGGTAACTCACAGGAGGCTTTCTAAATCTGATTAATAGGACAATAAAATAATCAATGAGCCTACCGCCAAGGTCCCAGAACTAGATGAATCTAAAAAACAATGGTACCTTTGGGATAACCACTAAAAGGAGGAATAATTTTCCATTGAAAGGACAGCATCCAGTAAACTGTTTCCCTCTGTCTTTGTATTCTGGGATATCCTTTTTGCTCTCTGTACTGCTGTTTTCCATAATGGCAATAGTAATTTATTAATGATCTTCAATCAGGGCCACAGACAGAGCAATGCTTCCTTGTCAGTAGTCTGGTTTTATAAGGTTGTTAGCTGAAAAATCATCAGCAAATCCTTCGAAAGGGGTATGCTGGAAAGTTAGTATGACATTATGCATTCTTGTCTTGAAATGAAAAGTGTAATGATGCTTCAGTTAGTGCCAGAAGAAGAAAAATACTAATTTGAAGCCATTTGCTTAGACTGTTTTTGTCCTTGGTAAGGGTAATTTATCACACCTTGATGAAAGCCATTGCAGTGCATATATTTTCTAGAATGAGATCTCACTTGCTCCAGCTGATGAATATGTAAGTCAAGCACTGGAGCACTAAAGTGTGTTCTGGTTTTCATGACGTAGTTAATCTCATTATTTGATTAACTGGACAAATCAAATAGCTCAAAATAGATTTAAATAAATAAAAATTAAAATTAGTATATGGTAAAAAATGTGAATTGTAATCAATGCTTCTAAAATATTCATTAATGTTAAATGAGCAAATGCCAGGCTCACAGCTCCTCCTATAGATGAACAGCATATGCATGTGTAAGGTGTTGAGCATTATGTATAAGGCTGACACAGCCAAGCAGTGTGAGGTGAATTCATTAAGGAGCAATGAAAAATGCTTCACTGGGCTTTGGCAGAAGTCTTTCGTGTTTTAATTGCTCCATCTTTGTTAAGCTCCTTATTTGCAACTTATATTTTGTTTTTTGACCTCGAGTGCTAATACCCACATTTGGAATGCTCATGTAACAACTGTGTTTTTGTTCATTTATTTATTTATGTGTTATTTTCATAATTGTGAAATGCTGTTGGTCTAAACAGTGGTTAGCCCTATTGCCTCACAAAAACAGGAGATTGGATTCAAATTCCAGCCTGTTCATGATCTGTATAGAGTTGGCGTGTTCTTCCCATCCTAATATATAAAGTTAAAATTGACTGGTCATGTATGTGAATGTTCCTTGTAATGGACTGGTGCCCATCCAGTGCCTTGATCTTAGCTCTACATATGCGGATGGTCCCCAGCAATCCTATAATTGGATGGGATGTCTTGATAATGCAGTATTTAGTATTACTTTCTCTTGGCTCTTTGTGGTGCAGTAGTTAGTGTTGCTGTCTCATGGCTCTTGTGTATAGGATTTGAATCTTGTACTGAGCTGAACTCTGTATGGAGGATGTGCATTCTCTATACGTCTCTGTAGCTTTGCTCTGGGTACAATGACCTTTCATCCCCA
>JANRMT010062813.1:30846693-30939634 GCA_026402145.1 Polypterus bichir lapradei | reverse complement strand
TATGTGTGTGTGTGTGTGTGTGTGTGTATGTATATATACACATACACATATTCTCTTGCAGCCTTAATGTGCTATACTTGTTAAGGCAGTGTGGCTTATGGCTAAGACTTTGTACTTTAAATGACAATTTGGTGTATTTTTACCCTAATCCCAGAGCGTTGCTAGAGGAAATTCACAATGGTAAAAATGTGTTATACACAGAGGAGAGATGTTGAGTATATTGGGAGAAGGATGCTAAGGATAGAGCTGCCAGGCAAGAGAAAAAGAGGAAGGCCCAAGAGAAGGTTTATGGATGTGGTGAGAGAGTTCATGCAGGTGATGGGTGTAACAAAACAAGATGCAGAGGACAGAAAGATATGGAAGAAGATGATCTGCTATGGCGACCCCTAACAGGAGCAGCCGAAAGAAGAAGAAGAAGAAGACTGCTATTGGTTATTAAAAATAATTCAACATATGGCTAAAAATGTCTCCATTCCAATTTTTGCCTCATATCTAATTTTTTTTTTGTTTGACCATTCAAATTACATATACTGTATCTTTCCTGAATATAACTTGCGTTTGCAAAATTCAACAGACCTAAACCATCATGACTATTCTGGTTGCTGCACTCCACATTGTTTTCAGTTCAGGACTTCTGAAATTTTAATTCAAGCATTCCTTGATTTCTAATACTGTCTCTTTACTTTGTAACATCCAGTGGAATTCTGAGTAATGGTCATGCACTGTGTAGTTTTAAGATTAGTAACTCCTTTATTCCTCTGTGTTAAATAATTGAGCGATACATAAGAACTTTTAAGTACCACAAATTATTCACAGATTGGATCATTGATTGATTTAATGATGTGGAAGTCTAATGAGTTCAGATTGGTCAATTTATTATATTAGAGAGGTTAATTGTTCTCTATATAGAAATGCTCATTACTGAGAGCTTCTGCATACGGAGACATGTTTCCATTGTAAAAAAAAACAAAAGAGGCTGGAAGAAGCAGATACAAGCAGCAATATCACACAAACCCGAAAGATTCCATATCATTCTCAGTTCAATACCTTGGCTGAGTAAGAAAATTGCCTGGAATACTGAACAAAAGAGCAGTTTATTTCACGAAAAGTTATGACTGGCTGCTAGCTCTTCACAGTAAACTAAAATGCATAAATAAGTCACTGAATTTTCTTGGCCCATATAAACGCCAAGGACTTAAGCTGTCAAGTAAATGGAGTGAGTGTACTGTCTCCTGTAGCGGTGCAGTCTGAGCTAGTCAGTAAACTTCACTAATAAAGAAGATGAATATTCACAAAGAAAAGCCTTAACAATTCTCAATGAAAGAAAACATGAAAATTACATGTTATATAAATCTGATTACGTTCTGTATGCATTTTCTGCACTGTTACGACATAAAGTATAGTACAAGGTTGCTTCAGACTTTCTTGGAGGTTTCAGTAAAGGGGTGGGGGGACTACACATCTATTTTTGTGTACATGACTTTTTCTCCACTTCCTATGCTGCTGTATGTGTACATAAAAACCTGTGGACATGACCGAGCAGTTAGGATTGCAGAAAGCAAGATATTGAAACAAATTCAGAACTAAATACCTGTCCATTAGACTCTCTCAGAAAAATACACAATTGAAGCGTTCAGTTCCATTGGAAAATACATATCAATTAGTACATATTGGCTGGTGAAAGACCCCAAGTTAAGCAGACAGTTCAAAAGCCAGACTACATTAGTTTGCTCCAAGGAGATATATTTTGGCATGTCTAGTTACAGAGAGTAAATATTTGAGCATTTCCAGTTCAAGCATTCAAATTCAGCTTGCATTCAAGTCACATTTATGTAGATCAGATTAAGCACCACATGCAAAAGTGATCTAAATATGATTTGAAAAGTTGTAAGTCCATATGTTTTTTTCTGTTAAAATTTCTCACACAAGTGAAAACTTTAGAACTGCGCTGTAAATATAGTTTTAGAAAGGTGGCTTTGTACTTAACTCATCTGCCTAAAGTTTAGCCTACAGAGACAGTGACAAATTCACAATCATAATTTTACCAAGCCAGCTTGATAAACCATAAGCATTTAAACTTATTATATGCCACTGAAATAAGTCAACTAGCTCAATATAATTACAAAAATCAATGAATGTAAAATAGTAATCTTTAAACAAATATTCTTGATTCCTGTATACTGTGTCCGTGCCAATGTATACAGAAAATGCAGTATCACCGTCCAGTCAATGCATGACTATAGCAAGTGAGACATGAACATGATGAATGTTATCAAACAGTGTATAGATTGTAGAATAGTGATTCTTTGAAAGGGGATTATTGTTACAATCCCATTTTAACCAATATGCTTTTGACTAGTGATAAGCGAACCTTGCTAAATTCACCTCGCCTCAAGTTCGGTGATATTACGGAAATGTTTAGGAACTTCACTGACCTCAGCTAAATGCACTGAAGTCATTGGGAAAAGAGAAACTGAAATAGTTTGGAGTGGAATATATTGAAGCAGTGGTCTTTTAAGTGCCCCTGAAGGCTAGAGAAATGCCTGACCGATTATTGTGGTCAAATATGTGACATGAGCAGGCAACAGTGCTAGCCACCAAGCTTCCCTAGGATACAATTAACAGAATTAAACATCAGGACAATCTAGACTTACTAGAGCCTAGAGAGTAAGATTCTGTATTGTGGCCTTGTCTGTTTCAACAAGCAATGGACCTTCAACATAACAAAATTATGCATATTTCAGTTCAGTTTATGTACCTCCTAAATAGTATCAGCCAACATGAAAAAACCTGCAAACCTGGCTTTCAACTCTCCTATTGAAATTTAAGTCAATATTCTATAGCATAAGAAGAAAAAATGAGGAAGAAAATCTAGATGGTGACTAAACCATGGAAGGACAGAAATATGTAAGGACTTTTATGTTGGTGTGTTACCTCTGCTGTGTGCAAGCTGAGAGCCAGGATGTGTTGCATAGTTAATTTCTTGGGATAGCAGTGTGACATGGTGGATTAGCCACCGTGGTGTAACGGCTAAGGTTTTGGACTTCAAACCCTGAAGTTGTGGTTTCACCTGCCTGCGCTCCAAATGGATAGATAAGCTGCTGCCTGAAAAAGCCCATATAAAAAAATGATTGTACATGTATACTTTTACCATTTATTTGAACATGGAGTAGATTTTGATTAAAAAGGAAAACTGCCATGTAAAATAATTAACTAAAACAATGTGCTGTGTATGTAGTGTATTTGCAATTTACTGTATTTAAACGTATGAAGATATCAGAGCTTAATTTGTAAATCTTGAGGTGCTGCAGTTGATAATGACTGCCTGTGGGCGGAGTTTGGGGCGTGCTGACAATGGCAATTTGGGCTCCTGAAGCAATGCTTTAACATTGAATTGTGTCATCACCCTGATGAATACATGAAATCAGTATTGTTTACTTCAAGGCTGGAGGGTTACTTAGCTCATGAGCTCATTAACAGAGAGCTGATTATACTTTTAACAGTGTTGCGCACAGGCAGCGGCTCATTTAAAACAGCACGATATTCAACATGAGACGCGATTATTTCATCGGGTCCCCCCTTACTTTTCAACTTGCTGATTCATCGAGCACGGGTCTACCTTAGTCATTTCAACTTGTGGATACTTGATCATTTCATCAACCAGCTTATTGGTGAAAAGGCTCCTTGTCATTAGGTGCTCTTGGGTGCACACCTAGAACACCTTAATGGTAGAGCTGCCCCTGGTTTATATGTATATGTCACTCTTAAATTAACATTACACTTGTATATCTAGCAATAGAAAATTATTCTTCTGTTCACACTCTGTGCAGAAAAAAAGGACCTTAATCTCCTGAACTTTGTGTAATGTTTTGTCGTCTCCATTGCCTCGTCCCCTTTGTTTTTATCTCTCAGGCTCCATGTTAGCATATACACCCACTGCACCAGAACCAGCATTTTGTTTTTAAACTACACTTAACTCAATGATTTGTTTTATGCCACACTTTTTTTCTTTCTTCAAGTGCATTTGGCGGTTCCAAGGTGCAGAATTCTCAAAAATCAGCGGTATTGGAGCAGTGTTTTGGGCAGTTCCAGCACAAACTAAGTGCCGGTAGAGAGTCATGATGAATATGTTGATTAACTTTGAACACAAATGGAGTCAGAATGGTCCAGTTAGGGTGTCTGCTCACTTCAACCCCACTCTCGTGTTCTTCTCTGCTTACATGCATTTCTTTTAGTAGTATATGCAGTACAAATCAAAAGAAAAAAGAATAAAAAAAGAATAAAAAAGAAGTATCTAACACTGGTGAAATAAAACTATACTCTTCTATGTAGCTATGTTTATATTTGGTTTTCTTTCTTACTAGATCATTTTCTGTCTTTACTTTTTTCTGTGATGGACTTCTGAAAGTAATTTGAGATTACAAGAATCACTGTACAATTAGAATAACTTTACCTAAAAACAGTTTACAGATAACACACATACGAGGGTCTGCCAATTTGAGAAATAAAGATTTATTTAGACACACAGTCATGGATTTTACAGAAAAAAAATGATAGTTTTGACTGTATTTTAAATTTTCTGAATCTTTCAAAATATGTAGCAAATTTCTTTTTATCTGTGTAAACCTTGATAGCTTTAAAATATATACAGCTTATGTTATCAAACCTGTTTAATCGAAATTCATTGTTGCAATGGCAGGAGCCCAACCCAGCAGCACAGGCATAAGTTAAGAACCAAACCCCCGGACAATGTGCCAATCAGTTTCAGGGCACATTTGTGTACACACCTATACTTACTCGGTGAGAGAGGCAAAATTAAATGAAAGGTGCCAAGCACCAATCTGTCATAAAGTACAGTGTATTAAAAAGCTAATAAATCTTTAAAGATTGTAAGAATCTATGGTGTTGCTATTATAACTTCTAGCCCTGTTGGATTAAGCAGGTTTGAGACTTTTATGTCAAAAATATTGAACAGTGAATTTGTATATTATTAGTATTACTAATATTCTGTTATGATCAAATATATGTGCCCATTTTACATTTTTGAATGGAAAATGTGTACAGTTGGGTGCATATGAAAATTAAACTTGTTCCTTTATGTTTTTCTTTACGATTGTATTTAAGGTCTGTGTATTACCACTTTAAGGTATTGCATGTTTATTGTAAAATGTTTTTTGGCTATGGATATTATGGAACACATGGGACTACTGCTGGGACTGAATGATAGCTTTAGAATGACATGCTTAATTTCACACAACTGTCCCTGGATGAATTTAGAAATGGAAACTTCAAGTTAACTGTGATTTGTACGTAACTTAGAACATAATTTATCTGACGTCTTATTTTGAATATGAAGACATAAAAATATGAACAGTACCTGTATATACAGAGTGTGTCACCAATCCTCATAGATTCATTTATACAGATTTGATTTAAAGTTAAGCATATTCTGTGCCATGGTTCATTCCTTGATCAGTCTAGAATATCTGTTTTTTAACTCCGTGTATTTATATATCTCTTAAATAAAGAAAATTATATTGTCAATGTTATAATGGTTAATTTTATATTAAGTTCAAAATAACAGAAAATGGTGATGTGCTGGCTTATAGCTTCACAAAACTGAGTTTGAATCTTGAGCATTGTAAAAAAGAGACACAGAAAAATGAAAGATATTGAGGCACCACTTGGAAGGCCCCGTATAATTTGAAAGAATGCACAAAATGCAACATGCAATAATTTGTGGAGTCATCTTTCTGAATGCAAGCTCACAACAGAAATGAAAGCAAGATAGCTGGTGCCCAGGTTATATAGTCACTCGGCCAGTGGTGGGTCCAGGAGGGCCAACAATGGAAGTGACATCAGTGATGAAGTGGCTGTCAGTCTTCCGTTCTGCAGAGGGAGGAAGCAAGAATGCATTAGACCACAGCGCCAACCCCTAGTTCACCGGGTAATCAGAATCACCAGAGCCTTTAAGCCTTCCATACGCGTTCTCTTTATTTTCTGCCTGTGCTTTTCTCAATTTACCCCAGTTTACATTTAACATCCCAGACGTAACTGATCAGTCTAAAATGACCCCCTGGTGGCTGTGTATGGAATTTTGCTCTGTGAAGAATTCCCTGTCCAAGCAATGCTGGTTCTTCACTTATATCCCTTTCTTTCAGCATAGACACCCTGGACTTTTACAATTAAATTAAGTTGGTCTAGTTGATGGAAGAATTTATTTGTGGATAATGAGAACTATTGCTTTAATTAACTAGTGTGAAAGAAGCCCGGACACAGACAGACACAGGACACACAGTCCCAAAACACACACCTTTTATGTTTCTGTTCGGCACTGCACAGTGCACCAAACACCAATTACTCAGTCCTTTTTATATTCCTTTGTCTTTTCTGTTCTTCTCTGCCACCCTCACTCCTCCACTCGCAAGTTCTGTCCTCTGCCTCCCGACTCCAGCTCCCCAAATGGAGTGAGGCGGCCCCTTTTATGTTGCACCCGGATGTGCTCCAGGTGCGCCCTGATGAACTTCCTGCAGCAATTCCTGGAGTGACAAAAGTGCTGCATGTACACCCGGAAGCACTACAGGTGCATTTGGTTCCTCTTCCGGCAGCACTTCCTGGTGTGGCAGAAGTGCTGCCATCCAGGGCTCCGGGATTGTCCAGGCGCCCCCTGGCAGTGGCCACAGACCCCAACAGGGTTGAGCTTCGAAGCTTCCGATCCGTGGCCATGATATAATCCAGGGGGGCTGCCCTCTTGCGCCCGGGAGAAGATATTACCCCTCTCCCGGTCCTACGCTTCCCCAGGCGTCCCGGTGGGGCAAGGTTCCCGGTCGTATGCCACACTAGATACAAGTCATTGTTCAATACAGTCAGAAACAGGTGGATAAACATACATGATACATTTGCTTACTGTATTTAAATTCTCTATCTTCCATGAAAACACAGATAATGCATTTGCAACTTTCCTATCTAAAAAAATATTTTTTTTTGTTTTTGATACTGACTGACTGTTCATCTAGTTTAACATCCCAGAGTAGGCCACATGGATTTTGTGTGGGTGTTCCAGTTTACCTCTATATTCCAAAGACATTTAAGGCTAGGTTGATTGATGACCCTAAATGGGCTGGTGTGAACAAAGTTGCTCATTGATAGATTGGCAGTACATTCAGCACTGGCTATTGGTACCTTGTGTAAGAATTAGCAGTTAGCAGAATAATTTAGTTAATGAACGATTGAATGAATGAAAAATACCCACAATAAAAACATAACACCATGCTGTAAAAAGTAAATTCCTTAAATCTAAAATACTTAGATTAGTTCACTTATCGATTTTAAATGGAAATTACTAGCATATATTAATTAAAAATCTCAGATTGTCTATATTTGAGAAGAAAATTGAACTCCTCATGCAAAAGCCACTTGTGCTTTGCTTTCATGTTCTGACCCAGTTACTGTCTTCAGTTTGTTCATTCCTACTCTGTGAGCCTCCTTTTGGAGGAGTTGACTCTGTCTGAATGTGATTTATTAAATGTAAATGTAATAAGAAGGAAATTAGATATTTGGCTTTCAGTAGAGAGGTTATAAACATCTTTGTGTGATGCTGGACATAACAACGGGAAATTCAGTTTGTGCATGTTTTATTGTATTAGTACGCTTTTGTTACTGCCTTATATGAAATACTGACCTTTACTTGATGTGTTTCTCAGAGATGCACTTAGGCTACTGGCAATGCATCGTGTCATAAAATATTAGTGTGTTTTATTTCAAAGTTGAATTTCTAATTTTTTTTTTGTCTCCTTAAAATCATTAAAAGATATGGCATACTTTCCACACAAGCAAATCTGTACACAGTAGTCAAAGTCTATGCTTTCTAAATATCTGGAACATTTTCATTAAATGAAAAAGTAAATAATAATAAGTTAATACTTGCAGAATGAACAAAAGCTTTTGAACTTATTGTAACCCAACATGAACTTGGCACAATGTGGCCAATACTGAAACTCAATTGTCAGCAAATGCAAAGTGACAGGCATTTCCATGCATGTTCCAATTATGACTTTGATTTGGTTTCTGCATATGAAGCCAGCTTTTAAAATAAATGATAGCTTCATGCAGTAAAAGCATTTTTTTTTAGTACAGACAGGGAAAACTGTCATGCAGTATCCATCTCAAAGGATAATTGTATGCCTTATTTTAGAATATATAAGTTCAAAATAAAAATAGTAAAATTAGTTAAACTGTTTATTTTTCACTTGAATCTCTGTTTGAATAACATCCATTTTTTGTATCAATCATAACTTTTTCCTGTCCCTTGTAATCTCTCTCCCGATGATCAGCTTTACTTCCTAAATTTCTTCCTATTTATTTCCTATTTCTCCAGAAATGGTTCCTAACGTTTATGCACAATTTCCTCTTAACCTTGTTCCATCTGTGCCCCCGTGTTCTTTTTCAAAGACGTAATGCAAAGTTAAAACTAGCATAATCCTTACTTTTTCATTCATTCCCCGAATTTGCTCCAACCCTGCCATTACAGGGTTGTATGGGCTGCAAATGTTTCTAGTAATGCTAGGATCAAGACAAGGACCAGCTTTGAAAAGGATGAGAGCCCCTCATAAGCCACTAATGTACTCATCCTCACTCACTCATATTGCAACAAGTTAGGCATAAAAATTTGACTTTGGGATGTGAAAGAAAACAGAAATACTTAGAGAAAAGTTCACTCATGCATATTGATAACGTACAAATCCTGCATAGACCAAGGAAGATTAGAACCCAGGTCTCTGAAGGCTCTTGAAAGTGGCATTAACTATTGTGCAACCCCAAAATAATATACATGTGCAAAGCTAAATTAATTCTTTTCTACAGTACAGCAACAAAAGAATTATTGTATTGTTCAGCCTACTTTAATTAAACAACCTTGAGAGCAGGCTAATTTCTTCTTGCTTCACTCAATCAATATTTATTATTTGTTTTGATTTTCATCAAAAGTACATTACATTAATAAACAATCATACTCGAAAAAAACTATTATGGAGGAAGACATATTTTACACTGCATGCAAAGTCTTAATGTGCTGCACATTATGATGTGTCAGAATTTATATATATTGAAATCAGTTAAAAGAATTCACCATATCTTATCTCTTGCCTTATGGTGGATGAGGTCCTTTCTTGTTTAGATCAGCCAGGAAGCTGCAGTCTCCTGCCTTCATATTGGGTGGCAGTCATTTTATCACAGAACTTACAGTAACTAAGCTCAGGATTAAAAATTAAATATTAAACCTGGATTAATCTAACCTTTTTTGATATACATAACATAATTGTATAAATGAGGGGTTAAAAAACTACAGATGCGATCATTATTTTAAAATGTAATTTTGCACTTGTCCAGCAACACAATATTGGTTTATATCATAATCATAAATAACAGACATCCAGCAGTTTTACTGAGGGTGTAATACAGCACCTTCGAGAAAATGAATCAGTATTGCCATTTATATATGGTAATGCATCAAGCATTGAAATCTCTGTGTATATTATGACGATGAGTCACGTTGCCTGTTGTGTTGATAATGTTTATTATTCAATATTATTAAATGCATTGCATGAAAAAAATTAAGACAATGAAAACAAATGTGGCTGGCCCTCTTGTCTCAGTGTCTCCATCACAATATATATATATACAGTATATATATAAAACCAATTTTGTAAATACGTATACTCATATATTACTATTTTAGAACAAAATGAGTACGTTAGGTTTAAGACTTTCCTAATAACTTTCACAGTCTATGTTATGATTTTCTACTCTTTCAGCTATCTTTCTTATCTACCGTATATCTACAATACAGTATATAAAACTTAGGAATCTCTTTGTCTAGACAGAGTGGTTCAATTAGTACAAAGAGTACACTTGTTACTATCCAATATATCTGTTGAATAAATAAAATTTGTATACATCAGACCCTTTATAGAGTGACAGAAGAACATTTATCTAATAGTAATCCAAGACACCAACATATCCAGACCTCAAAACAGTCAACAAAGGACAAAACACTTAGCACTTAGCTTGATTTTAATGCAGGAGCATATCATCACACCATTATAAGAACAAGAACGTCTGGCCCAGTTTGGGTAAAATTTTGTCTATTGTTAAGTTCTTTATTATTCAACTATGTCCAGATGGCTTGGTTTAGAGAAAAGATGACCTGTGGCTAGATGGAACTTCTGAATAGCATTTTGACGTTAAAACATAGTGTTAGATTGACTGTGAGCAGTAGGGTTTGGTGTTTGCCCTTATATGTTTAAATGCAAGTTGAACCTGTTTGTATCATGTAAATATACCAAAAACATCACAAATAGATCTTAAAAGTCTGTTAAAGCAAAGATGACATTCATTTTTGATTTTATTATTGAGTTACTGCTCAGTACAGAAGCCTTTTTTACACCTCATATAATGATTCTCTTCTCAAGAGCACACATACATACTTGCCCTTATTACTACTATTTACTCTTTTGGCTTTTGTATCTGATAATTGTCCATACTCAGTCCTCAGTTTAGGTCATTAACCAGAGTGCTAGGCAGTTCTGCTTTGTTAGGCAGTATATACTGTGTAGTACAATCCCACTACTATGTAATAATAATAATAATTCTTCACATTTATATTGCGCTTTTCTCACTACTCAAAGTGCTTGGCATAGTGAGTGGGGAGCCACTTCAGCCACCACTATTCCACCTAGATGCTGTGTCGGGAGCCATTTTGGAGCAGTACAATCACCACACATTAGTTGTTAGGAGGTGAAGAGGTAAGAGATAGCTAGCCATTTAGAGGCAGGGGATAATTAGGGGGCCAGAATGACTAGGCTATGGTGAGCAATTTAACCAGGACATTGGGATACACCTCATCTGGGGATCTTTAATGACCACAGAGAGTCAGGACCTTGAGTTTATGCTTCAGCCCAAGTTTTTCCTGATTGGTCTCCCATTCAAGCACTGGTTGGCCCTGAACATGCCTAACTTCATGTGGATAACCTGTTCTGAAGTGCATGTGGTATGGTTGCTAAACACCTGACTAAGTTGTATATGAACAAACAATATTTTGTGACATTGTAGCTCATGATATAAAAACTCTTTAAATTTTGAATTACAGATCATACAGAATAAAAGTGGCACTTTAGAAGTAGTCATTCAATGTTAACTGTGTTCAGAAGACTGGAGAAATCATAACCCTGTGCCAAGGGTAGTGCAATTCTATGTTTTTCGTGGAGCAAACATGCATGCCTAATATGTATCACATTAAGTCATCCCTTAAGTTATCTAGGATCCCTCACATATATACAATAATTTATAATAATAATAACTTATTTTTCATATTTTTATTTCAAGGTTTGCTTTTTTCATACATCATTATACGAGCAAGTGGTTACAGATGATTTCAATATCAAGATGAAACAATCAATACTTAATTGCTCTCTAGGACTAATTAGGCAGTTGGTACCTTACCTGGGCAGCTGCTTTGTTTGCCCAAGAAAATTGTATCCCTCATAACCGAATCTCCAAGCACTTGCCCTTCCTGCCAGTAAGCCTTTTCTCATCTCTCAGATCTAAATTTAATAGAACTATATATATTCTACCCCCCTTGATGGTGTCACATGACTGGATTGTATATTGCTGTGTTATGGAGTGCACATGTCAAAGTGGATCCTGATCTCTAGAATACTTTAGAATACTAACAACAGTCTCCTGAATACACTCTTAAAGGCTGCAACATAGAATACTGGTATTTAGAACAAGAGAGTCTCTACAAGCTTTAGCAATGGGCTGTCGACCCTGTAGTAGTCCTTGGATCTTCATTTTCCCAGGTCCTCTTTCACTATAAATATCTGCCTAGTTCACTATTATGACATCCTTTCAACAGATTGTAAGCTCCTCGTTTTATATTACAATGCGGCCTTTCATTAGGTGTTACCACTTGTCTGTCAGAAAATACCTTAGGGTAACTAGATTCTCCTGGACCCATTATGGGATGGGGAGGGCTGAGGTTGTACATTTCCTCAGATAAAGTGACTGAAAATAATGCATGCTTACAATTTTTTTCATATTTTTCAATTCCCTACTATAATGATGCTATTAGAATGTATACCCATATCTCAAAACTGGATTTGGAAATGTTCTGTTACTGTGTTTATGTGGCAGTGCTAGGGTGGGTGGTCTTTGTCAGTATGAGGAATATATTTTTCAACTTGAAGCTATCATCTGTTTAGGGTTTGTAAAACATTCCATACTGGGCATTGACATAAGCATAGGTTTCACAATCTTGAAACATCTGGTTTGCTTAGATGCTGTTTGTTTTGAATAGAACTGGTGTAACTGGTGATTAAATGCAGGGCATAATTTATCAAGGTGCATTGTGTGACAATGTTGATCATCCACTGTCTGCATAAATTGCTGTAATGAAATTATTTACCTTGTGAATGCTTTTGTTGCTGCTTCTTTTAGAGAGCAAACTGTGCAGGTATCACTTGAATATATCCATCATTAACTATTAATGGAAAAGTTTGTTATTTGACACAATTCCAGTATGTGGCCCATTATTTATGTCTACCACACCACAATCTGTCTGAGGAGACCAGATGCCATCTGTGTGCAGACCAGTGTTACACCAGTCTTGTCCAATGTAAAAGGGATTTCGTATGGACCACATCTCACAACCGAGTTTGAAAACTGGTTGCTGGATTATAGGGTTGAAATGTCTAATTGACAACAGACACTCCAAACCATCAATTTCTGTCATATTAAACATGACTAATTACTCATACAGAAAACAAAAAAGATTTTTTTAAAGCATAGGTAAAGGTATTTAAACTTGGACTAATAACAGGAATGACGGATAATATGGTCAATAAACAAGTATTAGCTAATTACAGATGGTATGCTGTCTGGACAATATTTACATACAGTTTTTGGCATTCCCTGACATAGCAAGAAAGAAATTCTAAATTATTTACGTATCTGGTCTTTTGTTCATTTCTTCTGTAGAGGAAAATATAAGGCACTTGCAAATTAGAAGAAATCCCCACATTATCTTAATTCCATATGTATAAATCTTCACAAAGTAACTGTCTGCCATAATGAAGCCTAGACGCCAAAGTACGACTGAGATGATGTTCTCTCACTTTTTTCCTATTTTCATGGGTGTACCATTAAAGAATAGAAATTTACTTGACAGTATTGTTACAGAGGGATGATGCAGTGGCTAGTGCTACCGCTTGATAAGTCCACTGCCCTGAGTATGAGTCCTGAAATCCGTTTTTGCCAGTGTGGATTTGCATGTTTTCGAAGTGTCAGTAGGGGTTTTCTGTATCCTCAAATATCGGCTGCTTAGGATAACTGGAGATTACAGATTATCTCTGTTTTAGAGTGTGTGTGAGTGCACCATGTGATGGTCTGTCTCATTCAGAGCTGCCTTGCTGCCAGGGATAGTGTCTGTGACCCAGAATTCAATTAAATAAGTGAATTTATGTCATGTCATCTTTACAGATCACTTTGCTTTTAATGATAAATATTGTAAGGTTATCATTAAATATCATTGTATTTGGCTTAAAAACTTTGTCTTATGTGCCATCTTTTCATAGTATTTTTGCCTGTTTCTGTTCAGATGCTGTGTTAGCAATTTTAGTATTGTACAGGTGATGTGAATGTGTTGTACTTCTGAATCCTTGAGTGTTATTGTGGCATTGTTATAAAAAAAGAAGATAAAATTAGTGCATGGTAAATCAAGAATTTCAAGTTTAATATGTTACCTACAATATTGTTCTATTTCCAAAAAAACACTACACTGGTCCTAGAAGAAAAAAACACCAAAGATGAGTCTTGTTTATTGCTCAGATGTAATAGACTAAATGATCATGAAGGCTTGCAGAGATATCATTATCTAAAAGCCGCCATGATTTTGAGTGCCATTCCTCATACATTTTTCTGAATTAAGATTTTCTACCGTTAATAACAGAGTTCTAAATGCTTATGGTGATTTCACTGTATATTAGATTACTGCTTTCATTAATGGAAAGTATTTTGGATAGTATTCTAAGAATGAAATAACCCAAAGATAAAACCATAATTGTAAGGGTTAGAGCTGGCAACTGTCTAGTAAGAACATAAGACTAAGCCCCTACCACAGTTCACATGCTTTCTTTGGTTTAATGAAGGACCGAAGGAATGGTGCACCATTACGTAGCAACAGTATGCGATTGATAGTCACAGTCTAAAACATTTGACTGTACTTAACATCAAGTTTTTTTCAATTAAAGAGCATAAATTTCATTTGTAGCACTATACTTGCAATTCTATTTGAAGAAGGCAAATTGTCTTGGACTTTGTTGCCACATGCATTATTTCCAACCTATCAGTGCTCAAATTGGCAATAACTTATAGTGGGAAAACCAAATGACAAATGAATATACCATCTTCTATACATATAAAATTGCAAGAGTTGTCTGTCTGTATGTCATGCAAAATCTTGCGCACCTGTGGACTTTGAAGCTTGATTGTGGTCCCAATTGACAACTTGATTCTAAAATTTTGCTTCTCATGGCCACCAAAAACATGGCACAGTGCATCCCCAGACAGGAAACACAAATGGAATGGAGGCACATACATGAATTGAACACAGTCATGTGTACTACTGTCAGTAAATCCCAGAGCTGTGTGCTTTGCCACCTAGTTGACACTACAAGTACATTCAATAGTTTGCACAACTGATCTGACACAAAAAATGACCAATGCAATGAAGTTGTGGTCTGCAGTCTTAAGTCTTTGACACAGTCTTAGGTGACTGTATTCCTTTAATGTGTGCAGTGACATCCTTTGCACGTTCTATAATTTTGTGATAGCCAGTGTGATTTTCTGTGCTGTAGTGTTCTGGGCCTTTGGTATTACCTTTACCTCAAGACAGTACCACCCAATCAATAAGCTGAATAAAAATTCAGGCTCAGTAGTAAGATGCACCCTCGACCTTCTGGAGGTAGTAGTGAAGGAGAGAATGAAGATACGTAAAACTGATGGCCATTATGAACAAAATCCCCCTCTCATTATCTTCCTTTAATTAGCCTTAGCCTTTGTAAGCATTGGACATAACTCATTCATATTACAGCTAATAAAGTATGTAAAGTGTGGATTACAGTATTTATAATTATTTCATAAATGTAGGTAATATCTAAAAACTGTACATATATTATTGATATTACACTTCAATTGAAATGCTTTATTTTTGTACCAGTTTTTGCCCAAGAGTACTGCCAATGCATTGTATTCATCATTAGGCTACACTGATGCACACCCCTGGAGCTTCTATCATGGATCCATTATTCAACCATGCATGATTCTGAAGTCTATATTTAGTATGAAACTGACTCATTTATTTCCAGTGTGACTGTTTTTCTTTGGTTTTATAAAGCATGTGTGTGATAATTTAAACACTGAAAAATGTGCACATTTCATTAGGCAGTGGCTTGCCAAACAAAAAAGCAGGTATGACAATGGATGGGTAATTCTTATTTCTGATATTTAAAGGGTGCTGGATGTCTCACTGTAACAATAAAATGTAATTTTAATTATCAAAAAGAAATCACTAAGAATATATATTTTTGGTTAGGAGTGTTTTTTATCTAATTGCATTTGACCTTGATCAGTGGCAGTAATACTGGCTTCTGCCATCATTCTTAACACTTTGCAAACAAATCTTTGTGTTACCTCTAGTACCATCAGCACCTGAAAAGGGTGCCTTCTCTGTGGAGTTTGTGTGTTCTCCTTGTGTTCCATCAAGAGCTGTGTTGATCTTCGTCAGTTATCAAACAGATATACAGTTACCCTGAAGACCGTCCCTTACCTGGTCCTGAATGTTGGGTATGAGTAGTCATCTGTCATCTACTATCTGTCCTGGTCTGTTCCTGCTGGGTTCTCATTGTGAACGTCTGTATTGTTTGTTATATATTGTTTATTTATTGGAGGGCTCTTATTTTATTCAAAGCTATACTGATACTCTGATTCATTATTATTGTTATTTTTTAATACAGCAATAACTAAATTATTACTTTTAATGTTTTGCTGAAAAAATGTAACAATGGCAACAACAATCATGGAGTAAGTAGATATTTATTCAAAATCCATCAATTTTGTAATCTTCGTTATCCTATTCTAGCAGTATTGGCCACAAGTTACTAACCAACTCTGGGTGGAAGCACTAGTCCACCCAAAGCACAATTGGCTCTGTATGACTTTGGAGCTGCCAATTAACATAAAGCGCAGGATACTCACATAACTGGGAAGAACAGTCAGTATCCCTACAGAAATTAAGCAGGTCAGGATTATATTTACTCTTGTGGAGCTGTGAGGTAGCAGCGTTAATTGCTGTGCTACATTACATTTATTATAGTGAATATTACAATAATAATAATTATAATTCTTTGCATTATATACATGCAAAATATATTTTATCCACATCCATTTTTAGATTAAAGGATTTGTACATCTCTTGAGTTCCTTGGTAGATGCAGTACTGATATTTATAATAGTTTTTTGATAACAAAATGCCCAATAAAGTCTTCTTACTTCTATAATTACTTGAATGAGTGTTCATATTTATTTACGGTAATTTAGATGTGTTAATTTCCTGCTTTTTCTCAGTTATAAAATTTATATTTATGTTTTTGTGAGTGGTAATATACCATATAATATTATGAAGTGATCAGAATGGCATCAGTGTGCATATGACTCTCTGTAAATTTACTCATCCTTGACATAACTTTCAGTTTAAAGCAGTCAGAAACATGGCTCTAGGCTACATGACCTTTATGAATAAATTTATGAATGTTTTACTTGTTGCCACTCTACATAACAGCATAAATTTTGTACATTATCTAAGATGAAAATTACTGCAGATTACAACTTTACCATTATAAAACACTAGCAAAATACCCGCGCTTTGCAGTGGAGAAGTAGTGTGTTAAAGAAGTTATGAAAAAGAAAAGGAAACATTTTAAAAATAACGTAACATGATTGTCAATGTAATTGTTTTGTGACTGTTATGAGTGTTGCTGTCATCAAGGATTTGATTATCATTATTTGTTTCAATCAGGTTCATATTTGGAGGACGTGTTGTGTTCAATTTATATTCCGTGTTTGTCAACCGTTGTAAAGATAACAGGTTTCATTCATCGAAGTGATCACTACCCAAATCGCTACTCGTGGATCTAAGATGTTCAACAGGCATTCCTGGTATTAAGTTGTGGATTTGCCTGCGAATATTTAGCGTCAGCGTGTCTATGAACATAAAAAAGTTTGTGCCAAACACTATTCTATCCCTGACCATCTCATCTTCGTTTGCGTAAGTACAGTCCTTCACCAGCAATTTTAACTCTGTTACAAAGTGATCAAAAGTCTCGTTTATACCCTGCGTCCTCTCATTAAACTTGTATCTCACGAATATCGTATTCGTCTTAGGCCTTGACAAATGCCAGCGGCAGCGTGTCTATGAACTTAATTTGAACTTAAGGTTTACACCGTGCTTTGTTTCCACAGTAGCTGCACTTATGAATATGCTTGTATGCGTCACTCGCTTCATATTCTTTTGCTGCCTTCACAATTGTGTAATGCGTTTTTTGTTCAGCGCTCTTTGGAGCTCTTGCTTGTTCTCTGCGTATTGCGTTCACAGTCAGTTCATGTGAGCCGCTCGGAGTACATGCATCGAAGGTTCTCAGCTGTGCTTGTGCTATCTCGTGCGATCTTGCCATGTCCACGGCTTTATTTAATGTTAGCTCAGACCCGGCACTTAAAAGTTTCTCTCACACTTTCGCTGAGTTTGTGCCAAACACTAGTCTATCCCTGACCATCTCATCTTCGTTTGCATAAGCACAGTCCTTCACCCGCGAATATTTAGCTGCAGCGTGTCTATTGGATTGCTGCTGACGGACGGCCTTATATGGGCAGGCACTCAATTACGTGGGAGGTGTGACGATGAGGGACGCAACTCTGCCTGACACGGTGACTGAGCTGCAGGCTATGGCCGTATATATGTACGTAAGTAGGTTCCAGTTATGACCGTTACGCGTAGAATTTCGAAATGAAACCTACCTAACTTTTGTAAGTAAGCTGCAAGGAATGACCCAGCCAAATTTCAGCCTTCTACCTACACGGGAAGTTGGAGAATTAGTGATGAGTGAGTCAGTCAGTCAGTGAGGGCTTTGCCTTTTATTAGTATAGATGAAGCAATAATAAAAGTTTATCATCTTGTAATCATTTTTCAAGGCAGTATTTCTGTCTACATATAACCTTCTACAATGAAACAGGAGTAAGGGGTATATCATATAAGCTGATTTATGTTTTCTATCAAATAAAACAATGTTATGTATTTTAGTCCATTTTATTTTTTATGAACCTGGACAGTTGTGACATGTTTCATGCTGGTTGAACTTACAAGTGAGAATTTCACTGTACTCTGTACACATGACAATACTATTACTACTACTAATTTCAGGTTTATTTTAGCATGCTAGCATTTTCCCAGTGCAGCATATGCATAAGGGACAGATAGGAGACCAACAGCACACTAATGCACATAAACAATGGACTGGCACCCTGTCCAGGGGATTGTTCCGGCCTTGTGCCCTGTGCTAGCTAAATAACTGACACGATCAGTCAACACATGTACAGTAGCAGGCCTTCAATCTGAACCCAGTTTACTTGTCTTTTGAGGCTGGGCTCAATGTGCAACTTTAAGAAAAATAACAGCAGATTCAAAATTGCGCTGATGGAGTCCAGAATTAGAGCAAAAAAAGTACTACCTTGTTCCACTATACTGGATTCTGGGCAATGCAGTATAATCTTTGAAAACCTGCTACTCCTTTTCTAAAATTGGCATCTTCTTCTTTATATGTCATCACTTGTTTGTGTTTATAAACCTGTCTGTTTGACTTTATGCTATCCTAAGGTTTTTTTAAAACAGACTAATGTTCCTCACCTTCTTGGCTCCTGTTCTGTTCAGCAGTGTCCCTATGCGAGGCTTCTGTTGTCATAAACCATTCCTGAAGTCCAACAATCTCTCTGCCCTCCCAATATTTAAGTTGCTTTAAACTCACATGGTTGTGCCATAATTAGACTGACTCTGTTGTACTAACTGTTTTTACCGTTGGTCAGCTTCTATGTGCATTCAGTTAATTGCTATTGACCTTTAATTCTCATTTGATTTAAAGATATGCAAAGGCTTCTCCTGGTGTTTGCACATTCCATGTAATTAATCTGAAATCTGAATTATCTTGACTTTCAGTCTTCTTCTGTGTTCCTTGTTATCTTATATTCCTTTGCTTTGTAAAGTACATTGTGAAGATGCTTACCGTTAAAGGTCATTTATTCACTCATTTATTTTGTGAGTTGACTTGTTCTTATACAGGGACATTGGAGACTAGAGCTTATCCTGACTACATTAGCTGCATGGCATAAAAGAATATGATGAGGATGAGATGATGAGATACTGGTCTAATAAAAGAAAAGAAAATGTACATGTACATCATCACTTTAGAGTACCCTTTCACTTAACCTAAAGTTCACAACTCTGGAATACCACTTCAGAACTAAGCATAGTCACTCATACAATCCTAGCCAGGTGACCTTACCTAAATGCCTTAGGGATGTGGAATGGTAGAGGAAAATCAGAGCATCTGAAAATAAAAACATTCCAGACATATTGCAAATGTGCAAATTCCTTGCAGAGTGTGATTAGGATGGGAATCCAATTCAGATCCAGGCCTCAAATCAGGTTGTCTATGAATCATCCAGGCCACTCCCTGGCCCTGCCCCAAACAGCTCGCCCCTGACGGGCAGCCTCTGGCTATCTCTGACCCAGAGATATCGTCACATTTAGGAAGTTTAAAGGTGTTCAGCATAATCCTGCAGATTATGGCTCCTCAGACAAGCACATACATCAAATTTCTAAACCTGCAGTTCTTCTACCAAAAGGAAGCAGAATTACCATTGCGATGACACCATCATCAGTAGGGTAAAATTAACCTGTCTCTGGACGGACTTTTCTCTCCATAATACCCCTGCTACTAAAGTTGTTTACAAAAGCTTTTTTTTGTATGAACCACAAAATTTTGTACACACTATTTCAAGTTATAGCTGAGTTGTCTATCCATCCACTTTTGTAACCCACTTTCCCTTGTCAGAGTTGCCTCCTCTTTTAGTTGAGAATCAACTAAATTCATGTGACAGCAGAAGGAAATAGCCTTATTACTCATCTCAGCAGACAATGCATTCATGATCTCACACATAATGGCTACAGTGGTGCCCCAGGTGAAGTTAGTTGTCCATTGTGTCATTTGTGACCTTGCGACTCCCTTAATAGCAATATATGTGGGCAGCCGAGAGGCAGGCTTACTTTGTATTCACGTTCAGCTTGCTCTCATACAACAGCTCACGTTTTTTACGTTTTGACAGTTCTAAACCTACTGGGAAAGAAATTGTCCAAACAGGGTCTATTGTTTCCCTGTGTATAGGAAATCGATTGACCTTCATTGTTTATCTATGAATGCTATACTTAATTTACTTGGAGCAGTTTAAGATAGTGAGCAATGTAAGAATGATCAGTTTTCTAGTAGCATCTAGAGATAAAATATGGGAAGGATTTAAAAATGTCGAGTAAAAAACAGAGAAACAGCTTTGTGAATAGTTGAAATATGGAGTTTTTTCAGTGCCAAGTGTTGCTTATCTGATGAACTGGTTGCCAGACCTGACTCTGTTGTTTAAGATTATAGATTAATCTGAAGGATCTGAGTGCTTTTAGAAATCTGAAATGACACAAAATGGCCAAACATTGCATTTTTCAATTTGCTGCATTTACAAATTGTTTAGAAATGTTATTCCCATTGAGTATTGGACTGCAAGTTGTCAAGCAGAACACAGTCTTTTGAAGGATATGCTGTATATTACATTTAAAATAGAAATTAACACTTTTTTGTTTTAAAAAGTGATATTAATTATTTTATGAGGTATGAAAAGTAGCACATATGTAATTATATTCACTCAGGTTTTAAAGTAGCCATTTTAATGCAAAGGATCTACAATTAATTTTTTAAACACTCTGTTCATGGCTGCAGTTCTGTGTGAATGGTAATTGAGTTAGTCATCTCATTTTGTTTTCAGCTGCACAAAACCTCTGCTTTAGACACGGCGATGGGATGCCTGCAATACCTAGACACTTTGTTACCTTGAAGTTCCTCATGATTATTGTCATGATAACAGACAGTCTGCAGAAGCATTTCCTGACACCATCTTAAATATTTTGGTGTAAACTAATGAACCATCGCATTCTTATGTTTCAAATAAGTAATCTGGAGTAGGTGCTGTCGTCAGAGAACAAGGTGGGACATCAACTGTTGGAAAAGTTGCAGGCAATGTTAACTGTGGGGAAAGTAAGGGATTTTGTGATGGCTTGTCTTACAGAATAGCATAACTGAACATACAGTAAATTCATACATACAAAGAGCCACAAAAGATTTGAGGGTGTTCCTTCTTGAATTTAATCCCCAGAAGAGCAGACCATCCATCCATCCATTTTCCAACCCGCTGAATCTGAACACAGGGTCACGGGGGTCTGCTGGAGCCAATCCCAGCCAACACAGGGCACGAATCCAATCCCGGGCAGGGCGCCAACCCACCACCGGACACACACAAACACACCAAGCACACACTAGGGCCAATTTAGAATCGCCAATCCACCTAACTTGCATGTCTTTGGACTGTGGGAGGAAACCGGAGCGCCTGGAGGAAAGCCACGCAGACACGGAGAGAACATGCAAACTCCACGCAGGGAGGACCCGGGAAGTGAACCCGGGTCTCCTAACTGCGAGGCAGCAGCGATACCCACTGCTCCACCGTGCCGCCCAAGAGCAGACCAATGATCATAATACTCACAGCCTACACGATGTTCAGATCCATTGCTTCTCAGTGTGACCTAATGGCCCAGGTTTTTTTGTTTTTGTTGTAAACTGTATTTATTGTTATAATAAAATAATCAAACACACTTTTATAAGGAACAATATCAAAGAAACAGTTAAGATATATTAATCACAGTCAACATTTTAAATGGCTTTTAACTGTAAACTGTCAGGTTGTTGGTTCAGTACTCTGATTGGCTTGCTTTGTGATTCTTAGCCAGTCACTTAAAGGTATGCTCTACCCAAAATTATATATTTTTTTATGTTACTTACCCTGTGTAGTTTGTAGTGATGTAGAAAAAAATTAAATCTCATGCATTCATTCATAAGGGAGAGAAAAAAGTTTATGATATAATAGAAGCCAATTCTGACCTCTGCTACAAAATGGCATCCACTGAAAAAAAAAAATCACGTTACTTGTGTTGCATAATCTACATTTCAGTCTTCCAGTTATATGCAATATTGTTAAATAGTTGTTTCCAGAATAAAAAGAAAACTAAAACCTCATGGGATTGACTTTTTGAATTAAAGACCTGCCTATCCCCTTCATTCATTGTTCAAGAATCATGTCTTCAATTAATCTTCCTGTAATCAATGTGATTATTACAGAAGTATATATTTAGCAATATTAAAAAAAAATCAAAACACCATGCATTTGTTACATTTTGTGCGTTTGATTGGACAAGTAGATTATGCAACACAGATTTTTTTTTTTTACAGATGCTTTTCAAATTGTTTTCCATTGCATAGTACAGGTTGCTATTATAGTCCATTATATCATAATCTATCTTTCTCTCCATTCTGCGTGAAAACAGGAGACTTTTGCAGCCTCAGTATAAAGTACATATGGTTAGTAGCATAAAAACATCATTTTTGGGTGGTGCATATCTTTAATTTGTTTTCAACAGTACAGGTACAGTATATACTGTATACAGTTCATGCAAAAGACTGTATGCATGTACTGTATAGTGTCAGGGTATGGAATTCATACTTTAATGGCAATGTAGAAAAATAATGTATGTTTTGTTTATTTCTTTGTGATAGGTTTTTGAGTATTTTTAACCTAACTTTTTATTGTCTTTTCCGATTTTTTTATGTTACACAGAATGACATTGTCGTTTTAGTCTTTTTGAAGATTGATATTTAAAGCATACACCTGTTACACTTTTTTCACAAAGAAGCAGCCTGTGGTGTGCTGAAAGCTTGTAATCTGTAATGCAGCTAGTCAGTCAAGCATCACCTTAATTTCTTGCCTGGAAAAACCCCTGTGACTAATATGGCAGAGATTTTAGTGTAAACAAACCTAATCTGATTACAGAAATGACATTGAAGAATTAAGTTTTTTGTTCCTTTGTCTGGTCAAACAAGAAACATGATTACTAGCAACTCTGACATTTAGGCTTTATTGGTTTTAACCAATTTCTGGCACCTTGATTGTTTTTCTCTGTTTTGTTAAACTCTGTATAATTAAATGTACAGTATGCCTGCATTAGTAGAATGATTGCATGCTCAAGATGGGTAAGCCTTTTAGTGTTCTATTGCTGCAAATAGACATGTGCATGTATTTAGATTTAAAAGGAAAGTGGACTAGTTGGGAAAGAATTCTTGTAGGTGTATGGATTTGCACCAAGAACTTTGGACCTATGTGGCAGAAAGTCTTGATGGCATAGGAATGTTGGTATACTTTAATGTTCCTTTGATGTACAGTATGTTCAATTGAGATGTGCGCTCCTAATAAAATTAACCATGGCAAATTAATCTAAGCCAGGGATCTTAACTCACAGTGTTATGTTTCAGCCAGGGTTCCTCCTCTGGCTGGTGTTCTGATTCCTCTTTTATGTCTTTTTTGCTCACGTATGATTTATTTGTTTGTGCTAATACTGTTATCCATCCATCCATTATCCAACCCGCTGAATCCGAACACAGGGTCACAGGGGTCTGCTGGAGCCAATCCCAGCCAACACAGGGCACAAGGCAGGAACCAATCCCGGGCAGGGTGCCAACCCACCGCAGGCTAATACTGTTATTTATGTTTTAATTATTTACATTATTCTTAGTTTTGTATTAGTTCTGTATATAACTTAATTGCTATGTGTTCATGCTTCTACTATGTTGTGCATTTTCTGGGTGGTTCTCCAAGAGGTGGGGCCACCTTTCCAGCTCCGTCAAGAGGCTACCTTCAACCACATAAAGGCTGACGAACCACACACAGTCCCTTGCGATTAATTATATGCGCTGGGCTTTATTGAGTTCTCTGACATGTGCTTTCTTTGATTAACTACATTTTGGCCAATTTTTAGATTTGTGTATTGTAACTTGTTTGCAATTCAATTTCGTAATTTGAAGGCTCCTCAAAGCTTTTTTTAGTAGCAGAGCATTTTGAAAATAAATCTTTTATTTTATAAAGATTCTTTGTTTGTCAAACAAGCCAGAGGTTGATGGACCCTTCTACTTATGGGGCTTTTTACAACGGTTTTTGGTACTGTTGGCTTAGGTACTACCAAGTTTCATGACACTCAGTCCTAAAGGGACACAGTGATTGCAGGTTTATGTTACAGCCTATTTCCTAATTAGAAGATAGACCTTGCAAATATGACGCATGGTATTTAACTATTTTCCTTTCATTTATCCAGGACAAATAGTGATTACATTGTAGAGTTCCCTTTGCTGAGAACATTATCCATATGTTTTGCTGACCAGAACAGATTTTCACTTCACGGTTTGCCTTTTCTATTTTTTATGGTTTAGCATCAAATAAATGGTTTCTAATTAGAAAACTGGTTAGAATGAAAACCTGTAGCCACTGCGGCCCTAAAGAACTGTGAGTGAGTGTGGATCACTGGTATAGCTATATACAGTAAAGAAGAATGCATAATATTACTTATGTTGCTCAGATAAATCAAAGAGAACCTTGCCTATAACAGGTATACAGGGAACAACTCCTGGAGCCAGGCGAATGGAGTTTCCTGGGTATCCTACATAACCAGCATGGTGTCAGTCCCAAGGAGCCACATAGAGGCTGCAGAAGATCAGCCTGGATACAGACAGACACTGAGACACAACAATGTCCAAAAGCACACACTTTTCATTCACAGTTCTTCTGCACACACAACACAGTGCACCAACCAGCCACAATGCTCAGTCCTGTCCTTTTTACTCTTATGGGGCCGCCTCCACTCCTCTCCCACAAGCTCTCACCACAGCCTCCCAACTCTGGCTCCAGGTGCTCCTCGATCAACTTCTGGCAGTACTTCCGGGTGTGGTGGAAGTGCTGCATGCCATGGCTCTGGAGCTGTCCAGGCGTCTCCTGTTGGTTGAGCTTCTAAGCTCCAGTCCCATGGCCCCGATCTAAACCAGTGGGGCTGCCATCTTGTGTCCCGGGGGAGGTACTGCTGGTGATATGTCCTGTCCCCCAGTCCTCTCCTCAAAAGGGTGTCCCGAAAGGGCAAAGTCCCTGGCCGTCTATCACAAGACATATTGTGTTCTTATCATCCACATAGTCAAACATCAGGGTTTGGTGTAATACAGTTTGAGAGACAGTCATGAGTGGGACATACCTTTTCAAAGGAAACTGACTCTTTGGATGTAGAACATAACTTCTCTGGCAGTGAAGGAGCCAGAGTTCATTCATTCGCTTTGAAAATAACAGCTGAATATCATATGACCTCCCTGTATGCACAGTGTTGGTTTTTGAACTGTACTTGTTGATCTGGGGTTGTTTCTATCCAGCTCTGGAGTTGCATCGCTTAAGAGGCCCCAGGTGGTTGTGAGAATAATCACAAGCCCTTGGCTAAGTGCCATATAGTTGGAGTTTATTTTGGTGGAGGAGAGAGTCCTGATAAAATTACTTTGAGTCACAGAGGAAAGCATTGATTATTGGTCTCTGCAACTAACAACTATTGAGAATATTTGGGCGGTGGAGATCCCACTTAGAAATATTCGATGCACTTGTTATTAAGGGGTTATTTTTGCTAGCGCACCACTTATATTTTAAAATGTTGCAGTCTTGTGTTTCAAGACTGTCAGACTGGAGTGGTAGCCTTCATTTTTTATAAAGGGTATTTTCCAGTTTATTGAGTGATCACACTCTTCAGCTTTAATTGAAATGCTGGTGTACTGGAACTGAAAAGATAAAGATTGCATCTCTGATTTTTGTAGATGATGATGTCCTCTTCGCTTTATGAGGCTGAGGTCACCTGCAAGTGGCTTGTTGCATTTTCCAAATTATCCATATGCTTATTTTTTTATATATTCAGCTGCTACCCTTTTGGATAAAAATTGCTTGATATAGGCAGAAAATAGAAAAAGGCTTTTTTTTAATACTGTTCTTAACTTAAAACAAACAGCTGTTAAGGCACAATTACGCGGAGCATCAGCCTCAGAGAACCAAGAGTCCGTAGTCTCGGGAACAACGAGGCATACTCCCCTTGGTTTGCACATTTCCAGATTTTCACAGCTGTCTATGGTTGGGAGAAAAGTTTTAAAGGCTGAAAGGCTTGATGAATTCCAACTGGACATCACTTAGATGCTAAACTATCATAAGAAACAGAAAGACGGTGAGTAGCAGAGTGTGTGAGGTGTTTATTACCCTATTTAAACATTCACAAAAAGTAGTAACCAAATCATTTATTCTGCATATTTACTTGACCCTGATTCTCCTTGAAATTAGGGCATTCCGACTAAAAATCTGTAATAAAGAATCTTCCTGTCTGATCTTGGCCTTTTGTTTTTCTGCAGTCTGTGTCTAATTGAATTTTGACACTAGTAAAGGACTTTGGCTTGCAGCTACAAAAATCACACTTCATCCTTTAGTATAGTGTCTGACCACAAGTAAATTTGCTTTTACTTGTACAAGCTAAATACATTTAAATACAGTATATTTATAAATGCAAGAAAATGCTTTGTGCATATGAGTAAATATAGCAAAACAATGCATTTAATCCATTTAGTCAACTAATCACAATAAGATATATATTACTGATTATTTGATTATATTTACTGCTTGCTACAATAGTGTAACCAGTTATTGAGTCCATTGGAGAAATTACCTTTTATCCTGGACATTGGGTATTATATAAACTTGTTCAGTAAATAAATATTACAGCACATAACTGTTTTCTCAGGTTACTCCAGTCTTACTTCCAAATCATAAAAGTGTTAGCGTTAGGGTAGTTGGCCATTATAAATTGGCCTCATGTGAGAGAGTGCATGAGTGGGTCCTAGGATTGATTGCTGTAATCCAGGATATTTCCTGCCTCATTCATTCAGTTTCCTTTAAATATTATTATGTTTTGACTGAAGCTTTCAGCAATTCATTTTGAAAAATATGTAATAATGCAGAAAATCAAATTATTCGTTATTGCAATATATCATGTAAATTTAGTGTAACAAAGTGGTGCATCCTGATCTGCTTCTTGTTCTATTATAACTGCTAAGCACAAAGCAAATTTATAGCAACTTTGTTGGGTCCAAAACTGTTTTCAATTCTAATTATTTTATCAATAATATTACTAATACGGAATAAACAAGTTTGAGTTTGAGTTCTTTTGGTGATGATCATTCCACAGTATGGTAAGCTCCTATGCTGACGTGGCTTTCTGCATTTGGTGTTGTACTTCTTATTCATATTAATCTCATTTTGTTTCATTAAAATTGTAAACCTTACTATATTGCCATTTTGTGATTTTTGGAAGCCCATTATACAAGAAGTGCCCTCTTACCAGCTTCTAAAGCAGTGACATGGACATACAATAATTGTCTTCTAGTTTATACAAAATACAATGCTATGCCTTTTTTTGAAAAGTTTAATAGTTATGGTAGGATTCCAAATCTTGCCTTCTTTTTAATTGTATTGTTTAATTCTTAAGAAATAATAAAAACTGAAAATAATTTATTCTAATTTAAATTGAATATTCTGTTGTTATTATAACATAATACACAGGTATATGCATTGCAGAAAACCCAGTAATGTTTATATTTTTATTAGTTCCTCCAATTGACATCTTTAATTCAGTTACATTTTAATGAAAGTTGCTATGGCTATACAATAATCTGATATGTAGTAATGCAAATTATTTTTCTGCAGTTGGATAAAATATTTTCTTGCCTTATTCAACCATTAGAAATTTCACAGATGAGTTATCATAGACCTTTACATTTTATTATAATTATTAGTTACAGGTTTAAGGGACTTTTTGGTTATGTGATGCTCAAGCAACTGACCACAGTGACCTTTAATCTTCACTAGGTTGTTATTTATATCTTTATCAGTCTTGAACATCTTGTTCGATAGCCCAGTCAATGACATTAATTTTAGATTTTAATATCAGATTCCTTTTAAGTAGTTACTTTAAGACATAAAGAATGACTTGTTAGGTAGATTACATATTAAGTTGCAGATTAAATTAATTCTGTTCAAGAACAAACTTCCGTTGAGTTAAATAATGCTTTAGTCATTAAAATAAATAAAGGGCTTTGACAGCAATGTAGATTGAAAAGGATAGGATAAAGGGTTTGGGTACTGAGCGGTAATGCTATTTAATAGGCAAGCCTATATTTAAAAAAAAAAAAGACGCAAACAATGGATGACCGTTGTTATCAGCAATTAATGTTAAGTTTGCTCCTAGACAACTGAATGCCAGCATTCGTGGATTGTCGGTTTTTACTTTGGATTAATGGTGGTGTGGGATAAACTGCATTATGGTGTCCATGGTTGTGTATTTTTAGTTAAAACAGTACAGCTTGGCTCACGCTTGTGAATGTGTAGTGCTCCGCTGCAAAGCTACATGGCTGCAGGGTGTTTAATTGGGGAAGTGAGCTGATTGCTTGTTATGTGCAAGTATGATTGGCTAAGCTGTATCCCATTGACATTCTGCTGGTCATTAGGAGGAGCACCTGCGTCCACAAGGTAGAAGAGGTGCCTGGGAAAAAGAGTAGGAGTGAGGAGGCAGAAACAAATGAGGAAGATTCAGAAGTAAGAGAGAAAAGATGATGAGGACTGAAACGAAGAAAACGTTAGGATAGTGGTGGAGTGGATGTAATAGTGAGGAGGTATGGCTGTTAGGAACAGGCCCTGTGCAGGGAAGTGACACTTCAGGGGTAGGGTTGTTACCTGCTGAACATTGAAGTGGAGCAGAGGTGCCCATCCACTGCTAGAAGATCCATGGTTGCTGAGGATTTACGATGGGACAAGGGAGCAGGGCTAATGAGCTGTCCACGGACAGTGAGGAATGGAGGTGTGGCACAAGTAGGTAAAAGCGTTGACCCATGCATGCCAGAAGACATCCTCTGCATCTGAATGGACCTCTTGAGGTGAGCTACCGAGGTGCAGAATTGGATGAACATAATAGGGCGCAAGTTTTTGACAGAGAACGATCCTGACTGTGTTTTAAACTGTGATTTTTAACTGCTTTTAGATTTATTAATTTTTTTAGGATTTTAACCTCCACAAACACTCTTTTTATCAAAGGGTATTTATTTATTATGGATTAAACTGCTTTTGCACACTGTTTTTTGACTTCATTGAATAAAAATGCACCGAGTGCTTTTGAAGCACAAATCCTTGCTTTGCCATGTGTCCTCACTTCAGTTCATCATCAGTTTATGACTATCAATGTCCCAGGTTCAAGAGGGATATGTTAGCTGCAGGCAACTTTGTGTGCCATTCTGCTTTACTTCCTGCCTTATGACCAGTGGTGCCCCAATATACTTTGGCTACCACCCTAAGTGCAGAGGAAAAAACTGGCTCAGGAAATGAATAGGTGGCTGACTGGATGAAAGTGCATGAGCATCAGGTATGTTAAGATATTTTTAGTGTTATATAAAGCCTTCTTTGTATTTATGAAGGAAGCCTTTTATACAGAGTGTTTTGCACAAGTAGCTTCCAAAATGCGCCCTTAATTGAAGGTTGTAGTTCCGCTGCTTTTGTGGTGTTTTGAAAAAAGAAATTGCACCTGCTAATTTCATAAAGCTTTTCAGTCACAAAATTCATAGCTTTAGAAATATGAATACTGTGTGAACTCTGGAAAATTTGTAATTTGTATAGCAGGCAAGGCATACTTAAGGAAAAAAGTGTATCTTTTATGCCTTTGGCATGCTGACTTAGTGACACAGTTCTGTAAAGTTTTGAAAATATGCAGCTGAAGTATGAAACTGTTCATTCAGGGCCACTGCACATTTTTGCTTCCTATATTATAAGGATGACTGCTTTAGTCCATCTTTTCATTCACGAAGGCCGTGTTTTGCTGGAAGATGATACTTTTACAAAACTGGAGTACAACAAGACTAAGTTTCTTTTAGAGCTGGCATACATATAGAATATCGCACATTCTAAAAAATGAGAATAAACAGGAACAGGTGAGTGTTAGTCAAAAACTCTGCCACTACAATGAGATAAAATATAGAAATCCTTCCACACTGGCCTTGTCTACACCTCTGCACGTTACACTTTGGGGTGTGGGTTGTACAATAAGACTAAAGCATATACAATATTTGCAAATTTCCATCCTCACCATTCTTATTTGCAAAGCAAACTATGTGCTATGCTTTTGACAGTATCATTTCAATCTACAACTTGTAGTCGATTTAACACCTTGCTCCAATGGCATAGAGTGTCCTGAAAAAGTATTTGCTTTCTCTCTAATGTTCTACATGATTCCATATTTTTCAGCAGTAATTGTGGTCCTAGCTTGTGGGTTGTAGGTATTTATGAAGAAGAGTCTGAAGCGGATGGGGAAAAAAAAAAAACTCACCAAAAATGAAAGAAGAATTAAGTAGGTATTGTGTGAAGTATGACAAAGGAAATAACCTCCTTGTAAACTCAGCTTAGTTATATGGCTAATTAGGGTCAACAGTAGTCTTGCTCCACTAGCATAAACCTGTATAACTTTGTCTTTTACCATGAGAGTGAAATTTTTGGCAGGGACAGTATAGGGGCACATCATACCTCAATCTGCGGACTTAATAATATCTATCAGCCTGGAGATGATTATAAAGACAGGCTGTAGTGTTTCAATGAAGAACATTCAAAGCTTTTTTGTCTAAACAGAGTAAATATTGAACAGTGGTTAATCATAACAGTACATTACATTCTTAAACCAACAAATATTCCTTTCAGAGACACAGAAGGCCAGAAGATATCCTGGCAGCAGTGTGTTTAAAGGCAGGACGCGGCCACAATGTGCCTGCCCATCGTTAAACACACTAACGCACACACACATGCACATACACACACATACACTCTTATGTTCATACTAGGCCAGTTTTGAATCTTCAACTAATCTAATCTGTGTGGGAGGAAAACACATGTAGGGACAGGGACAAAGTGCAAACTCCACAAAGCCAGTGACTTGATGTGTGATTTCATATTATGACTCTGGATCTGTTAACAGCAGCAATGATCATTGAGCTATTGTGTCCAGTACAAAACCTTTCTGTCAAAAATTTCCAATAAATTATGTAGAACCCTAAAACAACATGTAAAAATCTACTAGTGTCTCTTGCCTTGGCTAATGGTAGTTGTGTCCAACAGGAAGTGTTATCTCCTTGAATGGACCAGGTTCAGTGCTGTGACAAAATAACCACAACCATGACTGAAGTCATCAGGACACATTTGATAATTTTAGTTTTATCTTGTATTTAGCTCTCAGGTGACCCAAGGTAAAAGTCGAAAGAGGTGAATGCAGCAGTCAGCTGAGGTGCTGTTGGTTGTCCTGTTGTTATCTTCTTTAGGGGTGTGCAAAAGTTTGGAGGTGGATGGGTATAGAGGGCAGCAATTCAAAATTCCCATCATTGAACAAATAAGTGGCTGCAGTGCCCCACATGTGTCCAGGGCCGAGTATTGGTGGGATTTCAACCAGTCTGGGTGGGGTAACACTTTTTGTAACTTCAGGATAATATTGTTTTGATACAATAAACCAGTCTGTGTCTAACTAGGAGTTGTGCCCCTCCTTTTCCAGAAGTCTCTTTTAGCCAAAGAATTTTCTCATCTTCTCTTCTGGTGGACCCAATGAAATTCTTTCTCATACAGAACAACAAAAGAAAATAAAGGCAAGCAATGCATAACAAAAAGAAAACATAAATATAATAATATAGTCATAACGATATTACTAATAATAATCAGAAACAGAAATACTCATAAGCAGGCTATTTATACAGTATGTGATGAATGAAAATCATTAGTCTTCTTAACTGCATACAAAAATGTTAATGAATCCACCATCAGAAAGAAAACTGTGCAAAAACTGAATCCATTGCAAAATAGCAAGGCAGAAACCAAAAAAAGCTAACACTTTTTTTTCTATTGGTAAGAACTCCACAAGAAATGTTCTGATGTACAGCTTTGGAACATTTTAATCAAAGTCTAGAAGTAAACCTCTTTGTGTTGTGGTAGCAGAACTTTAAATGGCTTATGTAAGGATGAATGTTAACAATTTTACATATGTGAACAAATCAAGAAATGAGTGTATAGCTAAGAGTAAGTAAAACATGCTCCAGCACAGAGTGACCCTCACAGAGCAATCATATATTTTTATTTCACTGTGAGGTTTTTATTTTATTTTAAACAAATCTTCCTATTTATTATACTCTTTGGCCTCTTTGGGTTCATGTCAGTATTTAAGGAGTGTAAACTTGTATTGTGTTGTTATTTTGGATATCACAACATTAAAAATTGCCTAATTTAAAGCATGTTTAATATAATTTAAAAACTTAATTTTATCCCAGTGCTTTAGGGTGCCTTTTTTATATTTCTTGAGGTGGACTTCCCTCCATATTCCAGGATTACTTCCTGTCAGTTGTGGAGGAACAGGCAATGACTGTCCATGCCACTGAACGGGATAAGCTGGTTATAAAACGGATGGATGCTTAGTAAGAGCTTAGTGCATACCTTGTCATTGAGTATCCCATTTATAAATACAGATTTTTTTTAAGGTTAACTGCAAAATCTATTCTGTTTTCTTTAAGAAAAAACATGCAGACAGAGCAAGTTCTGTAACTGAAAACTGATTTAACCCAGACAACTTTAATGAAAACTAAACAATATACATTTGCAGTGTATATTTATTTTTTATTGTTTTGTGTATTGGTGGTAGAAACTTTCCTAAGAAAGCATTAATTAAAAATGGTAACAGAAACCTTACTGGGAAAGTCAGACATATTTGTCACTTTGTAACTCAATTCTATCAAAAGCGCTATGCAGTCCGTACACTGTGATGGTAGGGGGATGTCTGATCACCCTCTTTAAATGTTAAAGGGAGAGGACCATGATTTTAAAATTAAAAACGGGACATGATTTTATACTGCTTATTCCGGGAACTTCTTTAAAATTGTGTGCTACCATGTGACTGAGGGGTCTATTAACTATTATGATTGCTATGACCTTGAATTACCTGAAACATTAGACTGAGTAGAGAGAACCGTAAATGTGCTCCTGCAATGGAATCACACCCTGTCTGTCATAGGTTCTTGATTTACACATGATGCAGTCCGTGATGAATTGCAACCTTTTCCTGCTCCTTGATCTTAAATTACAGATAGTATGTTCAACAAATAAATCAATGAATTAATGTAAGAATAAAATGAATTAGGATGTATACAGTACCTCTATTTTATCATAAACAGGCATGTTGTAACAAAAATAATGGTGGTAAAAGTAAGTAGTGAAAACTTATCGAGTGGATTCAGGATTGGGAGAAGTTCAGCAGGCTGGCTGGGCTTCAAGCAGCAGTGGATGTGGGTTTGGATGTGGATTTTTATAGGTTTTGAAATGATTGGACAAAAACAGGGAGAGGTTTGGGGGCAGCCGCCCGTATACTTGAATTAGGCTGCCAAAATTGAAAGGTTGGTTCCATAGAACAGGTCTCAACAGACTTCAGTCCAACAATAGAATAATCATAATAGGCAAAGATGGCAGTTTTAAAGCTGGGCTGGGGAAGTGATTTCATCGGGCGCAGAACCGGAAGTGATGTGTTTTGGGGCCTGGAACCAGAAGTGACGTCTTCGGGGCTGGTACTGGAAGTGACGTCCTCAAGTCCAGCCAAAAAGAGAGAAGATTAGTGTACCCTGCTACCCCCTGGTCTGGCATGGAATTATCCATTTGTGAGCCTTTCAGGTGCCTCACAGTCGCACGTGTGTATAGGCACGTATAGGCAGGTCTTGGTATAACTTTACTGGGCATGGATGGGTCTACATGGCTTAAATGGGTACCGTTGGATTTGAAACCGAATTTCCGCACCCCTAAAAACTGTTCTAGAGTTCTTTCTTTGCTGATTGTTTTTATAAACACAATGCTAGCCAGTTTGACAGGAAGAACAGATAACATGTGTGCCTTCATTGAGACAAATCCTTCATTTCCCTCTTTTATCATCCTCTTTAAAGAAAATGAACAAATAATTATTTTGTCCCCTGTCTCACCATTTCTAGAAGGTTTGTCTCGGATGAATGAAATAAACTCAAGTAAAACTAAAATGAGAATTAAGTCACTGCCACTGCTTAACCTTTACCGATAAATGAACATATGGGACACTCATTGGCCTCATCCTGGTGGGTTACAAAAGAGTCTTACTGGTATGTGGCCCAATCCGAATAATAGATGTTTAAAATCTAAAATTTTGAATTCCTTTGTGCAATGTATTCAAACCAAGGTTAACATCCTATGTGTACTCAGCATGAAAGTAAAATAGACAACTGGGTGGGAAAATTTAATTCCTAATGGAAAGTCGTAAACAATAGGAAACATTATTTAATTTGAATAGAAGAAGTTTAAATGTCCAAAAACCCTGTAAAATACACCGTGTTTACAGTTATTTAGTAAAAAGAACTCATCTGCTTTGTGTAAGTCAAAAATTGAGGGCATTTTAATATGTAAGTCACAATTCTTCACCTTCAATATCGGTTATTAAGCTCAAAAGTCAGTGAAATGCAAAAGAATTATTTTTGACACTAAATCTTCCTATTGATAGCCTTTCTAAGCACACTCAGACGTTCATGAGTAATTACTACTGCATAATGTAAAAATTTATACAGTCAAGACGACAGCTTCAAGCAACTTTACCTTAGAAAATGATGGTAATGGTATTCATTCATAGTTATATGATTTGTCCAGAAGGAAAAGAAAGCACGCAAAGTCTTACCCTTCACAATTAAGAAGACAGGGTATATGGTAAACATTGGCCTTGTTACAGTGCCTTTTCTCACATCAAGTGAGAGAGAAGGCATTACTTTGGATGGCATTTAGTGATGTTATAGTATATGCATTCATATGATGAATGTGATTATACTGGTATGATGGTGGTATACTGTGATTAAGGAATTTTCTGTTGTCTGTCGAGACTAAACAAGTGACAAGCAATAAATCCCCTATTTTTCATTTATGCTTTATTCATGCACCTTTTATGCCATCAAAAATGCCATTTAATAGAGTATTTTTTCAGCATTACCATTTTGTTAAAGTACAGTAAGTAAAGTAAGTTTCAGCACTAGATAAAAATGTATGACTGACATAGTTGGTGATATATCTTGAAAAGCAAAACCATACAAATATATATTTTAAAGTCACAACAGATAAGTCCTTTAATTTTTGTTAGTGCATACCTTCATGCTTTGTGTATTGGGAACAACTTTATGGACCCAGTTTCATTCATGAAATCTGTTTAAAGTTAGAAAGCTTTTGGACATTCTTATCCCCAAATGATGAATGTGCCTGCTGCTTACGATTCAATAGGTACTCATGATCACAATAATGGCCTTTTCTAGCATAGATACCTAGTGTTGTCTGGGAATTTATTAATAACGCATCAATGTACATTTGTACATTTTTGTTCATTGTTTGTAGTGATGTTTTATTGAAAGAATTCTTTCTTAAAATCATGGCTTGTAGACTGCTAGGCTGTAATTCAATTTCAAATTTGATCCACTACTCTTTATGTACCATACATTCTGGCATTCTAGTTTAATCAAAATATAGTATAATATAGTTGATAACTTTGCAGTGGGAACTATGTGCTTTTAGAATTCAAACTATATGTTTATGATAAAAAGGAACATGGGGGAGATAATGAAACTTCTGTGGTCTCAGGTGGGAAAATGAAGTCCAGAAATGAGATGGTGTAAATAAGAAAAGGAAAGAGTTTATTTGCACCATAGACTGGCAGGAATAAGATTATGTGGGAGACAAGGTGGAGTTGGTGATTATGTTCTGGATCCAGAACTTTCAATCAGGAGAGAAATCAAAGAGATATATGACTTTCTGTGCACACACAAAACAATCCTCTGGGGTAACCCTTATATATACATATTGTCAAAAAAACAGTCACAAGACATCAAAAAAGGTTTGGGGCAGCCCTGGCTGCAAATGGGTAATTTTGTTTGAGTTCTTCACAGGTTTGTGTCCAAAACAGAACTGATTTGAGTTTGGTGGCTTTAAAGGTCAGGACAAGAAGTGGCATCATTGGGACAGGAACCGGAAGTGACATCATCACCGGAAGTGGCATCATCCATAGCTCCAGGTCCTGGAAGTTACTTCTTCAGGACCGGAAATTACGTCATCAATGGCGTGCCAAACCTCCAAACGGTGCAAGAAGTGCGATTATTAATAATGCCGGTGCCGGAAGTGATGTCATCAATGGCACCTGAACCTAGCGGGGTTTCCTGTGGATGGTCTAAAGAGGATTGAGAGAGAAAGTCAGTGCAGCCTGCCACCCCCTGGTCTGGCGTGGTACTACTATTATTCCGGCTCTTTAGCTGCCTCCCAATCGCACATGTGTGACTATATATACCTACCTTTATGGCTTGACTGAGGGAAATGATACCACTTCATGATGAAGGGGGTGCTAACACTACAGCCTGTTTTCTTTCAACCACATCTCAGAGAAACCGTCCAGTGAAGATGTCTAGTCCTGCAGGGATACGTTCTGTCCCTTCTGGCTTGGCATTATAATACCTGGAGGTGTCTTGTGAAATGGAGCTCCGGCATACTTGCTCAGATGGTTCATTTTCCTTGGGCTACTGTAGATGCTTTTTTATTTGTGCCCTCCTGCTGCCGTTATTTTCAGCTCATTGATTTATTAAATGGGGTTTTCACCCATTTTGGTGCCCCAATGTACTTCAGAGTGGTTTGTGTTTTCGAATACAGTGTATAATATTTATTTGTGTAAATATGTATATATACTCTATTAGCAAAAACAAAACATGTTTGAACACAACATTACATACTACCCTTTCTTGTTTAATGTCATAAGGATTTACTATTCTAATATAGAACTCAGTATTTCTAAATGGAAAAATGATCAGACTCACAATGAAGTCTTCTGCAAATGCAGTTACTTTGAGAATTTTGTCCAAATATCTTTTGTTTGCAGTTTCTTCGTAATTATTTCAAACTATGCTTAGTAACAAATTGTTGAAATTATGTGTACTTTTTTTTTATTTTGTAAATATTACATTGGGTAAACATGAAAAAAACATTGTGCTTGCAGGGGAAGGGGTGGCTGTTGCATGAAATTCAGGATAACAGATGGCCTACTGTATAATAGTGAAGTGTTTGTGAGTAATTTGACCTGCTAAACTGAATAAAATTTTGAACAAGCATTGTAGTGTTGCTTTTTTTAGCACATACTGTATAAAATGTGGTAGCAGACATAAAGAACCCTGTAAACAGAGAAACTAAGCACAAGACTGGCAACAGGTTACTGGGAGAGGTGAGGTTTTGGAGTTCAGGACTTATTATTTTGTCCCAGATTTTTTGTTAGGTCAGGTAGGGATCTAACTGTTTGAGGCAGTCTTGCAGTTGTTTTTCAGTTGATAATAAACTTGAATTTGAGAATAAAAACATTGTATGCTTTTGACATGGGTGTTTAATTATTATTTACTTCAATATATAGTGTAGAACTTAGTTATGTACTGATTGAATGTAATGTGCTGTGCAGAATCTTTAAAGGCATTAGAATCTATATCAAATGTTCTTACTAAACGTATGAAGTTGTTGAATCTATAATGATTGTTGTTAACTATGGTGCAGCAGAAGTCTTTGTGTGTGACACCGGTAGCATTTTGAATGTTGGCATGCTCCCAATGACATCCTGATCTCTTTATTTTCCATTGAAGAACCTTTGTGTATGAGTTATAGTAAATCAAATTAAGGAGTTTGGCCTTTTTCATGAGTTTATAAATCTTAATTTTATCATACTGTACATATGTTATCTCTTTCAGTTTTATGAAATAACTTTGCCTCTGGCAACTTCTTGCTAGCTGGGCACCCCACATCATCTTTAATAAATAAGACTGCCCATATAGTTGGATAATTAAGTTCCATTTGACATAACCCAAAAGAAAAAGATAAATGTTTTTAATATTTATTTTTTCTGCTGGATTACATTAATTTTTTTCAATGATTCAATAGAATATGTATATTTAAATTATTTTTGAATTTAAGGAAAACAATAATTTATGCAGTCATCCATTCTCTAACCTGCTTATTCATTCTGGGTCACAGTGTCTATCTTGGCAATATACAGCACAAGGTGGGAACTAACTCCTAGCTTTGGTGGCAGTAAGGTACTGTAGATGGCATTAATCTCCACACCCATGTTCAGTCATCACAGATTAATTTAGAGTTACCATTTAACATAACTTGCACATTTTAGATATCTGGGAGGAAAAGTAGATTACCCAGAAGAAAACTAACCAGGCACTGGAATACGGTACACTCAATGCACAAGGTATGGATCTGTAAAGCACCATCACTAAGTACTGTGCCAGTGTACCGCCCAGCAATCGTATATTATCTTTGCAGTATCAAACTGTTTGTTAACAGTGACTCCATGGAGGTAATCTGTGAGGTCAGTTTCTCAGACTTAATTGGCCATAAAATCTGGTGTCATTCTGAGTGATTTAGCTTTGAACTTTGATCTCTTTAAAAATTAATAGAAAGGGAATATTCTTAGAATATGTTTTTAGACAAGGTTATTACCTGCTACAGCTTGGACCACAGCAGGATGCCAATTAGATTCCTCTGACAGGATTTATTTATTTTTTACTTGTCCTTTACATTAAGACCCTATTTGTATTGTCAGGCTGTGATCATTTTCAAATATTTAACACTTGTTTATATAAGCTTCTATTTATCCATTTTTTAATTAGTCTTGTTCTATTTGAGGGCACACAGGAGACTCAACCTTAGGTCCACATCGTGGGTTGGGTGCCCTTGTCTATAATATACAGTCTTCTCATTTACTGCAATACTATATACCATGCTAGAATTAAGTTGATATTTTGATTCTTCTAAAGTTAGAGTTTATCACATAAAAATCAGAATGGTAGCAGTGCTAGAACAGCCCTTTAAAGAGAGATGAAAGCAGAGAAAGTAAAATACTGGGTACAAAAATAAACTCCAAGCTTTAGTCCAAAGTGAGTCGCAGTGGCTGTTTAAATTAAAACCTTGTTCAGAATAGATAGCATTTAGGCATCTTGTGGCTTAAATGTTACACTTACAAGGTTAATGCTATATTGTCTGCTTAGTCTATTGGACTAAGCTATGCTCCCTGTGTAGCTGCTGTGCAAATATCATTTTACAAAATAAGAGCAAGATAACTAGAGGGTCCACAACAATAAAATGCAGAAAGAGACATGTAAAATATTCCTCTGTTCCTTTTACTTTAGTGAATTGCCTTAATAAGGAAGGGGCTCTAGGTGTCAAGCTCTTTGAAGCTTTAAAGTAATATATTGTGAACTGCAGAGGACCAGATGGACCAGATGATAAGTAATGTTCATGGTTCATAATTTAAATCAACTTAAGCTAGTATAGCCCAAAGTGACTCCAACACAGATTTATTTTTTCTTATATTATCCGACTAAAACCGGAAATATGATAAATGCTTAGTGCAATTTAACAGGTATTGTCGTTACTTTATGTAATAACAATATTGATAAGCTCTATTGCCAGCACTTTAAAACTTTACCCTTTAATGGAACCACATAGTGCCTCCACAGTCCCTGCTAATGTCAATGACCATCACCAAGAATGCAATGCTTGTACATGGGCTGCAAGATTCTATTAAAGATTTTCAAAAAAGTGATCACATTAATACATTTTTTAATCACTGAATAACAACTAATTAGCCAAAGTGCACTTGCATGGAAATAAAGAAGCTAGTTTTGAAAGTCTTATTATTAGAACTGAGAAATTAATAATTAAACCGGATCTAAACCAAAGTCAGTTATTACAGGCTGAATTTAGACATATAACTGGCATCTGCTGTTATGTCCCACTGAATTGTTCTAGAGACCCACATCAAATGGTATTCAAGTCAAGTCAAGTCTAGTTGGGCAGCACGCACTGGTAAAGTGCGTTGCCGCACCCATAACACGACAAAACAGCTTGGAATCCTGGTTGGCAACCCCCGAGGCAGACACGCGGTCCAGTCCCACCCTCCAGAAATTACCATCTATCTGCCGCAGCCAGGCGTTACGTGGGCGACCGCTTGCCCTGGTCCAGTTACTCGGGTCTCCAACAATGAGGATTCTGCGAGTTGGATCACCCTCGGGGACTCGCGCCACATGGCGGTAGTGTCATAACTGACTCTCCATCACAATACAGGTAATGTGCCTCAGTTGGGAGTCCATGAGCAAGCGTTCATTTGTTACAAAGTCAAAGCAGCAGTACCCAAGGATTCTCTGGAGAGACACAGTACCAAAGGAGTCCTGTCTTCATCTCAAGTCACTGGATAGCCTCCACGTCTCATAACCATATTGCAAGACAGGAAGCTTCAGGACTCTAAAGACTTTGACCTTCGTCCTTTTGCATAGACACTGGGAGTGCCACACACCCCTTTCCAGCGACCTCCTGACCCCGCATGCTCTCCCAATCCATCTACTTACTTCAGAGGAAGAGTCACCAGAGACATGAATGTTGCTGCAGAGGTAAGTTTACCTCTCGACAAGGTCGTCACTCTCTCCACAGACAGACACACTGCTGATGGCTGTGCCCAAGAGGTCATTAAAGGCCTGGATCTTGGTTTTTATCCAGGACACTCACTCTTCAGAGCCCTGATCAGAGCCTCCATTGACTCCGTGAAGATCACAGCATCGTCAGCATGTCCAATGTTATTATCAATGTTTTAATAAAACTGTGGAATTATGAAGTATTAAACTTACATCAGGCCAGTGATAAATGGTTTCTAGCTGCTGTGGTGTTTTAGTAGACCAACTGTAATAAGAAGTGAGCTCCCTGGCATTTCACACCTTAATGATGTCATTAGAGTCTACATGTACACCAACATGGTGTGGTGTGTTTATTCATTAAAATATGTAAGGAAGGGATAAACAAAGGAGAATGCTTAAAATTAAAATGACCAGACACAGACAAAAGCCTGATGTCTCTTTTGGCCCTAAGTCATCTCTCAGATTTACATTAGCAGGATCACAGCTAAGAGATCTGTCCTGAAATCACTTAAAAACTCAGTGCCTTCTGGAGCCCCTGTGATTATTGCACTCACAAGCTCTTGTCCAGCATTTTAAAGAAGGTTCTGGGCCACCTTGACTTTTAAAGGGGCAACACAGCCCCCACAGTCACATTCAGGAACTGTATGCTATCTTGGTGAATTGTAATCAAACTTCAGCCAGTGCCCCAGAACCTCTCACTTTTCGTCAGAGGATCTAGCTACCAAAGAATCTGTGACTGCCTGCTTTTTACCATTAGTTTTTCTCTTTTTGACTTCATCATGCAGAATAACATATCTGTTTGTAATGCAACCATCTTTAACCCCTTTAAACCTGGTTTGCTTTGCTGAGGTCTTCTTTTTAAATTTCTGCCAAGTTTAGCAAAGGATTGTAATATCTTATTTAAGTGTTACAATGAGATGTTTAAATGGCTGACATACATCATGTGTTTGCTTAACTCAGTAATGTTCTGATAGCATTCTAATTTGTATTAACTGATTGAAGTTGGTGATAACTCTTGGATTCAACAGATAATTAAAGGTATTTCTGCACTATTTTTCGTATTTCGTATGTTTCCTTTCCATTTTTTCTGACCTTCAATGACTTTGTTAATAACATGAAATTGTTAGAAGATGATAAAATACCATAATCAGCTCTTTATTATCACCTCTACTAATTATCTAGCACTCACATAGGCTCTTTAGACACTTCCATATTTTATTCTTTTTCAAGAATGGGTGGTTGATAGGTAAAAGCTCTTACAATCACCCAAAGCAATGGCAGAAATACAAAAAAGAGCTTCTTTAGTGTCCCTTTGTGTTCAGATTCTAAACAAAAACATCCTTACCCAAGGTTTTATAGCATTCCTATTAATGAAACAAAGTGAAGAAAGCTGACCCAAGCCATCAAAAGACCATATTTTACTACAGTACATGCAGTGGAATTATGTATGTTTGTAGCTGGCACTTCACATCTGCTGACTAATCATCTATGCTCTCTTAAGACTGATGCTGTGCCAAGTCTTTTTAGCTGGAACAACTTTGGTGTCCTACTGACACGGGAATCAGCTTTTAAAACAGGAAGTGCTTATCTCAGAGTTAATTTGTGAGAAAACAACACCACAGGTTCCTTCTCAATGGGACATGATTATGTAACAGCACCTGTTCCGAGGTAGTATACAGAACTTAACATAACAGTAACAAATTCTTTTTCTGACTAACAATATGAAACCTTAGGTTTAAAATCACATCTAACTGTCTCAGTGTTTGTGCATTTCAAGGCCGGAACTTAGTAACTTGTATACAACAAAAAGGAAAAACCTCTTGAGACAATATGAACATATATGGTTGGTAGGAGAACACAGATCAATTTATAAGATTACAGCTAAGTGAAATTTTAATTCTATATTATAACAAACTGTCTGTCAAAAAGGTTAACATTACATATAAAAAACTGGTTACCTGAAACAAGATTCTGGCGTAAGAAAGTTGACTTGGTAATTATAAATGTATTCCTCCACTTAAAATGTATAGTTTTATTCTTCTTACATTGCTAAAATCAATTTATGGAAGTGAAAGGATTGGGGTAGAATAAACACTATCCATTGCTGGCCAACAGGAAGATGTACTCATTGATGCTTCATGTCTGAAGTTGAGAAAGGGGGCTAATTGAATTATTTATATAAAAACCCCTTCTTCCTGTGGGGATGCCATGGTATTGTCTTGTAAATGTGTTGTGTTTTTTGTGATTATTCTAAAACTTTGTCTACCTCTTTCTTTACTCTTTCAGTGTTTTACAATTCTGTTTAGTTTCTATTTTTTTAAATGAATATACCTATATTGCTGTAGAGGTTCATGTTTGAGTTGCATTTTGTGGTGTTTGTAGTAGACTCTGCAAACTGCAAGGAGTCCACTACTTCAAAGTAACAGGCCTACAAATATAATGTTGATAAGACCCTTCAGTTTGAGATACATTTATAATGATGTTTTTAGACCTGATAATAATACAAAAATGCTTTGTAATGCTAGTGTGGGTTTTTCCTGCAGAGAAAATATATATTTGTGACAGAAGCAGATTTTGGACTGTGAATGTTAGCCACTGATTTCTCTTGTAAAATTCTGAAACCTGAGCATGTCTTCCTCTAATCAGACCTGACTAAATACTGGCAGTGAGGGGCCACTCTTAAATTGCAGCTTACAAGAAACTAGAAAGTAATATTCAAAATAATAAAAAATTGAATTCAAAAATATATTTAAAAGCATTTTTAAATCACTATTGATATCTGATTTACATGACATTAATGTCCAGTATACACTTGAACAGATGGTAATAAGCTCTTTTCTTATATGAAGTTGTTGAAAATGTGAGAGGTAAAGATTTTTAGTTTAAAAAGAAATATAAACAGACTTACGGTAACTTGAAGATTTTTATACAGTAGAGCATTTTGATTGCTTTAATGTCCTTTCCTTGAAAAGCTGCATGTGCCAAGTCTGTTAGAAATGCAAAAGAAAGTATTGTCATATTTGTCTCCAAAAAGCATCAGTTCTCTCTCAAAGATCCATGAAAGAAGAATCTTGCCTGTAAAGGTACTTTGCAAAAGTAAATCCTGAAGATATGTACTACTTATTTTATATATAAAAAAACAAGAAATACTAATTACATTAATTTCCATATTTTTTAGTTCTCATAAATATTTGGGTCTTCTATAGAGTCCCTGCATTGGATGTGGTACTGTAACCTCATCCTCAGTGCCTAGAATAGCCTCTCAATCTGAGTTCCAGTTTCATTTTTGTTTAGCAGAGGATTGACTTTACTCTTTCATGGTCTTCTTTTTTCATTCTGCTCAAGAGGTATAACCAAGAACGATGGGCTTTTTCTTTACACATACAGTACAGGCCACAAATTTGGACACACCTCCTCATTCAATGTGTTTTCTTTATTTTCATGACTGAAGGCATCAAAACTATGAATGAACACATGTGGAGTTATGTACTTAACAAAAAATGTGAAATAACTGAAAACATGTTTTATATTCTAGTTTCTTCAAAATAGCCACCCTTTCCTCTGATTACTGCTTTGCACACTCTTGGCATTCTCTCGATGAGCTTCAACAGGTAGTCACCTGAAATGGTTTTCACTTCACAGGTGTGCCTTATCAGGGTTATTTAGTGGAATTTCTTGCTTTATCAATGGGGTTGGGACCAGCAGTTGTGTTGTGCAGAAGTCAGGTTAGTTGGACGATCATTTATTTTTCAACAGGACAATGACCTCAAACTCAACTCCAGGCTGTGTAAGGGCTGTTTGACCAAGAAGGAGAGTGATGGAGTGCTGTAAATGGTCATGAAAATAAAGAAAACACATTGAATGAGGAAGTGTGTCCAAACTTTTGGCCTGTACTGTACTAGCACGGTGTTGAGCTCTCTAGATTTCTTTCAGCCACGTTGAGTGTGCCTTAGGTTCTTCTTGTTCTGACTACAAGATACCCATCCTGAGTTGGGAGACAAGCAGACTGTAGGGATGGAGTGGTGGCTCTGTGGCTAAGGATCTGCACTGGTACTCGGAAGGTTGCCGGTTCGAATCCTGTAAATGCCAATAGGTACTCTGCTCTGTTGGGGCCTTGAGCAAGGCCCTTAACCTGCAATTGCTGAGCGTTTTGAGTAGTGAGAAAAGCGCTATATAAATGCAAAGAATTATTATTATTATTATTATTAAGGCATCAACAGATCTCAGACCTTTCTTTGTAGTTTTCCCTTTGCTCACAGAGCAGTAAATTAAGTATTTTAAGATTTTTAGTAGTTTAAAAAAATATCAAATTTAAATTAATAGGAAAACACGAAGTAATATGATAACTTCAAAATACCAGTGAATTATGAACACTCTAAACTCTGATTTTAAAGCTGCAACCTAGAAAGAGGGTCAGGCGCAGCCACGGGCAGTACAGGTGGTTCTATGGGCAGGACAGGCATTGATACATCTGATGTTATCTTGTACAACTTGCAGAAGATGTCCTCACTGCCATGGATTACTGCACCCTTTCCTGCTTTCTTACATGACCTTGGATCGCCTTGGGATGTGGAAGGCTTGTCCACAGTGAGGCTCCAATTCTTCCCATTTTTAGGCAGCGCCTGGTCCCTGTTGAGGTTACTCTGCACCCATTCTCTCCCAGGGATTACTGTGAAGGTTGGTTTGGGTAAGACCTTGACCTTCATTCTGCGAGTGAACCTCTAAGAGTTCACCGTATAGATGATTGTTGAATACCACCAGGTGTCAGCATGGATGCAGGTAAGACTGGCCATTTTGCTGTCACAATGTAGTGACTGGATGTATTGGTGAAAAACAATGGAGATGTTGCTGCCAGAGTCATAAAGGGCTACTATTGTTTGCCCATTGACATTGACTGTGCCTGAAAAAGGAAAGACAAGAGAGTTAGGCATGACCACATAACAGTAGCTTTTTTCTATGGTCCAGTCACAGTCCATTGCTCATTAGTTCATTGAGGTGTGGACAGTTGGAGACTGCGTACCCAGTCTTGCTGTACTTCTATTGTCTGATCTCAACATCTTTTTTGGGTGTCTCTTGTCTTCTACCTTCTTTGTTTATGGGGCCATCCTATGTAGTTCTATGGTGTCAGTGAGGCCCTCCATGTTGGCCAAGGAGTGCAGACGCCCTGACTGGTCTAGGTGTTGCAGGAAGGCATGGATGAGGAAGCTGCATGAGATCATTTCAATGACTCATGCAATGGTGTTTTCCAGACCTTTGGCAGTGAACTATCTTGTACCGCAAATCAAAGGACTGTTCGTAAGCTGGACAATTGAGGTCAAACTTCTAATCTTGGCAGCCTTGAGTCAGTCTATAACGAGCATGGGTTTCCTTCTTTAGAGTAGGAAAATTGTCAGCAGTGTGCTCCTCAAGATTTGAGCATGTTGTGACTCACCTATCAGAAAAGTAGCCAAAATATGGGCCCATTTGTTGGCCATCCAAACGGGTTGGGTAGCCATGAGTTCAAAAATCAGTAGCGAGGTCTTAGTATTGTTGCATGCCTAAAGCGGCATCAGGAATTGCAACGGCCCTTGTGCACAGTCAACACGCATGCCTTCTTCAGCATCCTTCCTGGCCTCTGCAAAATTGGTACACTGGCCAGCTACTTGTAGTTATTGTGTGACCCGTTCAGCCAGTCGTTGCACCATGGTCCCTAGGTCTGCCTAGTTAGTCATGATTGCCAACATAAAAAGGGGCAGACAAGGGTGTGGGACCCTGTTGATGATCCATTTTTAATTAAGTCAAAATATGAAATGAAAAATGAGGGTGCCAAATGCATTCTTCAATGGGCGACTATTACCTCTCCATATGCCAGATCTCTGGTGTGTATATAAGTCTTTGCCAGGAAGGGGCAGGGCTTATTTTGTCTGTGAGGAGTGGGACTAGGCAATGTCTCCAGGCAACAGCTCTGAGTTGCGGAGGAGAAAGGAGAAACTGTTAGTGGTAGCCACAGGTTAATATCGCAAGTTCTACCTGAGCCCTTAAGGGGTTTCCTACAGGTGCGCGTACGCATACATACACACACACAAACACACACACACACACATATATATATATGTTCTCGTATTAAAATTTTTCTTGTATACTTAGAGAAAAGCCAAGCAAAACGACACCTTTTATTGGCTAACTAAAAAGATTACAATATGCTAGCTTTCGAGGCAACTCAGGCCCCTTCTTCAGGCAAGATGTAATCTTGTATACTTAGAAAAGCAAATGGGACATTTTTTTATTATCAAATCATTTGTTTAATATAGCAAAATCTATATATGATGGTTTGTTTGTAGCTTACCATTTACTATAAATGCCATGTACTCTAGTATGCTGCAGGTAAAGAAATATAGTATTTTAAGCAAACAGCTTGCTCTTATTTTCAGCAGTCAATGAAGAAATTCCAGCATACAGCTCATTAGACTAAAATTTTTATGGTTATACAAAGTTTATTTGATTGAGAGCTGAATAGATATTCTGGAAAACACATTGACATTCTTTGGTGAAGAATGTGTAAAGGATAAAATGTGTTATTAGTATGATTTTTGCCATTACAGCCATTCAGCTTCCTGTCAATCAGTTTTGTTAACCTACTTAAAGCAGTTTAAGGGTCATGAGGAATCAAAGCCCATCCCAGTCATATTGGCATTTCTTTAATAAATTCCTTGACATTTACTAATATATGTCACTATGCTTTTTTTAAAAAAATACAGTAGATTAGGATTCTAAATATTTAAAGTTTAGGAAGATAAATCCATAAGACTGATCCCACATCAATGCAGAGCTTGGTCTTGCTGTAAAACTTTTCACTACATCTGTCTCAATATAGAAAGCAGAGTGGACCTTAAACACATCATCGACCTACTGTATATGCTCCTGACTATTTGATATATGCACACATACAATCACTGACACATTAAAATCTTTATAATTGTTTGCGTTTACATTAACTCCTTAAAAGAAGATTAATCAACCATGAATACTAATTGAGTTAATTTAATGGCTTGAATGTTAGCTGATTATGAAATATTCATTAAGAAGCTGAGGTATTCAAAGGCATTCAAAGTCAACATCAACTACTAATCAGTCATTTGGTAATAACCTATTATTTCTTCACAACTGTTTATTCTTGCATATAAGAAAAAATATATTGTTTTAATCTTACTCAGTATATTTTTGATAAGCCTATCATTTTAAGGTCAACATGGGAGATGCCATCCGGTTTCCTTAATAACTAAGCAATACCAGCTTTTTCATGCTGTACTTTATTTGAGTTACTCTAAGTGTCAAACACACAAGTTAATAGAAACACGGGAAACACTGATTCAGGAAAAAAATACATAAATTACATCACACAGTATCTCAAATCTAGGAATGATTGGGCAGGCTTGGCCTTATTCACTTTATGTTTTATTACTAACAGCATGCAGTGTTAATGACATCACCAAGTATGCTGCAGATAGTGAAATGCTTTCTTGTTGGCAGAGTTATTGTGCTCAGCGTGTTGCATACAAGTAGATGGAAATGGCAGTGTGTTTTCAGATGTTTAGTTTGAAAGGGAAGATTCTGCCAGTTGGTGGCAAACTTTTAAAGATAAGAAAAAGAAATGTATTCAAAAACAAATAAAATAATTACTATTGGAAAAAGAGACACAACTAGGCAAACACTAAAAAAGAAAATATGAAAATCTGTTTTTTCAATTTTTCAATAAGTTTAGTTGAAACCCCTTATTACTAAGAGAATCAATGGTTCAGTATTTGAAGCATTGTTTTTATTTTTGACCATGGTGTGTTCTTGAAATGAGTTTTATTCTGCCTCTGTTTAGACCTTTTCTCTGGTTTTGACCTTTCTGTTGTTGAATGGTGAGTTTGTTCAGGAAGTAGACTGATTTTTTCCTACCTTTTAAAATTTCACAATCTTTTAACCTTTTCCTTTACTTTTCCATTCTGTTTACCTGTACAGTTTATTCAATAAACAGAAACATTTAATATTATATTCTCTATGATTGTAATAGTGCTTGCTAAGAAACTTTAAAGACGTTAGTACTTCAAAGACACTAGTTTGTCGGAGCCAGTAATCAAAAATAAAAATCAGTGAAGCAAACTATATATACATTTTAATCATTTTAGAGGCTATAACAGGAGTGCAGCTTTTGGATAAAAAAAAATGACAAAAGGCTCCAAATATATAGCCATACAGTCCCTGACAAAAGTCTTGTCGCTTGTGTACAAATTGACCTGAAGTAACCGCTAAAATATATTTCTAATCAAGATTTTGTTACAAGAAATGGGTAATTTTAATCCCATCAGCTTTTGTAATAATGTTTCAGTGCAAAACGAAACTGACAAAAAGTATTCTAATATTCACAGCTTGGTAAAGCCCATTGAGTCAATTTTTGGCAAGACATAAGTGTTGTCGCCTTGTCATATGAGCTTCACCTGTGACTAATAATGGATCAATTAGGTCTCAGGTGTATAAAAAGAACCCCAGTACACTAGACCTTCACATCCACTGCAACTAGACCTCTGCAAACATGCCTAAAATTCACCCTGAGACTAAAGTGTTGATTATCAAGAGGCTGAAGACCAAATCCATTGCTGATGTGGCAAACACCTTCAATGTGTCTCAGCGTCAAGTTCAGAGGATAAAAAAAGATTTGAAGAGACTGGAGACGTTTTTGACAAGCCCAGGTCAGGAAGACCCCGCAAGACAACTGCTCGAGAGGACCGTTTTTTGGCTCGAAAATCCTAGGCCAGCCCATTTTCCACTGCAGCAGAGCTCCAAGAGACCTGGTCACCTGAAGTCCCTGTGTCAACCAGAACAGTTTGTTGGATTCTGTCTCGAAATGGCCTCCATGGTCGAATCAGTGCCCATAAGCCAGCACTAAACAAAAGACAATTGAAAAACCGTGTGGCATTTGCCAAGGCCCACAGCCTGCTAAAAGGATGGACGCTGGAAAAGTGGCAGAAGGTGGATTTTTCAGATGAATCTTCTGTTGAATTACACCACAGTCACCGCAAATACTACAGGAGACCTACTGGAACCCGCATGGAGCCAAGATTTACCTAGAAAACAGTGAAGTTTGGTGGAGGCAAAATCATGGTCTGGGGTTACATCCAGTATGGGGGTATGCGAGGGATCAGCAGGGTGGAAGGCAACATCAATAGTCTAAGATACCAAGAAATCTTAGCTACCTCTTATATTCCCAACCATAAAAAAGGCCAAATTCTGCAGCAGGATGGTGCTCCATCGCATACTTCCATCTCCACATCAAAGTTCCTTAAAGCGAAGAAGATCAAGATGCTCCAGGATTGGCCAGCCCAGTCACCAGACATGAACATCATTGAGCATATGTGGGGTAGGATGAAAGAGGAAGCATGGAAGACGAAACCAAAGAATATTGATGAACTCTGGGAGGCATGCAAGACTGTTTTCTTTGCTATTCCTGATGACTTCATCAATAAATTGTATGAATCCTTGCCAAACCGCATGGATGCTGTCCTTCAAGCTCATGGAAGTCATACAAGATATTAAATTTGGATCTCACAGCACCACTACTTAATTTGCTGACATATTTTTGGATTTGCAGTAAAGTTGTTCATTTTCTGTATGGCGACAAAACTTTTGTCTTACCCAAATTTGACCTCTCTGTCTTGATTAAATGATAAATCTTTTTTCAGTGAAACAAATTTATTTCAGTGCATTAAACATCATTTGGTAGGGCTTTAGCTTTTCATATGAGCTATTTCTAACACCAGTTGATTAATTAAAAGTCAGGTTAATAGCAGGAGTTTCTACAAAATAGAGAAGCGACAAAACTTTTGTCAGGGACTGTACATGAAGGATAAGCCTATTTGTTCTAGAGTCTGTATGGAGAGGTACTCTGGGCAAGGAATCAGTTGTTACCAACCATGTCTGTTCAAACAAAAAAGAGAAGACAGTTTGTTTTTCTGTTTTCTTTGCAGCAGCAATTAAAAAGTATTGCCAGGGCACCCCAGCTCTTTCTGATGTCTTTATTTTAGATCCCTACTATATATTGTAACAAAAATACAAACACAAAGATTTTTGGTACCTGCAGAGAAACCCCATACAATTGAAAATAAACGTGTTGAAAAAGACAAAAAGATATCTTTGAAGATGTAAGTCTCAAAGTGACTGCTCCAAGATGGCGACACTTCTGGTTAAGTGCCGGCCCAGCAGGAAGAGGTAGGCCCGGGGAACAGACACCTGAAGTGACATCAAAGGTGGTAGGGCTCTCAGTCATCAGGGGCCTCATGTATAAACGGTGCGTACGCACAGAAATGTTGCGTACGAACGTTTCCATGTTCAAATTGCGATGTATAAAACCTTAACTTAGCATAAAGCCACGCACATTTCCACGGTACCTCATACCCTATGGTATGCAAGTTCTTTACAGTCTTTACACATTATACACTTCATGTCAACATTTTGTCATTACTATAACATGAAAAAAGTTTAAGTTTTAGTTGTGTGTTCAACATTTCTTGCCTTGCATTTCCTGTCATCCTTCATTTACACAGATTGTTGTAGACACGGAACACACATGAGATGTATGTATTCCAAATAACAATATATTATTTACCATATACAACTCCAGACACCTAACTCCCAGATAAACAGACTTGAGCTCTGAGAATTTAGCGACTGACTTGTCTTCAACTGCCTCGGTCGGGGTTGAGTGAGCTGGCTGCCTGCTGCCTGTGCTGATTGACACATTTGCCAAACAAAGATGCTGATGAAGAGGTGAGAAGGAATTTAAGGTGGCCAGGCATTACAACTTTTTTTGTAGGTTTCAAGGATTCTAGTGTTAAAGGAAAGTGTATTCTTTAGGATTGAAACAGATGATCAATAGAAATAATGTGATTTTTGACTATATATTCTTATTTGATGACAAGCTCATGATTTTCATTTGTATGTGTTGTTCACTCAAGGATGTTTTTTTAGTGCTGATTCTTAAATATATGTTTAATCTTCTAGTATTTATTCATACCCATAGGCAGTCAGTAACCTAACTTATTAGAAACAGCAATGATATTTACAGGCTATACAATTAGATGGTCAATGCAATAAATGAAACATCTTTAATTTTGGGGTTGAAGTAGAAGAAAATAACTGCTAGTAATATGCTCTGGATGATTCTTAAATGATCATGGGTTTGGGGAGATTAAAGTTCACAGAAAGTCAATATAAATGTAAACCATCTTACAGTGCATGAGTGGGGGTCCCAGTTCAAAGTATGCAGATGGGTATCTGTATTAGAATGAGTTCAGGAGTGGGGGTTTATAGGGTACTTTGTGAGAAGTGCTGGTTCTGTGAGGGCCAAAAGGGGTAAATATCAGCATTGTGTTTGGTTTTGTCCCTGTAAATGTATTGTAATGGCCTTTTAGTGGATATAGGAAAGAAGACACAACAGTCTCAAATGTAGTTAATCAAGGGAATAACTTTTTAAGGAATTAGATTAAAAACAGCAGACAAGCAAGAATTGTACTGAAGAGAACAGGTGAAAAGAAATAATATTTTGAACTGTATAACGTGTACAGCCCCTCTCTTTTGAGGGAGTATATGACCTATTAACTGAACTTCTGTAGCATTTCTAGTGAAGTAACACCTACGGTCACTCACAGCCACAGTGGTGGTAGCGTGGTTGCTAAACACATTTTATTTGAGCTGTGCTTTACTTTTCTTCATTCACATTTTCCAGCTCATTTTCCATGTAGTATGTCACCTAGTGACAAGTATAATGTGCCTAATACCAGCCCCCTTACTACAGCATTATTACAGACAAATATTGACACATAAGAAAATGGTCAGCTAATTTTCGTTTTGCTCTGTTAATATCATCAAATTTCAATAAAATCAAAGCATTTTTGAGATTTTGGGGTTTTTAGTTTTCTATCTGGAGGAGTTGTTTCCCCTAAATATTGATATTGAAATGTTCTTTCTTAGTGACTACCTACTGGCTGTGATGTATCCAGCCAAATTTCAACATTTTGAGTAAATGGGAAATAGTGTTTTTGTTGGTGAATGTGTGAGTCAGTCAGTCAACTTTGGCTCCAGGGAATGCTGACCTTTATGTAAATATCGGGTTTCTGTCTTCTCACATATTATAAACTAGTTAAATATGAAACCTTTTTAAAAATGATCAAGTTTAAGACTGGGTTAGTATGTTTCAACTTAATGCTGTATGTTTATTTGATTTTAGATATCAGTATGCTCCTGACGTATTTCATCTTCAAACACAATCTCATTTTCTAGAATACTAACATATATCATCTTAAGTACTTGAAGGAATTCACTCACAAACCTAAACATGCTTGAAAACTATCAGATGAGGAGGAGAAGCTGTTCCTTCTCCTGTAATAACAGTCCTCAGGTGGCCGATTTTTCTTCCAAACCAGTTGTTTGTTAGAAGCCATTCTTTGCTGATAAAAGAACCTATTTCAGCTTAAATCTAAGTGTTTTCATCCTGCCCCTCTGATTATACTCAATTTGTAGGTGCATGATAAATAAAGTTTTGGACAAAGCAGATTAGTACTTCTCTGTTCTTAGTTTTTTCTCTTAATTTTTTTGGAAATATTTACTTTGTGATGAACACACTGTTGTTAATAGAGCTAAGTTAGATTTTGAGATGAGGGTTCCTTCCATGTCATTATTCATTTATAGCTGGTTAAGAAAACAAGAAATAATTAAAAACAGAACTGGGCTGGAATCAAAAATCGCTAGCCTCTCCAAGGGCCAAACTTGAGGAATCCTGTGGTATTGAATTTATTCTCCTAGTTAGAAACCCACCAGATAGTTTCTTCCTGCACCAAAATTGACAGTCACTCTTTGTCAGTTTTAAAATGAAAATATCTTTAGCTTAGTCAAATTGATGTACTAGATGTGCAAAATATTTCATTGTTTTTTTTTTTCTCTGAAAAGTCACCTTGGATTTGAAGAGTCAAGATGAAGTTATGGATAGGAGCGCTGTAGTCATTATAGTGTTATGTCAGGTAGATGTCTCTAAAAGTAGAAAGAAGGAAACATTTCCAGCAGTTTAGTAGATTATATGGGATTAATATTACTGCTTTATTTTTACTAATATAATCTTTTATAAGCCCAATTAACTGTGGACATTGGACCCCATAGAGAAAATGCCAATAATGTCAGGGGTTTATTCAAGGAATTAGTATTGCTTAAAATAGTCATAGTTAGAATTTTTTTAACTGGCCTTTTAAATAATGTTAAAGCTCGGTGGTGGCCAACCTTTAGATTGATGGGTGCCAATTAAGTCACCCTAGTAAGTTGCTGGGGTGCCATCCATCACGAAAGACCTTTTTTTTTGTCAGTAATTAATTGATGCAGTAATGCAGTGTTTAAAAAAAAGCGGCAACCCCAACCCTTTGAGGCTGATAGCAATCAAATAGCAAGGTTTAACTTGAAAGACAAAAAAGAGTTATCTCTTAATTAATATGTCAGAACTTTTTTAAAAAGTCACTTAAGCTAATTATGTTGTAATAATGTATGTAAAAATATCAAGCATTTTGGTTAAATAGATTTACATAGAATTTAATGTACACTTAAGTTTAGAATAAAAAGTAATTTGCTACACTGTGATGTGGACAGTGTTTTAAATGATTATTGAACTCCAGGCACAATTTGTACAATATGCAAACTTTATTAAGTAATTAATTCATTTTCACTAATTCAAATTATATACATTGTATTGAAAGGGATTTTTTAAAACAGCAGAGATGTAACAGTCAAATATAACATTTTAATTCACTGTCTTAGCTAAAATAGATGTTCTTTCTGGCCAGCTGAGTTTAAGGTCAGTCTCCCTTTGGTTGTATTGCACTGCAACTATCAATCTTACTTTCCATTTGTTTTCAGTAATTTTGTAGACTTTACGTTTCTATTTAATTATTTAATCTATTATATTGAACAAAAATGGTTGTCATTTGAAACTATTAGAAATGGAGCTGCTTTTAATCTGTAGTATTTTTTTTTTACATTTTGATAGATCCTTAAAATGGAAAAAATCCATCCATAATTTTTGGATGGACTTTTTATTGTATTATAAAGCTTCTGAAATCTGGGTCCAATTCTGGCAACATCAGGCATAAATCAGGAACTAACTCTGAATAAAATACATGTACATTACATGGTATACCACTACATGCATAAACAAAGGGCTAATTTAGAGTTGGTAAATATTTTTATATTTTAGGGATTTGGAAGAAAACCAGACCATGAAGAGAAAACTCAAGTAGAGACAAGTAGAATGTGCAGGCACCACATATACTGGCCTAGATTTGAACCTAGGACTGTGGAGCTGTTATTTTATAGACAGCTACAGTAATTAAAAGGCTACTTTGGAAGTGCCAGTAAGGCTAACTGACGAGTTCACTCAGAAAAGCATTGATTATGAAAATAGGGTACTATGGCAGGTCAATTAAATGAGAACAGTGTGATGTGTTTGATTCAGGTAGTCTATGTGTGTATTTGTTTATACCATTTTTAAAATGAACATTGGAAAAAGTTTCAGTTGTGAAGATATCTACTGTGAAAAAGACACATATGGACCTCTTTTAATTGCTTATTATATATACAATTAATTTTTCCAAAACTAAACAAGAAGCATAATGTAATGTAAAATCTTAGCTATGAGCAACAGTCTAGCCCAGATTTTAAAATTATAATGAACTGAATATCCTTTTCACCTGACAAGTCCATTATTATTTTCTAATATTGCATTTGATTTAGTTTCCATATTGGCTAATATTTTTCATGTTTGCATTTCTATGCTGACAGGTCCTCATTCTATGCTAATATTATAAATTATAAAAAACAAAAATAACTTATGGTTTTGTTGTACTCTGTTGCTAATTAAAACATAGATTTTATTGGTGTCAGATGCACATTAAATGTGAATTTAGTAAAATGTAAATGGCACATTTTTTTGAGCACATTCTCTTTCTGTGTTTGCATTAGTTTTCTCTGGGTACTTAATTTTAGCTTGAGACTCCCAAAATGTGAATGTTAGTTTAATTGGACACTTGGTTCAATATGAATGAAAGTGATTGTTAGTGAGTGTGTATAATAGACTCCTGCGAGCCTGTAATGATAAAGCAGCTTCAGAAGATGGGTGAGTGTAAGAATGGTTAGATTATATAAGTTATAACTTTTTTAAAATATTTATTTAGCTGAGTTTCCATTTGTTGTCCAGAAATATTTTGTATTCATGGCCAAAATATGAATATCATCATATCCATTATTTACTCAACATAAAGGTGCAAGATTGCAGTAAATATATATAAACTGTATTAGTAGTAATAGTAGTGCTAGATGTATTGATTACACATATCCAACCAAAATGCCCACAGGGCCATGATAAACAAGAATGTGTTAAAATAAATAACTGCCTGTGATTTAATGGAACATAAAAGCCAGTTTACTCCATACCCCTGCTTATATACAAAATGAAAGGGAGTAGCATCCAGCCTCAGCACATTGGCTTGATATTTTCATGTATGTAAGCTGATGTTACGTAGTGCAGATTACAATGAATTGTGTTCTGTGCACCGAAACATTAAATGCACCACTTTACAAAGTCCACTCCAGCCACAGCACTCTGTCCACAAGGTTCCCTGTTGACATTGCCTTGAGTGGCTTGTGTCTTAGGTTACTGGTTAAACATATAGGTCTTATACCTTCTTGGCAACCCAAGTCTGCCTATATTACAGATGTCAGCATATAATTATAAAGGATTACTCTCATATTATCTGCCCTCACCTTCTTTCAGTTCCCGTACTTGTAACACATTCCATGGAGGTCAAAAATATAAAACAATTGTACATTTTTAATAAATTAATAAAGGATAAAGAGATCAAAGTAAACAAAAAGAAAAAAAGTTACTTTGGACCTACCTTTGTAGTTATCGTACTTAACTGGTGTTCTGAATTACTAACTCATAGTACATTCATTTCTGTATTGATCATGACATTTGTATTTGCTGTTTATTATTCTGTAGTTATTTTAATAAGTTATTACATTAAATCTTAACATAATGAGTCATATAGGTAAGATATACTGTACAATATTAGGTTCCTGTGTGGCAACTTGAGTTTTCTGCATCTTACAGAAGTTTTCCATGCTAAGTGTTCTATCACAAAGTACCAAATAATGCTATTATTTATCATAATTAACATATACCTTTTCACTGGTTAATAAAACAAATTTGGTGTCTTTAAAGTCTAAATTTAATTTGTTGATTTGTACTATGCTCAGAGATAATTAATACCTCAGCTTAATGTACCATATTAAGAGACTGTGGTTTCTGGAGCTATGTTTTCTGCTTGTAAAAGTACAAAGGACAATTGCTACATCAGTAATTTTCAAAAAATCCAAATTTCTAATTTTCTCAGATACTAAAACAAAATAGGATCATAGAAAATTTGACAAACGAGAGAAGATCTTAAAATCATTGAAGCTATTCCAATATGTCATCCAGATACTTCTTTAAGGTTGTCAGGGTTTCTTCTTCAAATGTATGCCTTGGTAGTTTGTTCCAGATTCTCTGAACTCTTTGTGTAAAGAAGTTAATCCTGGCTTCAGTCCTGAACACTACTTCTCTTTAATTTCTACTGGTGTCCATCGAGTACATGATTCACTGTTACTTCTGCTAGATCAACTTTATCAATGCCTTTGAGAATTTTGAAGAGAGCTTTGCCTTTTGACTCAGCTCTCTTCTTCATGACTGACTGCTACCATGTCTGCATAACTGATGATGCTGCATCTATCTGCCTGTTGATCTCCCATTCCCTTCTTCCTTCACTCGTGAATAAGATCACAATATGCTTAATCTTCACCGCTTGAGACAGCACCTCATCCCCAACATAGTGAGGGCACTTCATCCTTTTCTGGCTGAGAAACATGACCTTGGACTTGAGTTTCTGATCCTCATCCCAGCTACTTCACACTCTGCTGCAAATCACTCCTGTGCATTCTAAGGCCACAGCCTGATGAAGCCAATAAGACCACATCATCAGTAAAAAACAAGGATGCCATACTTAAGTCACAAAACTGGACACCCACCACTCCTTGGCTGTGCCAATAAGTTCTGTCCATCAAAATTATGACAGAATTGGAGATAATAAACAGCCCCGGCAGAGTCCTGTCCCACAGGAATGAATCTGACATAATGCTGGCAATGCTAACTAAGCTTTTACTCCAGTTAGACAGAAACCAAATAGCTTGAAACAGCAGGTCTGGTACCCCATACTCCTGAAGCACCCCTCTCCCAATCCCCAAAATAGGAAAGCCAAAGGGACATGTCTGGTATACCTGATTCCCTGGAATCCTTGCGAGGGTAAAAAGCTGGTCTAGTGCTAGTTAAAGGCTATTTTGGGAAAGTTTCATTTCAAATGTTATTTTTCTTTGGGCACTCCAGTTTTTCTCTCATATCCAAAAGCACTCTGTGCTAGGATAATAAGTCAGTTTGAATTGGGCCTGAATTAGGTGCAGCGTAAGATGTGTGTGAATGCACTTTGTGATGGGCTGCTACCCTTTTCAGGGATGGTTAATGACTGTGTGTGTTCCTGCTGGAATAATTCTAGTTTACAGAACAGGGATATGTTTGTTTAATAATGAATGGATGAATACACATTCTCAGTGTAATCTATCTCTATACAAACTGGGAAAATACACTTCTCTATTCTCTGTTTCAGAGTGAAAAGACATTTTTGTTAGCAAGAAAACCATCATAGTATGCAAGAGTGTAGATGAATATGTACAGTATTAAGATTCACTGGTGCCTACCTTGCTCCTGATGCTGTTGGGATATTTTCCTGTTTTGTGTGACCCTGAAACTGCATAGGAATTCACAGTAAAAGAAAATTTAAAATATTATTTCTTTATGTAGGACTCCAGTGTCTTTTAATAAATTAGATATACCTAGCCCGCTGGTCAATATCTATGTCACAAGATTTCTGGAATGGTGGTGAGAAAGTTTGATGAGGATTAAACACGAGAGCTTGTTTATCTCTAACACCCTGTCATCTATGGAAAGAAACTCACCCTAATTTTGGTGAAATAGACTCATGTAAATATGCTATAATGTAGGTAACTACTGTACATGCACTGTTTATTTAATGTGAATTCCTTTCTCTCTTCCTCAGGATAGGATTCATAATTCAGCAATTTGACTTAGTGTTCACACCACCCTTAGTGGATGAATCATCACAAATTCTTGTCTGTTTTATTTGATAATTATTTAACATTTCAGACAAACCAAAGGCAATTTACACAATATTTATTTAAAAGTAACAATGAGTCACAGTTAGACCTATTGAAGAATTTGTCATTTGAGAAGAGATGAAAATGATTAGTGCCCTAACATTCTTTACATTAAGGACATGCCATTAAAGAAATTCATAAATAATTCACAGTCTTCTCTGTTATGACCTTTTCTGATGCTCATTTCCCTGGTTAAAAACAAAAATAAAAGGCATACTCAAATTGGCTCTAATGATGTGCAGTAAATTGAAAGTCACAATAACAACTGTTTTACAGTGTTTGCTCAACCAGGCACGTGACACTTAGCAATATCTCTTTTGGAGTTATACCAAGGAATATTTTTCTCTTCTGTTTTACAAACATTCTCAATCTTGCATCTTAGATCATCTATACCTCTGTTATTTTTTGATTTTGTAATAACACTCAATTCCGAATTTACTGGACTGTTTGTTAGTCATTATTGTCAATGTTCTCTTATACATTTTCTGTTACTTACTTTCATAGTCATAGTTCAGTGTGCTTTATTGACTGCGCATTTGAACAATCTTGCATTGTCCTTTATTACGTTTTTGTTTTAAAGTCTGTCCTTCATTGAATCATATTCCTCTTGTTTTCTTTGTAATTTACCAGTGACAATTGTTTACAGCTTGCTATGGCATCACAGAATATGCTGCATAATGTGCTACAATCCACTATAGTAATGTGAGCAACTGAGAATTGTGCCTGTTTTATTTTGGCTTTAATTTTACATACTGTTCTACAACAGTATTAAATTAAAGTTTAATATGTTAGTTGAATGGGAATTAACCATACTGCTATGTTACTGTTGAAAATGACACTGTCCATTTCTGGTGACTGAAGAATGCCATTTTGTTTTGGCCTTCATTGCGTTGATGCTGTTAGTTGGATATTAATTTACACTGTTAATAGATACTTGTGCTTGTCTGCTGCATGTCTGATTTGCCTGATTTTTGCCTATGCAGTAGTTTTTATTGGGCTTATTTAAGTATTTAAAGGTTCATTATTTTAAAGGGTTTTGTCTCAAATATTTCAATAGAAGCAGTTCATAAAATATTTTTTATAATAACAATGTTAGAGATTCATTTAATTTTATCATACACAGATACAGAACATAACTTTGCAGTTGTGCACAAAGCAGGAACCACTTCTAGGCAGGCCATCAGTTCATCAGTGAGTATGTTCTCCCATATATCCACACCAACTCATACTTTAGCCAGTGGTGAAGCTAACATTTATAGCTTTTAGATGTGTAAAGAAAGTGAAGTAACCAAGGAAACATGAAACTCCACATAGATAATAATTATACTGGGATACATACCCACAACTTTGGATTTTGTAAGGTCTTAATAGTATCCATTATAGCACATTGCTGTCCCACATTGTAGATGCAAGGGAAGATAAATAGTTTCATATCCAAAATTTTAGTATGGTTTATAAAATTATAATTATAACACTTTATGCTTCATTTATACATAAGAATATACCATATGGAAGAAAAGAAAGCAAGGGTTACCTTTAGCACATCTGGCATGTTTAGTTAGCCAGTAAATGCACAGTTGTGCTGTGCTAAATGGTCAAGGTCTTTTCTTCCTCTGGTCTTTTTATTGTGACTAAGGCTGTTTGTTCCAGTGTCTCACTATACACTTCTGGATGAAAACACACATTTTTAATTCAGTGGTCCAGGCAGTATTTAACAGAGGAGAGTGGCACTCTCATTTCAGGTCATTTCAGGATCATGTTTTGAAACACAGATGTTCACTACATTTCAGTAGTCTTTAAGGCGGATTTGAAATGGTTATAGTAGAAGCCATAATAAGCAGAATGTGAATGAAGGTCCATTTCTTTTATTTTAACCGATAAAAATCTGCTCCGTCAAGTTTTGAACTACTCAGGCGTTGTGATGAAGAATACGTGCTATTTATTTAATTATTTATTTTTATTGTTGCCACAGCATTTCTCATGTTGTGATGAACTATTGTACCTCTTTCTGCTTTACTCTTGTTGCTGCTACAATATGTTTAGGATTCTTTTGACCCCACACCATGAAGACCTTTAAAAGGCTAGTCCTGGACTATATGAGTCCTCTTCTGGTAGACCACCTGGACCCATTGCAGTTTGCCTATCAGACAAAGATTAGAGCGGAGGATGCAATTATCTCTCCACTCCACAAGGCTTATTCTCACCCTGTCAAATCCGGCAGCACAGTGAGAATTTTTGATTTTTCCAATGCATTCAGTACCATTCAACAATCCCTATTAAGGGGTAAGCTTAAAGATATACAGGTGGATGAACCTATGGTGTCCAGTATAACTATCTTTTGGGCAGACCACAGTTTATGAGATTCAAGGACTGTTTTTGTGTGTTTCTGATACAAATGTGAGCAACACTGGAACACCACAAGGAACAGTCTTGTCTTCTTTTCTCTTCGCTGTGTAAACCTCCAACTATAAATATAACACCAGGTCATGTCATTTGCAGAAATTCTCAGATGATTCTGCACTTTTGGGGTGAATTAATAAAGAGGATGAGACAGGGTATAGGAGTCAGGTGGATAACTTTGTTTCATGGTGCAAAGATAATTGTCTGCATTTTAACATCGGCAAAACCAACGAACTGGGCATAGACTTTTGCTGCACCAAAGAACCTCTGTGTCCAGTCACTATTCAGGGCGTGGATTTAGAGGTGGTGCTCTCCTACAAGTACTTTGAAGTCCACGTCAATGACAGGTAGTACTGGTCTCAAAACACAAAGTAACTATATAAGAAAGAGCAGAGCAGGCTTTTCATCCTTTGGAGATTGTGATCTTTTAATGTGGTAAGTGACATCCTTCACATCTTCTACAGTGCTTTGATGGCCAGTGCAATTTTTTTATGTTGTAGTGTGTTGGGGAGATAAAGTCACTTTAAGAAAGGCCAACCAATTTAACTGGCTAATTAAAAGGGCAAGCTCAGTTATGGGGCACACTCTTGACCCCCTGCAGGTAGTAGCATATAAGAGAATTAAAATAAAACTGAGTGCCTTATGAACAATGCTGCACATCCTCTCTCTGACACACTAACACTGAGGACTTTCAGCCAATAAATTATTCAGCAAATGTGTGTCAAGAAACCTTACTGGGGCTTTGTTATACCAACAGCAATACACCAGTATAATGCCTCACTTGGACTGTGACTGCCAGGTCAGACATTTTCTTTTCTTTCATTTTAAAAATTTCTTCCTTTTTAGTGAATCTGGTGTGTGTTCAGAGCATGTCATGTTGAAACAGGTGGGACCAGAAATTGTCTCATTGAGATAATAAAAGTCTTTGAAAATTCCATCTAATTGGTTGCTACAGGGTTTTTAAAGTGCTCCAAATTCCATCTGGACCGGATGTATTATGAACATTAATTCACTTAAAAATCCTCTTTATATTATCCAGAGTGAATCATGTGCTACTCCGGGCAGTCATATGGAGGACAGTTTTTTATTGCATCAAAAAAAAAGTATTGAGTTCATCATTTTCAGAAAATTCAAGATTCAAGGTTTTGACAATGTACAACTAATACATTGAAATGTTTACTCATTCATCAACACTTATTTCACAGGTAATATGCAAAACAGAGGGCAGACAGAAGTGCAACAAGGAACAGTGCAAACAATGCAGCCATCAGTTTAACAAGACAACAGGGCATTCAAAAATTAATACTGAAAATATTTCAGAACTGTTCATGATGCAAATGGCTTGGGAAAAACTCCTAATGTCTGAGGAGAAGCAGCATGTAGACAGGGTGATTTGTGTCCTGTAAAGTAATCCCCCTATGACCTCCTGTCCTGGGCTCCACCATACCATACTGTACCATAATATACCATACCGTGTCATCACTGGTGAGAACACTCTCAGTGGTACTACAGTAAAAGCTGGTGTCGTCTTTTTTATGCTCCTCTTCCACTGCCATTTTGGGAAGTGAAGGCGCTAGTAAGATTTCATAATTATGGATCCAGGGTTCTGTTTCCACCGTAGCCTTTCTGAAATCTGAAAGCTGAGGAACCTAAACACTGTTATAGTTGTTGTTTGAGAGCTGTCAATTATAATGGGTGTGCAGCTTCTGCTATGCTTTCTGAAGGCCACAATAGCCAAATCAATAATTGTTTTATTGATGTTCAGGATGAGGATGTTACCATTCCACCAGTTCTGCTGCCTTGCTTTTGTATAAATTTTAACATGCAATTATAGGCTAAAAGAATGAAGAACCTTGGCTCAGGTGGCAGCCCTGAGGGTGACTGTACCAAGGATAGAGGGTATAAGGTTTTATTCCACATCCTCACTTGAAGATGGAGTTGCTGAGTCCTAGTACACTGTGTTTGACCACCAGCTTACCAGGCACAATTGCAGAACTGAAGTCAATAAATAACAACCTACCTTAGGTGTTCCTGTTGTTAAGGTGTTCAAGGATGGTGTGAAGGGCCAAAAAGGCAGCATCATCCACAGATGTTTCCCTGCAGTAAGCAAACTGCAAGTGGTCTAGGGAATCCAGAACAATGCTATGAATACAGTTGGATTAGACATTACTTTGCAATCTGTAAGCATCTGCACATAGTGCCACGTTTTACGTGAATCACAACTAATTCTATAATCTCTCTACATAATCTACCGTATACACTTCCAAATGTGTGGCCTCTTTAATGAGCTAATTACCTACATTTCTTGTGTTTTTTTGTATTGCTGTCCTGAAATACATTGTTGTAAGCCTTTTTTTAGGACCTATATGGTTTGTTTTCGTAAGCACACAGTCATCCATACATTTTTAGAGAATCCAGTTGTGATGATGTCATACTCCTCTAAGATTTAATTAAGAATCTCTAAAATGATTCCATTTTACTTGATAAAATATACTTTTCCACTGCCTTTTCAGTAGGGCAGACTGTGGACTGTGGAACTGTGTGTGCCAACAGTAAACATTTTTTATAGGGGTGCAACAGTGATATAGATAGTTAGCTCTCAACTATAATTAAAAAACAAAGTAATACCAACTATGCATTATTTCAAGTTTTCTAGTTTATGCTCCCAATAGGAGCACTATGAGGCACTATAAGCAAACCTTATGAGTATTCACAATGACATGATCAACTTGTAAAAACTTAATCTCTTCTTTATCTGTAGTGTCTAAGGAGATGTAGTTGAAGATAACTGACAAAGAAGTAAAAACAATCAGATGAAACCATAGGTGGCAACGATATTACATGAACAATATCAAACAAATCCCTGTGGAACACAGTCTATACAACATATAACAAAATACTAAAAAAGAAAGGTTTAGTAAGTTCAGTGTTTCTGTCAGTGTTTAAAGATCAGACGTACTGGTATGAAACAGATGGAAAAACTAAAGTAAGCCACAATTTATTAAATATAACCTCCTGATGGGAAGTATGAAAGAGGCATAATGAGGTGTGCATCCCGCAGATGTTTCTGGAGACATCCACATTATACTCCATCTTTCATTTTTTTGTCATCTTGATTTTAATATTTTTGTCTTTCAGAGGTACAAAATTTCTAAAATGTGCGTTCTATTAATCTTAAGTCTTGTTTACGGTCACATATAACAGACATGCTGAGCGCACTAGGCATTACTGGCAACTGGTCATTCGGTTACTCCACTTTCACTGACCAGATGAATGAAAACAAAAGGTATAAAGATTGTTCAAGACAATACCTCTGTTGGCTTCTTATGGATTTAGACAGTAAACAAAAAAAGACTGGAGAAGTCTCTTAAAGATAGAATGGTCAGCACATGTTCACTTAAATACTCCAGATCAAGTGAAACGTTTGTTAGATTATTTTAAAATCAGTACACAATGCATTGTTTACCATAAAATGAATGCCATCTCCTCTGCTGTTAGTTCTTAAAGTCATAACACCATTGCTATCCTAATGTTAACATGAAGTCTCTGCAAATACTGCTCTGTGCCACAGATTACTATAAATGCCAGTAGGGCAGAATAACAAGATGAAAGATGTAGTTAAATAAAAATAAGTAATTTAAAATAAGCATGGCAGAAATTGAAATCTTTTTTTAAGTTTGCTTTGTTGTTATTTTTAGTATAATTTAAAAATAGTACAAAATTCAGCAGCCACTATCTGGCTTTAATAGCTTCTCTTATTTGAAGAAGCAATTATCAAAACATCAGCTGTTTCCAGGAAAACAATTTTAAACAGTAATCCAATTTTAGCAAAAAAAAAAAAAAGAAAAACTCTGTTGCATGGGGTAACCTATTTAGTATGTGTCACTTGTCTACTGAGACACTGTGTTTCTTCTCACTCTGGCATATTGTCGACAGAAGCCATGCTTAATGTGTATGAGAATGACAAAAATGGCAAGTGCTCTCATGAAGGTCAGGTTTTCCTTATTAGTGTTTTTTTCTTTTGTTTTTAATAGAAAATGTAAAAAAATGAAAAGCTCTGAATTTAAATCTAAAGAACAGGAACTGGTTGTGGGCCATTGGTGAGAATATAAAGAATTTTTAATGCTCTCTGTAAGAAGTAGCATATTAGAAGTATGCTTTCCGACTAGTATTTGATCTGAACAGCAACTATTTTCATATAAATTTATGAAACAAGCCACATTTTTTATTTTTTATCTTGTATTTTGTGTGATGAATTCTATCTGAAAACACTTGTGCAGTATACAGTGTATATATGTCATTGTAATCCATTTCCTGAAAATGGATTAGAAATTGTTCCAAGTGGAGCAGAGCAATTCAAAGATTAGCTCAGGTTAAAGTGTACTCAAGATGTCCAAATGTTTAAACACTAGAGTACACTGTCTATTGAATGCAAAATTCAAAATGTTTTATCATTATACTTTGCACTATTCTTTTCCACTCTCAATCAAAAACTTAGGTAAGGTAAGTAATTATACCACAATTCCATAACTTAATATATGGAAATTCTAGCTGCATCTGTTTTTATTCAAACCAAACTTTGAGTCAGAGGCTTTTCCAGTCTTTAAATAGACATTGATCTTGATTATTCATTAGAATAACAGTTACACCTTTTCTAAGTACAATCACATTTCTTTCCCTTTTCTGATGTAAATACAAGTTCATATTCTTATTTTGCTAGGCTATTTTTTGTTATTTTCAATTAGTAATTTGTAATAACAGAAATAAAGCAATTTCAGTTTTTTTGCTGACAATTTCAGTAGTTTCTAGGAAAGTTTCTCCAGAATAAAGGTGGTATGATTTTATAGCTGAGGGAAAGGAAGAGGCGGATCATCTGGTGGAAGATCTGGGCATGGTCTAAAGCCAGAAGAGGAAGAGGACTAGATCTTGCTGCTTCTTCAAGGATAAGAGAAGAGGCATTAATACACCTGACTACCCTATACCTGTGTTTCAGCAATAGCTTGCCCCCCATGCTGCCTCTCATGATCATGTGTGGGACAATATATATATTGTGACAGTAGGGGGCGCTATTGCTCCCTTGAGCCCTCAGGTACCACACCAAACACCAGGTAAAAGTCCAATAATTATTATTTATTATAATAATAATATGCACCAAGCACCACTAATCCACACTACTACCATACAATAATTCAATAAACAATCAATCCTCCACTCCTCCCAGCAGCTCTGTCGCACTTCCTCCCAACTCCTGCTCGTCGTCTGGGAGTTCCCAAAGTTCTTTTATAGTCCATGACCCGGAAGCATTTCTTCTCCAGGTCAACTCCACATCTTCCTTCCTCCAGTGCCCTGGAAGTACTGTGGACTTCCATCCTCGTGACCCCAAAGTAATTCCGGGGTGGCGTAATCATAAAAGTCCCCGGGTCCTTGGTGAGCTTCCCCTGGCGGTACCCACGGTACCCAACAGCGCTGAAGAGATGGACTCCATGTCCCATGCTGCCCTGTGGGAATCTGAGGAGCCATTTCTATCCAGGGGAGCTGCCATCTAGCATTCCGGGGGATGTAGTGTCCTTTAGAGGCTGTTTTTCCCAGTTGAGGGACGTACTGTCCGAACTGAAATGTCGGCTGTCCCTCACAATATATATATTGTCCCCAGGCCGCCAGATGGAGCCCTCCTTGCAGCATAGAGGTGCCCCGAATGCCAACAGGGAATTATGGACGGTGGGATTATAATGTACAGACCTGTTGGATACCAAGGGGGGTGCCAGGAGTCCCTGCAGGGAGGCCCAGGGATTTATATTTCCCGTATATCCCGGAAGTATTTCCAAGTCACGGGAACAGAAGAAATGATATACTTCCGGGCTGAAGAAAAGAGAAGTTTTTACCTGACCCTGAAGTGTTGGATAATCACATGGACTGAGGGCGATGCAACCTTTTCTCTGGCACTTTTAGTATTAGCCTTGAATTTTACTTGAACTGAGTCCCATTTAAATGTGTGCCCGGTTGAACTTGTATGTGTGTAAATCAGCTACTGTGGATCCTTTCTTCCCACTGCATTGCAATGTTCCTGTATAGGTATGGCAAGTGTTTTTGATGTTTGTCCCACATATGCCTCTGGACATGAATTACAGAGTATGCTGTAAACTGTGTTCCATGTCCCTGCTGCCGATTTCTTGCTTTTAGCATTAAAACTGTGCCCAGCATGTTTATAGGCTTGTGCATTACTTTGATGCCTGCTTTGGACAGGATATGTGCTATACTTTCTGATACCCCTTGATGATAAGGAGGTGTGTGCCAGGTGAAATGAGGAGTCAGGCTGGAGTCGATTGTTTGCTGAAGTCTCTGGCATCCTATGTAAGCATTGTTTGATGAATGTCTTTGGGAAACTGTTTGATGTTAACAGTTGGAAAAGACAGCACCTTTCATTCTTTTTAGTCTCCTTGGTAATACAATGTGTGTGAACTCTTCTGAACCGAGTCTTAATACAGCTCAGTTTCTGTGATGATCAGTGATTATTGGCAAAGTGTAATATTTTGTCTGCATAACATTTCTTTCGATAAACACCTATAATCAGGGTGGCATCGTTACCTCTTTCAATGGATATGTCCAGGAAATTGATATGTTGGTTTATTTCTTTTTCCATAGTTAACTGGATCATAGAGAATATTGCATTAATGTGGTTGTGAAAATCATTCAGCTGGTCACTTTTTTTTTTGCATATCCAAAGTTTAGGTATGCACTGAGTTAGAGCAAAGCTTTCAAATCGCTGCATTACCAGTTCCGCTAAGAGTCCTGATAATTGTGATCCCATTGGCAAACCTTTTTGTCTGTAGTATTTCCCATTAAAATAAAAGTGAGTTTTCTGGCAAAGTAAACTAGATGCATTATATTGTTTGGGGCCAGCTATGTTTATTTCATTATGGTGGGGTCATTGTTTAGCTTTATTTGTAGAGTTTCTGTGGCCAGATTAATTGGAATCATGGTGTACAGAGACACAATATCAGATGAGACCATGATCTTGTCCTCAGCGATGGATACATTTTTCAGGCGCTGCTATATTCTAAATCATATATTAAATGTTTAATCATATGAAAAAGTCCTCTAGATAAGTTATAAGTTGGACCACCTTTTAGGCTGACAAGTGATCTGAACTTTAGAGGGGTTTTATATATTTTTGTTAGACCATAGAATTCAGGGCAGCTCGCATCACTGGAATTTCATTGTGTAATATTCCTTTGAGTTTAGACAGTTGTTATTTCGGAGCTTATTCAGAGTTGTGTTGACTCTGTTAAAGGTGGTTTTAGTTGGGTCACTGGTTAGTTGTTCGTAAGTGGTGGTGTCAGAGAGCATTTCTTCTATTGCTGTGACATATAGTTCTTTGTCTAATACAACTGTGGTGCCTCTTTTGTCAGCTGGTGTGATCATTTTGTGGTGATCTTAAAGCCTTCTGTTCTTTTAAAGTACCTCGGACCTCTTGCATGTAACTGGCTAGCCGCGACACATCTTATTCCATGTGCCTAGTATGTATATATATGTGTGTGTGTGTGTGTGTCTGGTGAATGGAAAGCCTGCAGTTAAAGTGATTATATTGGCAGAGTACATGCAGGTATAGAACCTTAGATTTACCAGCTATTACAATAATGGAAGCCATGGCTGAAAGCGTAGTAAGTAAATATTTACAAAGCAAACTATTGTTTTTAATTTCTAAAAAAGATTATCTTGCTCAGAAAACACGAAAATGGTTAATTACACAAGAGGGAAACATAAATAATTTTGCACGCATAATTTGAAAAATCCAAATTTATATAAAACAAAAACTTAATTGACACAAAGTTTCTTCCCTGTAATGTAAGTGCAAAAACTCCAGGATTAGCTCTCTTTAAATGTATACTTCCTTCCAACCATACAACAACAATAACAACATTTATTTATATAGCCCATTTTCATACAATTAATGTAGCTCATTTTCATGATGAAGAAAAGAGAAATAAAAAGACAAAGTAAGAATTAGAATAGGACAACACTAATTAACATAGAATAAGAGTAAGGTCTGATGGCCAGGGAGGACAAAAAAAACTCCAGATGGCTTGAGAGAAAAAATAAAATCTGCAGGGGTTCCAGGCCATGAGACCGCCCAGCCCCCTCTGGGCATTCTACCTAACATAAATGAAACAGTCCTCTTTGTATTTAGGATTCTCTTGGAAAGACTTGATGATGATGGTCACTTTTAATCCATCAATGTAGGACATCACGGTGCTTTGATTAGGTGGTGATGGCGCAGATCGCCACCACAGAAAACTGGAAAAAGAAACAGAAGAGAGAGTAGGGGTTAGTATGGATTTTAGAGCCACCATGAATAGTTATTATAATGAATTGAATATACGGAGTATCAGGATTAAATGAAGGTGAAGTTATCAGAAAGCCATGTTAAAGTAATGTGTTTTCAGCAGTTTTTAAAAATGCTCCACTGTTTTAGCCTGGCGAATTCCTATTGGCAGGCTATTCCAGATTTTAGGTGCATAACAGCAGAAGGCCTCCTCACCACTTCTTTTAAGTTTTGCTCTTGGAATTCTAAGCAGACACTCATTTGAGGATCTAAGGTTACGATTTGGAATATAAGGTGTCGGACATTCCGATATATAAGATGGAATGAGATTATTTAAGGCTTTGTAAACCATAAGCAGTATTTTAAAGTCAGTTCTGAATGACACAGGTAACCAGTGTAGTGACATCAAAACTGGAGAAATGTGCCCGGATTTTCTTTTCCTAGTTAGGATTCTAGCAGCTGCATTCTGTCTTTTTTGGGTAGTCCTGAGAGGAGTGCGTTACAGTAATCTAGATGACTGAAAACAAAATCGTGAACTAATTTCTCAGCATCTTTCAATGATATAAGAGGTCTAACTTTTGCTATGTTTCTTAAGTGAAAAAATGCTGTCCTGATTAATATGTGATGTAAAATTCGGGTTATAGTCAACAGTTACCCCTAAGTTCTTTGCCTCCGTCTTGACTTTTATTCATAATGCATCAAGTTTATTTCTAATAATCTCATTGTCTCCATTATTGCCAATTACTAAAATTTCTATTTTCTCTTTATTTAGCTTGAGAAAATTACTATTCATCCAATTAGAAACACAAGTAAGACATTGTGTTAGTGAATTAACAGCGTCTGGGTCATCAGATGCTTTTGATAAATACAGCTGTGTGTCATCAGCATAGCTATGGTAGCTCACGTTGTGCCCCAAGATAATCTGACCTAACGGAAGCATGTAGATTGAGAAGAGCAGCGGACCCAGGATAGAGCCTTGTGGAACACCATATAGGATATCATGTGTCTTTGAGTTATAATTACCACAACTAACAAAGAATTTTCAACCTGCCAGGTAGGATTCAAACCAATTTAAGACACTGCCATAGAGGCCCACCCATTGACTTAGGCGATTTCTAAGAATGTTGTGATCAATGGTGTCAAATGCGGCTCTCAGATCTAAGAGGATGAGAACAGATAAATGGCCTCTGTCTGCATTTACCCGCAAGTCATTTACTACTTTAACGAGTGCAGTTTCTGTGCTGTGATTTGTTCTAAAACCTGACTGAAATTTATCAAGAATAGCATGTTTATTGAGATGGTTATTTAACTGCATAATGACTGCCTTCTCTAAAATTTTACTTAAGAAAGGCAAGTTAGAAATGGGTCTAAAATTTTCAAAAGCAGAGGGGTCAAGATTATTTTTCTTGAGTAGGGGTTTAATTACAACAGTCTTAAGACAGTCTGGGAAGACCCCGTATCAAAGACGAATTTACAATGTCAAGAATATTATCAATTAGCACGCCTGATACTTCTTTGAAAAAACTTGTTGGTATTGGGTCAAGGACGCAGGTGGAGGGTCTCAGTTGAGAAATTATTTTATGTAAATCAGGTAAATCTATCCTGGTGTAAGAATTTAATTTGTTTATAACGGAGTACTGGGGCTTAGGAGGATTCACAGTGTTGGGGAGATATACTATATTATTTCTAATATCACAAATTTTTTGATTGAAGAATACAGCAATAGCCTCACAGGTTTCACTGGAAGTATTTTGGAGGCATTCCTTTGTGTTACCTGGGTTTAGCAGATGATCAATCATAGAGAATAAGATTATGGGATTACTAGCATTGTTATTTATAATCTTAGAGAAATAGCAGTGCCTCTCAAGACGGACTGTGTTATTGTATTCTGTTATTTTAACCTTCAATATTTCATAGTGGATAGTTAGTTTAGGGAGGCATAGTGGCGCAGTGGTAGCGCTGCTGCTTCGCAGTTAGTGGACCAGGATTCACTTCCCGGGTCCTCCCTGCGTGGAGTTTGCATGTTCTCCCCATGTCTGCATGGGTTTCCTCTGGGCACTCCGGTTTTCTCCCACAGTCCAAAGACATGCAGGTTAGGTGGATTGGCGATTCTAAATCGTCCCTAATGTGTGCTTGGGGTGTGGGTGTGTGTGTCCTGCGGTGGGTTGGTGCCCTGTCCAGGATTGGTTCCTGCCTTGTGCCCTGTGTTGGCTGGGATTTTCTCCGGCAGACCCCTGTGACTCTGTGTTCGGATTCAATGGGTTGGGAAATGGATGGATAGTTAGTTTAGTGTTCCTCCATTTACGCTCAGCTCTCTGGCATGTTCTCTTTAAATCAGACACTCTTTGGGTCTTCCATGGTACAACAATGCTAGAAGATTTTTTAACTGTCTTTTCAGGTGCAGCTATGTCAACAGTACCTTACCTTAGTGTTAAATTTTTCCACCTTACTATTTAAATTATCCTCGCTATTATAGTTGGCACTACAAACGGACTGATTGCTTAGAATGTTTGTAAGTTTTAAAGCTGCTGATGAATCAAAGAAGCGTTTTTTAACAATATGCTTCTCATGAATGTTTTCTATCATTATTTCTATATTAAATGGTAAAAGAAAATGGTCTGATAGACCAATATCAATGACCAGCTTTACATCAACTTTTAGTCCTTTGGTAATTACTAAGTCTAACGTATGACTTGCTTTATGTGTAGGCTGATTAACGAGCTGTCTCAAATCAAGAGTCCAGGAGATTCATGAATTCTTTTACTTTTTCGTCACACCGATTATTGATATGAAAGTTAAAGTTATACGACTTCATGATTAAAATAAATAAATAAATAGTACACATAGAGTGTTTAGAGTATGCTGGAGTGACTAAGAGATGCCTTTGTTCAGAATAACTCCCACCTCAGTAAACGCTTCTCTTACATCTTGGCAAAGGTCAGGGACATAGTAGTGGAGAGAGCTGTAAGGAGCTGTGACCAAAATCTGCCAAATCAGCAATCTTAGAGCACTTGTTGAACACCAGTTTTAAAGCAAGCTGACAAGATCATAATATATTGTCCTTATATTTAATGTTACCTCGCTTTTACATTTGACTGAGAGATCTTGTTCAGCCTCTACCAGTGGGTATAGCCATGGTACTTGTATTATTGGAGTTTGTTGAGGCATGGAGAATGACAGGTAGGAAGTCATCCAGTCTTTTTTCTGCCAGGGTCCGGTATATCATTGAGATGTGGAAAGAGCAGTATGAGGAAGTAATGTATCACCTGCCTCAGAACAGGCATTGCTCAAAGTATTATTTGAGGTTGGGTCCATCTCCTTTGCTGAAGACACTCTGGTGATTTTTAGCTCCATAGTGACAAGGCTGTAGGGGTGTATGAAATTTGACCAAAAATGGCATGAGAATTAGTACCTCCAAATCTGAGGCCATGGTCCTCACTAGGAAGAGCATGTCATGTTCTCTGCAGGTATAGAATGTGCAGCTGCCCAGATGGAGGGGTCCAGCTATTTAAGGAGAGTAGAAGTGATAGTGACACTGATCAACAAATGAGTGTAGAGGAAGCATTTTTATGAACTTCCTATGAGATTATAGTGATGAAGCAGTGAGTCTGGATTGGTCTATTTACGTTACCTATCCACACTTACTGTGATAAGCTCTGGGTAATGTCTGAAAGAAAGAGAACATGAATATAAGGCTTAGTGTCTATGACAGGTCAAAGAGTTTAGTACTGCGAAACTGCCTTGGAGCAGAATCACTTCTTCTTTAGCTAGAGAGGGGATAGTTGTGATGGTCTGGATATGAATTCAGGATGCTAAATGCCCTCTAGATGCCTTCAATGAAAGTTGTACAAGGTATGATCTACCTGGCAGAGGACTGAGGGGCAGGCCAGCTCAACTCAGTGTGTTGAAGTCGTGACCTTCACCAGAAAAAGAGGAAAGAAAATGATGACGATGAAGTGAGAGGCTAGGGTGAGCAAAACTAAATGCAGCAGAGTAATCATTAAAGAAGGGCCCACAGAGACACAGGAGGTCATATACTAAAATAAAATAATAACAAAAGAACTACTTATTTCACTGTTTTAAATTTTAGGATATGTAGAAATAAACAATGCAGTATGATTTAATTTTTGGTAAGGATTAATGGCTAAATGAGCTACTTTTTCATACAAACATCAAATTTGTTGTGAGTACACAGGTGCTCATCTAAAGAATTGAAATATTTCCGTATAAACACTGTTTAGTTTTCACCTGTGTCTCTTTTTTATCAGTGTTAAAGGAAATTTTAGGAAGCAAATATGGAAGCTGTAAACAAGTATTTGAATGGTTGTAATTAAAAAAAATGTATGAACAAATGCAGATAGATTCATGCACAGCGTGAACTATACTCATCTTACCAATTTAAATCTAATAATAAAAGTATGCCCTCCAATTAAGTAATCAAAACCAGAAGTCACAACATTTTAGGGGACACTGAGTCACACTATTACAATGTTAACTCCTATTTTATTTCTGTTTTAAAATAAAAACAGACCACAATACAGTATATCAGAATAAGGTTTATTTCTTTTTTGGATAAATATGCACACAGAGAGAGTAATTTGTCAAGAAAAAAACCCTATAAAATAAAAGAATGTTGTTCTGCCTGAGGATTATTGTCCAATCAGTTTGACGATTTTCTGTTTGTCAAACTCTCTGTCTTGCTTTGTTCTTCTGTTTTATTAACTCCTTTGACGTTTTCCCTTTTTCTAGAAATCTTTCTCATTTTCCACTCACTGTAAATTTGTCTGGACCAGACAAGTCATAGGCATCAATTGCATATCTTCCTGGATCCACTCTAGGGATCAAGGTGGAGCCTAAAACTGCTGGGCTGAACATTTGAAAATACCCCCAAGACATCTGTGTATAATAGAGAACCTGATCTTTAGATACAGTTAGTTTAAGGGTTAGGATACCTTTGTGCCTATGGTATAGGACAGTGGTGGCGAACCTATGGCACGCGTGCCAGAGGGGGCACTCAGAACCCTTTCTGTGGGCACGCGCACCGTTGCCACAGCACACAGTTCGTTACTAGAAAGCCAGAGGGACACGGGGCCGGACTGCTCCCCTCCCCCTCTCCACGCGCGCCTGAGGACATTTCTCATATCACCTGCCCCTCTGCCCAGCAGCCAAATGGGAGCGCTTCCTCCCTTCTCTGTCTGGGGTAAGGCAGGCAGCTCACATGCGGCGTGGACTACAGCCTGTTGAGTCTGTGGTGAAGGCGATTCCCATGGTGGGGTTAGAGAGGAGCTAGGTTGGAGGGGATGTGGTATAGCAGGTCCACAGCTCAAAATTGAAAAGGCCCGTTTTAATAGATAATTGCCGCACTCGTGGCTTAGAGGGGGGCGTGGCAGTGTGGGCAGAGCGGTTCCCGGGAGATTTGGGGTTGCGAGTGGTCCTTGCTTAAGAACACAGGTGAGGAGTCATCTGCATCTGTAATTGTTGCCGGGAGCTGCTAATCGCCACACCTGATCCACGTCCCCGTAATATATAATAGAAGCCTGATGCGGATGGAAAGGGGAAAAAAAACAGAGAGAGAAAACAGGAGCGGAGGTTAAGGGGGAAGACCTGCATGAAACACTTGAGAAGATAGAAGGGATGACAAAGGACAGCACAGTTAGTTCTGAAAATGAAATCCTTAAAGTGTGGAATTCTCTGCCAAATAAAGTCAATGAAAGCACTTGGGACTGCTTTCCTTACTTTGTTTGGATCATCTTATGCTTGTGAGCAGCTATTTTCAGCTTTGAATTATATCAGATCTGACACCAGAAACAGACTGATGACCTGAGTGCTGCATGTGTTGCTCTCAAACTTACAAAGTGTGAGCCAAGGTTAGACAAATTATCAGCATGCATACAACAGCAGAAATCACATTAATTGTTCAAAAGCATGCCAAATACAAACTTTTACCTTTCAATAAAAAGTTGTTTGTATCATTGAAAGCTTTGTTATTGTGTTTTTCTTTTAAGACAAAAGATGTTAATGTACGAGTTGTTTTTTCTAAACTGAAACCTCAGTATTCAGATTGCTGTGTTGGCACTTTGCAATAAATAAGTGGGTTTTGAATTACAGTTTGGGCACTCGGTCTCTAAAAGGTTCGCCATCACTGGTATAGGACAAGGATACTCAGTTGATAAGGAGATGGGCCACCTAAAATAAATAGAAGCATGTGGTGGAACACAAGGTTCAATTATTTCTTTTCAAAATATAATCCTGGCATGCTATTTTGTGACTGTTTTCATGAGATTTTCCCTTTAATTTAGTAAACGTTTTGCATGTATTATTGACAGAATCAAGTATAGGCATTTTTCAACATAATAACAGGACAGAGCCAGTTTAATTGGCAGTTTAAAATGACTATTACAATGTAAACAATCAAATGCAAAAATAGATAAAAAAACAAAATCTGAATTAATGAATATCACCCTAGCTCGGGATAATTATAGGAAATGTAGTGATTTACTTCATGGGGTAGAAGTACATAATAAACAAGAATCGTTGCATCAGATGTTTGCAGTATTAAAATGTGTGCTTCAGTTTAAACGTTTAAGGTCTAAATATTCTCTTGTAATAAAAACTTGTCATTTTTCACTCTCTAAAAGAGGTCCATACAGAGCTAGATCCTTGTAATGATCAAAAATAATATCATATTTATAATCACTGACCTTGAAATAGTCTACATGATACCCCACATGTTTAAGTTTGAAATTTGTCTTTTTTAACCTTTTTGGAATGTTTTTTACAGAGATAGGATCACTAACAAAGAATCGGATATCCAAAATATTATCATATTCATAATCAGCAACCTCAAAAATGCATAAAATGACACTATACATGCCTATATTACTGATCCTAATTTTTTGAAAGTTTTTTGAAAAGGAGTAACTTTGATCTCTTTTATAACATTAAGGGGTGAATCCCTGGGGTCGGTTGATGTCGCTTGCACAACTTCAAGTCCTTCTGATCATTTTTGTTGAATACACCTGTTGGTTTACAGTTTATCAGTGTGTAATTTCCCACACAAAATGTGGTCCACAAAAAACCTCAAAAGTCTTACATAAAGATGAGTTTAGCAGTATTGGTGAGTCAGGAGTTACTGGACAAATAAAGCTAAAGTGATTTTAAAGTGTTCATAAGTAATTTGTATGAACACAAAAATCAAAGGAAAGAATCAGGGAGATTTCTGTCAATGTAGAATTGTATAGCTATTTTTGACCATACAACAACACAAGGCCACAATATAAAAATACATTAGTTCTGCATATGTTTGCAAAGTTTTTCTTTCACTCATTTACAGTTCCAAAGCTCACAGATATTTGAAAAATTAAAGTCGAAAACAGATACAACACTGTGAATACCATAACATAGAATGATTCGTTCAATTTAAACTGTGAATAGATGCTATAATCTCTAAACACTGCACCTACCTAAATGGCAGTCTAGTGAGAGGTGGCTCTTTTAAAACTGGGGAGTGTTGTGAGACCAAAATGCAAGTTCAGTGTTTTTGAGTCACATTTCTGAATTTTGTTTTTAAATTGTTGGATCTTTGGATTTGTGCTGTCTCTGACAGAAAGTCCCCATTGCCAATTGCAGGCTGTAGTCTTTTGGCTTCAGACAAAATTTAGTTTTTTCAAAAAGGGGTGAAAATAGAGTTACACTTATTTGAATCCAGAACTTGTCAAAATTCCTATGGAGGTTTATTTAGCCAGGTTTCTCAAAAACATATAGATTTCTTAGAGTAAATTTGCACTGGGTTCCATGTCATGAGGTTTTTGAAAAGGTACCATATTACTTGTTAAATCAGGCAAACAGAGAGAATGTGTGATTTTTATTATCACTGATGTTCAACACTCAGGGATTGAGAGCCATCTATACAGCAGAGTAAATGTACTGTATATCTAAAGATGGTGATTTTTTAAAGTTTCACCAGCTATATTGCTGTATATTTTCTGTTTACTTAAAACAATTAAGCAAAATATATTATGGGCAAGTTAAACTTTTCTTATGAGCTGGATTTGGCCTGTGGTACACCTATTCATTGTAAATGACCTAGGACCAATCTACATTCTCATCTTACTAGATACTAGAAGACTATACTTTTCATTTTTTTCAGGCAGTCTGTTGTGGCGATACTCTATCTGGACCCACTGCTTTGCTGGCACAAAGTCTCCTCAGCTCTCTGCTTACCTGGGCTGCTGTAATTGTGGGTTGGGGGAAACTCTCTCCTATGCTGGTATCAGCAGAAGGATGGGTGGAGGGTGCAGTAGTCCGAGGTGAGAGTGGGTTAGGGTGATCAAACCTGTTAAAGAAGTTGCTCATCTGGTTTGCTCTCTCCACATCTCTCTCGATGGTGGCACCCCACTTCGAGCTTCAGCCAGTGATGTGAGTCATTCCATCCCACACTTCCTTCATGCTGTTATTCTCCAACTTCTGCTCCAGCTTTCTCCTGTACTGCTCCTTCGCTGTCCTGAGCTGGACTCGGAGTTCCTTCTGCATGCGCTTGAGCTCATGCTGATCACCGCCTTTAAAAGCCTTTTTCTTCTGGTTCAAAAGGCCCTTGATGTCACTTGTAATCCATGGCTTGTTGTTAGCATAGCAGCGTACTGTTCTTATTGGAACTACAATGTCCATACAGAAGTTGATGTAGTCAGTAGTGCAGCCAACAACCTCCTCAATGTTCTCACTATGTGACCTCTGCAGGATATCCCAGTCCATAGTTCCAAAGCAGTCTCTCAGAGCCTGCTCTGCTTCAGGGGACCACTTCCTGAATGAGCATGTGGTTGTAGGTAGCTCCCTCACTCTTGGTTTGTAGTGAGGCTGAAGCAGAACCAGGTTATGATCTGCTTTCCCAAGCGCAGGCAGCGGTGTGGCACTGTATGCGTCTTTAACGTTTGCATACAGTAGGTCAATAGTCCTATTTCCCCGGGTGTTACAATCCACATACTGGGAGAAGGCAGGTAATGTTTTGTCCAGCGTAACATGTTTAAAGTCTCCAGCGATTAGCACAAGCTCCTCAGGGTGCTGCATTTGTAGTTTAGCAACAGCGGAATGGATGATGTCACCCGCTATCTCCACGTCCACCCAAGGAGGGATATAAACAGTAACAAAATGTCGTGTCCAAACTTTATGTGTAAGTAATATGGACACAGACTTAGGCCAACAGTACGATGCCCCTGCAGCAAGTGGAGATTTTGACGTTTACATGTCCAGAGTTGTACCACCTTGTATTCACATAGAGAGTGAGTCCTCCTCCTTTCCGCTTCCCACAGGTATTTGCGTGTCTGTCCGCTCTAACTGTGCTAAACCCGGGTAGCTGCACATTAGCATCTGGGATGTTAGTTGTTCGCCACGTTTCACAAAAACTCAACAAACTGCATTCTTTGTAGGTCCTGACATTTTTCACCAGCGCAGCCAGTTAATCAATCTTATTTGGTAGTGAGTTCACATTGCCCTTGATCACAGAAGGCACCGAAGGTTTGTATCGCCACTTTCTCGCTAGCTGCTTAGCTTTTAGCTTAGCGCTGGCTCTGTTGCCACAATGCCGCCTTCTTACCTCTTTGGGTAAATAGGGAACCACACCGGCACAAGCCTTTGTTCTCAGCACTTGAAGTTGACTACCTGAATAGATGAGTCTCGCCATGTAAAAATCCATGTCCAAGTAGTAAAAAGTAGTAAAAAGTGTCCAGGAAAAGAGCCCACATAAAAGAAACTGGTAGGTGTGATCAGTGAAGTAGAGAAAAAGGTAGAAAGATAAAATTATACACGGAGCTGCTGGAAAGGCTGCCACTCGCGGCGGCGCCTAAGTCATGATGAGTTGAGACATGAAATACTAAAAGTAATATGGATCATGTGCTCATATCTCACGTTCAGATGATTAGAGTGCCATAATAATTGATTGTTGGTTTAGATATTTTATTCATGTATTGAAAGAAATAAAAGCAACATTGTTTCCATTATACTAGGTGTTTAGTCTTTATCCATCTTGAACTGAGTGTGGAAATGGGTTTACAAAACTTTTTTTACGTACACACTGTTTATATGTGAGGCACCTGCTCACTATGGGTACAAATGCAATTTTATACTTTATGCAGATTTTGTTGCCAGGGTTGCTTCATAAATTTTTATTTCCATGGTAAAATACTCAATAGTTTCAAGATCTGTTAGTTAAACCAAAAATGAAGTCCTGAAAACATTTTATTTTAATATTTAAAAAAAACTTTTGCAAACTGAATTTTATAGATCTTTCAGTGGCTTTCATTAGTCATTGGTTGAATTCAAATGTAAAGTTGTAACTTAATTGGTGCTTGCTTTAATGTTTTTCAGGAGGCACAAAAGATCAACACTAGTACAGTTAATCAAGCCGATGGATCCACAAAGAATCCAGATGATAAGGAGGAAAGCCCAGCTAGTGAAGTGGGCTGGATGACCTCGGTAAAAGACTGGGCTGGAGTTATGATATCTGCACAGACATTAACCGGCCGAGTTCTTGTAAGTATCTGGCAATTTTTCATTCTTAATTTTTTTTTTACTTTTTTGTAAACTGCACTTATGTTTTTTTCTTCAAACTAGTACAGTTTAGATTTTTTTTCTTAAGGGAGATTTATAGGTTTTGCTGCTGAATGGTTTTCTGCTATACATATCTATTGAATGTAAAATACTATCAGTCTGACAGTTTGGGATTGTCATATAACATACTGAAGTAGTAATAATACTATTCAAGAGCTCCACATACATATTATATTTCTTACCAGGATTTATTGTTAATTACTTTTTGCTTTTACTTTATTATAGAATAAAATAATTCATGATATTTATATGCACAGGATTGATATAAAAGAAGAAAACGATAACATTATTTTAAAATCTCATTTCTTAAAATCTAAAATAAATTTGGTATGTATAGTTATATAAAATATTTTTTTGGCATCATCTATGGCTGTGGTAGCGAAATCCAGGCCTAGAGTGCTGCAGTGGCTGCAGGATTCTTACCATCTTCTGAAATAGTGACCAGTTTTTGCTGCTGATTACTTCTTTTAATTAACTTGACTCAGGCCCCATAGTTGTTTCTTTTTCTTTAATTAGCAGCCAAACAATAATGAGACACAAAACAAGCCACCACATGACCAGTTCCCCTGTGCCCATCACACAATATCTGAAATTAAAGAGGGGTGATGGTCTTGGTAAGGTTGATCTCTCAGGTCACCAAAACATTTTGACGGTGCTCTTAGAAAGAACAAAAAAAACAACAGTTTTCAAAATGTGTGCTGTGGCAGAATGAGAGCAGCAACAAGCCATGGAATTAAATAACAGGTTTAATTAACAGCAAAAATTGGCTTCTCATTAAGAAAGTGATTGGAGTGAAATTGGTTGGAGTTTGAAACCCCAGTTTAGCTGGTCATCTGTTAGCTCGTTTTACATCTCATTTCTGCTTGGCTGTCATCTAATGAAGAAAGGAATCAATTCAGAGGGCTGAACTCTTCTAACAGGGCTATTAAAGTGATGGGGAAAAAGTTAATTAGCAGTGAAAACTGGTCACTGATTAGGAAATGGGTTAGAATAAAAACCTGTAGCCACTGTGGCACTCCAGGCCTGGAGTTCGCCACCCCTGATCTTAGGCATTCAAAATATTCAATACATTAAATAAGAATCTAAGGCTTTTTAAATGATTTTATTTAACTTGACTCCTTTGTCTGTTTTTTTCCCGGTCAAATCTTGCAACTGATTTTAAACCCACTTTCGGCAAAGCAAATGTCTTCAAATTTTGTATACGTGTTCAGTATTGTCATCAATAATAATCCAAACTGATGCAATTATGTAACAAATTTCACCATAATTAATGATTATGTGATTCCAATTAACACACACACAACAATGACGGAGAGACATGTAGTGATATAGTGAGATATAGGAGCATACAAGTGAGAGTTGCATCAGATTGCCCCCACTTGCCTCTTCCAGTGAGTGGTGCTGACCTTTATTTGTTTATTCTTATAGCCTTAGTAGCCTTGATGACTGCGGTGTCGAAGTATTTCCGTAAACTTATCGTTCTGTTATCGATATTTTTTTTCACAGTGACCGAGTGCTAATCCCATAAGAGCTTGAACAGAAAAATAGAGGCCAAAATATAATTCTTTTTAGTATTCAAATAATTCTGCAAAGAAGATATATTATGTAATAGTTTTAAAGAAACTTCCCGTTCATGAAAAATGATTAAAGAAAAATCATTTGCAAAATACTCAAAAACTAAAAAGTAAAAACAAAATATATAACATTTTTTTTAAGTAAAACGATTTTATTTACTTTAGCTATAAATGCACTAAACCAAAATTATCGTGGTTATATGTAAATAAAATTGTATGGTGCACATAGTAAATTAATTTATTCAATACATTAATAGAATAGCTACTTTCATTGTAAAATTAAAAAAAAAAACAACATTGTAATTCCCCACCATGCTAAACAATTTTCAGTTTTTAAACTGATGAATGCCTCCAACTCATCTACTAAAAATTACATTCCCCAAAGCAACAGTTAACAAAGGGTTCTTATCAGTGATAGCATTCTAGAACTTTGGGGAGTTTACAATAACTTGTTTAAAGAAAGCTGTTTATTTCTTTAAGTCACTAATTGATTCTTAAATGACAACAAACATCCAAATATTAAATATTACTTTAGATTACAGATGTGAATTTTAGTTTAAATAAAATTTCAGTGAAGAACATTATACAAAAAAAATTTGAATAGTGCTGTCACTATCAACTACTGTATATTCTTAATCATGTAATATACAGGTTGTTTTGATTTTAAAAAATTGAAGTAATATGTCATAATTGAAGTAATTAACTTTTATCTGCAAGTTTAATTTTATCCATTTTTACGGGATAAACAAATCTTGTCAGTGTTGGATATGATGCAGTCATTTTGGAAACTTATAAAGTCAAAAATGGCTATAGAAAGTGCGGACATGGCATTATAAAAAGAAACTTTTGTATATCAAGTATAGTATTTAGTATTGTCAGCCTTTATGTGCTGTATTTAAATAGGTTAGTCAGTTAAGCTTTTATACTTTGAGAACCCTCAGTATTGAGAGCTATCATTGACACTTAAAAATGATTTTTTGTTGAGATCTTTTTTTTTCAGAAAGTTGCTTGTGGTGTAGCATTGTAAGGCTTTAACCCGTGTATTAAATGATCTTAAGTTTGGAATTTCTATAACTGCCACTTGTGCAGTCAAAATATTTTTTCTAAGGATTGTGGTTATGTAAATAAATTTCCTAATCAAGAAAGGGTCTTGGTTCCATGAAAACTAGTTGTCAAATGCAGAAATCAACAACCCCCAAAAATTGGGCAGTTAGCTAGTCTGTAAAATGATTCAACAGTATCTTACTAATCAGTAAGAAATACATATTATTTAATGACAGACATAAGGACCTGTCCAGTCTACACATGAGCACTAAGCAGTCTACAATTTAGGCTTTGTGTCCATTTAAGTAACTTAGTGCTGCTATAATTCAGGGAGAAATAGTTAAAGCCCAAGCTCTTATATTGCAAGTTTAATACTGTATGTATACTCTGATTGTTCTGAGCAAGCAAATGCGCCACTTTAATTAGAATATTCCAACCCAAAAATCAGGGAAGACTTCAAACAGTTACTGTTAATATTGTGCATAATTTTTGCTGCTATTTTTAATACTACTGTTAGAACACAGTAGATCTTTGAGTCAAAGCCCTACCATTGCCAGCCAAAGCCTAGACCACCAGGGTAGTATCTAAAGGTAATCATTTGTTTCAGTAGACACTGTTGTGTAACACATAGAGGGATCTCACTGATGGACTGCAAAGTATATTGTATAACTTGAAGGCTGTTGGTGGCATCATGTGAGTGCTTCAGGCTTAACTGTGTGACCCCAATGTTGGTCATGGGTGGTGCTTAATCTGAAAAAGGTATAATCTTGAATCTTTTTAAATTCTTGAGTGACATCAATAGCACATTTTGACATTACATTTGTGAAGGTCCAGTTGCTAGAACAATAGTCCTCTCCAGTTCAACAGTGAAATCAAATTCCAGTTTATCCCAATGTTATAGGTGAAACATATGCCAAAGCATGCTAATTCTAGGCTGGTTAATGCAAGGACTGAGCTATGCTGAATGTGTTTACCTTGACAGAGAAGAAGTACTAATAAAAGCGAAAAAATGAAAGTATAAGAGATCGTATCACCAGACTAGAACTTAATGCCCAGTTTTTGGTAACCTGTGTGGAAAGAGGGGATAAGGGGTCCATGGCAGTGTGCTAGTTGTTAATTAAAAACAGTGTCCTTAGGCTTGGGGTGGTTGTAGGTGTGCATGGTTGTGTGGAGAAATGGCCCTGGGGTGTTGATAGGGGGATTGGTGGTGCATGCTTTCACGTGCAGAAAGTGGCTGCAATACAAGTCCAAAGTATGATTAATCCCCCTATGCTTAAGGAGGTTCGCTTCCTGGGTCCTCCCTGAGTGGAGTTTGCATGTTCTCCCGGTGTCTGCGTGGGTTTCCTCCCACTGTACAAAGACATGCAGGTTAGGTTCAATGGCATTTCTAAATTGTCCCAAGTGTGTGCTTGGTGTGTGGTTGTGTCTGTGTGCGTGTGCCCTACGGTGGGCTGGTGCCCTGCCCAGGGTTTGTTTCCTGCCTTGCACACTGTGTTGGCTGGGATTGGCTCCAGCAAACCCCTGTGACCCTGTAGTTAGGATATAGCAGGTTGGATAATGGATGGATGGATTCTAACTAGTCAAAACTGTCTGTTAGATCAAGGTGTAATTACAACTAGTCATAGTCAATCAATTTTAAATTGGATTGCCATCTGCATTAGCCTACCATGCTGAAAAGGAAGGTATATATGATATTGGGCATTCCTGAAGAAAAAAGAAAAAAAAAATGAATCACAATGATTTAATTAAAACTTTTTTTTTTAGCTTCTTAGTACTTTCCTTACTAGTTACTTACCTTGTTTTGCTTCATTTTGAACAGAAAATCATTACAATGACAAATTTTAGTAGCCCACAGGGCTCTTATTACTCCCACAATTATTAGATTGATTGGAAATCTATTAGCCTCGGATTGGAGGCACATGTATTTTGTGACTCCGAATCACATTTAAGAAATGTAAGAAAAGGAGGGAAAACCTTTGAAATTATTTTACTTGTTATACCTTCAGCCCTGCAGAGTTCAGATATGCCTCTTGTGATATTTACATTGCATATTTATGTTAGTGTCTGTATTTATGGAATCACGTACTGTACAAAGTTTGGCTGTAGTATTGAACAGTTGCCTTTTTTGTGTGTACCTGATTTTATGAACTGTACTGTCGTTTTAAGAAGGAAGTACAAGACAGTTGCAAATGTGAACTGCAGTATAACACAATATCTGGCATTATTTGCAACTTTAAAGATGATATACTTTGAGCCTTTGAAATATAGTAAATGCATACGTAGTACAGTATCCAGCAGATGATTAAAGAGTTTCTCTTTGAATGAGCTGTGGCAGCTTTTGTAATGTTAACTTGCAATTGCCCTGCTTTGCATTTACTGTATGTCCGGTTGTTTTGGTCCTAACCTTTCTAGTTCATTTTAAACATTCTTTGTTCATTGCAAGTACAAAGGTGTTTGGAGCCAGTCCCAACAGCAATGCATGTAAAACACATATCCGTCTAGAATGAGACTTTTGCCCATCAATGGCATCCTTACTCACATGCTCTCTTATAAGGATACTAATGACTTGCCATTTGATGTACTATACCGGCATGCTTAACCATTACAGACAGTTTTCTCTGTGTTTTCTGATTTAAATCCAACATCCCAATGAGGCACGGGGCAATACTGATTAACAACTTTAACTCGACCAGGTCATGTTTGCCTGAGTGTGCCCTCCAATGAACTGCATTGCAATCGAGGGTTGCTCCCTGCTTTGAGCTTGATGTACAGTCAAAGTCTCTGGCTAACAGCAACCCTAGAATTGGATTAAACTGGTTCAAAAATATTTATACTGGCAGTTTGAATGGCATAATAGGGATGATGAAATATAGTTGCTGTTTGACAGATAAATTGGATGAAATAACATCGGTGAGATTCTGTAATAACAGACAATGTATGTTCAAGTTTATGGAGCAACAGACAAAGCCTACAAATCTTAAGGGGTATTAATTATAAGCACATAAAAGAAAAGTTATGTTACTGCTTCATGTCATAGTTATAGGTCTCTCTACATGTTTAGTCTATAGTTGTGCTTGAAACAACTAAATAATAACCTACAAATTCAGGTGCAATCTGTAATATTCAACCTGAACTTATTTTCCTCTTCCATATTTATGCATCAGGAAAATTATAAACAAACTTATTATTTTCACTTGAACACATCACAGTGTAATCATAATGTAAGCATACCTAGCAATTTAAATGTTTTACTAAAAATGCATTGAACAGGAATAATGGAACAACTAGTCCAATTCTGTGTTTACTTTTCCCTTTTTTGCAATGAAAAGCATTATGCAGTGTAAAATGCCATTCATTTGTTTTCTAAACCTGCTTATTCTAAAATGGACATGAAAACAGTGCTGTCCTAGCTGCAAAGAATACAAAGAATAATTAATCCTAGACAGGGTTCCAGTTTAATTTACATTTCACTAATAAACACAATAATGCTTACCCACACTCTACAGAATTTAAAATTGCTGATACGTCATTTTCCACACATTAGGTAATGTCTTAAAACCTTCAATCACAGTGCTATACTCAGTATGGCTTATAACTTGTGTATGAATAGTGATGGTTCCTTACTTCAGGAGTGAGACACAAAGTGCTAAAATGCAAATCATATACTGCATGTTAGAAAACATTACTCCTTCTATTTATTTTTGCCAAAACCCACTTTACAAAATATTAGAGTCATAGGAGGCCAAAGCCTATCCTATCAGCCAGTGGCACTTGCCCATTGAAGGATGTACTTATGCACCCAACCACACATTGACTCACACTTGACAAATTTAGAGTCACTAATTGACCCACAAGCTCAGTAAGTGAATGGTTAAAAATAACAGCAAGTTGTCTTTCCTTCCTTTAAAATTAAAGTAAATAGTTAAATGAAATTATTAAACACTCTTGTAATTGATGATTGCTTTGTTTATATTAATATGTACATTGTTACATTTTATGCAATGCAAATTTCTACAATTTTGTAGATTTCTACAGTTTTGTAGAATTATCTATCTATCTATCTATCTATCTATCTATCTATCTATCTCATCATTCACATAATGCAAGTGTTGGTAGGCTTGGCAAAAATGCATTTTCACTTACTTAGATAAGTAAAACTTATTTTTTTTTTTACCAAATCTTAAAATATGCTAGCCTTTTTGCTTTGTTTTTGGCAAGTGAAAGATTCCTAGTACAGTACTTTAGTGATTCAGTGAGGCTTTTTTGCCCAGGCAATTTACCAAACCTAGATACAGCATAAAGTGAAAATATGACATACAGTATGCTTAGTAATCTTTATATACTAGTGAAAGTGCATCTTAGTCTTTCTTTGCAAAATTACAACATGGCTTTAAGCCTAATGGATGACTAACAGATGACTAGCAATCAAACAATATACTCATCTCTTACTGTGCATATTCATTGATCTATGGGTAGATGGCAGTAATCAAAAATAACAGGTATTTGTAAATGTTTAAAATAAACTTTAAAACTATATATCACCATAGTATCATTTAATGTAGCAATACTGCATTGCCAGCTGCCAGTCCATTCATCCATCCATCTTCTAACCCACTTATACAATTCAGCATTATAATGAACTGATATTGTGCCTCTTTTCCATGTCACTATGTAAAAACTAAAAAGGAAAACCTGCTACCACAAAATAAAAAAATTGATTTAATAATTAAATTATGGACACGTGCCTAGAAAGAAAATGTGCCAGCTTCTGTCATTACTTTTAGGTTGTCTGAATTTCACTGATCTTAACAGGTCTTTTGCCTGTAATTCTTCTACATTATAAAGGAAAACAAACTGCCCAGTACAACTTAACTGACACAAGGTTGTTAATACAATAATCCACAAAATTGCTAACTGATGTACTGCATAACATAAAGCTGTCTGTGAATCAGTCAATAATTTAATATACTTCCTTTCACAGTTTAGTGCTAAGCCACTTTCCCGAAAACACTTGACAGTACACAACAAATCAACGCAGGATTGTTTTTAAAGATAATTAGAACCGAACACAATGGAAAAGAATATTCTCTGACACTGAGAAAAGCCTTTAACATTCCTGACCTCCGGTTACAATATGAAGTGATCAACCAGCCAATATAGTCAGAGTAAGCACTTTACTATAGATGCAAAAGATTGCTCATAAGTATGAGGACAGCAGATCTAAAATGCATTGAAGGAAATGAGAGCTTTCATGTGTGATTTGGCTGTGTTGATCATTGAAGCCTCACAGGCTGACCTTAAGAAGGAGTTCCATAGAGTAGAAGCCACAGTGGTAATTGAATGCTTGCCGAGAATTTGCATAACAGGGCTTTGCTTAAAATGCTGAGAGTGATGATGCATCCTTTTCTGGCAGATTATTCCAAAGGATAGGGCCAATGAAAGTAAATGCTTTGCCACCTACGGTAATTTTGTTTATAAACAAATAAGACCTCATTTGTTTTACTGAGCCTATCAAATGCTTTTAACTGGCTTATTCCTTTCTTGTCAGAAGGATGTTCTTTGTCCATTTTCACACTGAAAAGTATTCTTTTTCCTTGATACTCTTCCTTTAGCTGCTTCTTTAAATTTATCTTATTTTGTTGTTTTTTGTTAAATCCTTATGTTTATTCATTCAGCTCTATAATCCCGGGTCATTCAGAAACATAAATTCATTCAGTGACCAAATTTGTGTTCCACATCTTAGTTCTTAATTATATTTTTTCTTGTTTTTTTTCTTTAAAAAATGAGATTGAGATTGCTTTTTTATTTTTAAAGGTTGAATTTCCATAAAAAATGCAATTTCTCTATAGTTATATGTGTCCTTTCTTTCAAACAGAAATATTTTGCAATGTTGGGACTTCAGTTGATAAGCAGTGTAACCAGCATCCACTAAACTCACTTTCACATTGAACAGGACTTAAAATAATGTAGTACCCAACTTGTAAACTGAAATTGGCAATGACAGTCTCCGTTTTACTTTCTTCCATCAGTTTTATAATCTTAGTGAAAATCCAGCCATAATATACTTTATCTGGTTATTAAATACCCGAAGATGTGTACATTTTTTTTAAATTAAATGGTGGTTCTGTATTTTTACAGCAGCTTTCCCAAAACAAAAACCAAGCTCACTTGTTCACAAACAACTAAAGTCAGCATCTATAAGGTCATATACTGTAAGAGAGAAAGGTTTAAAAAGAATCTATTTGTAAAGTTTAATCTACTGATATACAGCATATTGTTTATTTGCTTGCCTTTGAGAATACCTGATATAACATATATTTTTTGTATATGGTTCATTTATGTGGGAAGGATTTGTAATGTATATAGATCTATTTGTCAGATCTATTTAATGTGTACCTCCTTTTTGGTAATGTAATATGTAACTGAAAAAAGATCCAGTCAGTTCTGAAAAATGAAAACACAGTCAGTCCCTTCTGTGATTATTTCTTTTAAAGTAGTTTGTGTTAAAGCACAACCACTGTATATTTGAACTATATTTGAAGAAAATGATGTAGAAGATGATAAGAAAGTGTCTGTCTTACTCAGTGTGACGGGTGTAAAGATGTATGTTTTGCTGGAATTTATTAGGGGCTAACAGATCTGCTGAAAAATACATTTAACAGTCTTTGTATTCAGTATTTACAATGGTAGTTGGATCAGGTCATCTGTTAATATGGTGGTGATGGTAATGATACAGTAAGTCTATGATCCTTGGTAGGTTTTTCAGAAATTTGAATGTACAGTACTTAAATGTTTATGTATGCAGTATTATATTTATAAGCAGGCATTAATGCACTGTAGCATAGCCTCACTGAGAGGTAGACGAGGATTTGGGAATACCTCCGATTCTCTTGTTTATTATGTATTTGAGTCAAAAGAAGAGTAAAACATTGACATTTCACTGACAGTACTACTCTGACAGTACTACTGTTTGTTGCTGGTGGGTCATAGACAAGATTCTGTCAGTTTTGTACCGTAGTTTTGTAGTATGTGTTCCATCTGTCTATTACTCATTCTAAATTTAGACAGCTAAACCTCTTTTAGGTGTGCAGATTAAAAAAGCAGAGCAATAATTATAAATGCATCTGCAGGTAGTATTATGTTTTCATTGAACCTTCTAGCTGAGGTTCATTCTTTGTTGGAGTCTGCTTGTTTAAGGTTAATTGGTGACTTTGAATTTCCTCAACATTGGTGTGAGGTATTATGAATTTCCATACAGGCCATAAATATACTTTGTGGTTAATCTGTTGGTTTACGTGTTCAAACTATTGGTTTATGATTGTTTACTATCAGTTCACAAGGATGCTTTATTGGTTTGCATGCCATGCGCACAAAGCTGGTTTTATTTATATGAACCATAATGGTTAATGTATGTGTATTATCGGTTTGCATATAAACTAAATGGATTTGTATATGTATACTACTGGTCTGTATATGAACTGCATTGATTTGCTCTTGTACATCACTTATTCAAGTGCATTTGTCATTGGTTAGTGACTAAACTGTGTCAATTTGTGCTCGTATTCTATTGGTTTGCATATGAACTACATTGGCTTGCATTCATATGCTGCTGGTCTGCCTATGTAGCAATGGTTTTGTGTATGCACTATATTGGTTTAATGCATTTCTTATACTGGATTCATGCAGGCACTATATTTGTTCTGTGTATGAACTCTATTGGTTTTATGTATGTACTAGATTGATTACATGTGAGTCTTGGACTGGTTTTATGCACGTACTACGGTGGTATCATTAGTGTAACATGCTGGTTTCACATTTGTACTATATTTGGATTAACTACAAAACATACTTGTTTTATGTATGCACACGGTCACAGCTTTGTATATGAACTCTATCGGTTGTAGTACAAACTATATTGATAGTTCATGTGAACTTCAGCATTAATTGCAGGGACAAGAAAAAGGAAGCAGCTCAATATATTATTTTTGTGTAATATTTTTGTGATTTTGTGTTTGGCGGTAATTATTACTTTGTAACAATATTTGCCCTTAAGTCTGAAAGGCTGAACTTAGGTACATATTTGGCTATCTACTTGTTCGGCCCTAGTGACATACTTATTCAAATAGCTTTTACAAATCAGTTACGTAACTGACTGCAGTGCCCAACAGGTGAATGAAACTGATATAGTGCATGCATGAAACCATTGCTATGTAAGCAGACTAGAAGTATATGAACGCAAGCCATTGATGCAGTTCACTCACAAACTAATAACAAACGCTCGTACCAGTGCAAATCGGTATAGTTCAGATGCAAACCAGTATTATACATATACAAACCAGTAATATATGGACATGAAATAATTTAGTACATATGAATGAAACCAGTATTGTACTTACTCAAACAAATAATGTATGCATGTAAACCAATAGTAAATACTCAGAAAGCAATAGTGTGTACATATAAACCAATTGATTACAAAAGTATATGTTTTATGGACTGTTTGGCCATATACAGTGGGTGTGTGTATGTATGTGTGTGTTCTGCAGTATACTGGTGTACCATCCAAGACTGATACCTGTCTGTTTTGTGATTCTGCTAAGATAGCCTTGGATTGTACAATAATGTGCCAGAGGAAAAAAGTCTAGAAAATAGGTGGGTGCAAAATAGTCTTCATTTTTGTTATTCAAAGGGACAAGTAATGATGGTAATAAAAAGGAATCATGTACAATTAAAAAAATAGTAATCACAGTACTGGATATTCAACCAATTAGCATGGAAGTAGCACAATAACCTTGTGTTTGGTTTGTAAAGGCATTTACAAGTTAAACTACAATATCTGTAGCTAATGCCTTATATTGACTCTGTCTACTTTTAAAAGTGCTTCATGAAGGACCTAGTGACTATTGAAAATATTATTTTGTGATTTTAATTCCACAATTATACTGTACCATGCTAAATTTGGTAAATTCACATCACAGTTAACTCTCAACTTCTATAAACAAACTGCTGCACAAATACAATCTTGCTGACAAACTACTGTTAACAGACAGTGTTGAACAGAAGCAGTAAAAAATCCTAAGAAATTCTACCACTGAGGAAGTAATATGATTTGTTACCACAGAAATTCCAGTTTTATAGTCTGTTTCTTGTTTATTGTGCATATAGTCTGTATGGTTTTGTTTAAGATAATTTATTATTAAATAGGTTGTGGGTTTTTTTTCTTTGATCTTGGTATTGTCCAGACAACTTGATGATGTGCTTTAGAAAGTGCCAACGCAGACCTTCATGAGAATTTTAGATATTTATTTGGCCTTCATGTAGCCATCTTTGTTTCGACATTTGGCAAGATTCAAGTGCTGCAGTGTATTTGTTGCAACAGGGTTTCTAGAATTGCACACATTTCTCTTAAAGTTATTGCACTTCTGGTTTATAAAATTTGAGTGTAACTTATGTCAATTTTGTATTCAGTGTTTTTCCAATGACACTTAAGTCTTTATTTCGCCATTTTGTTTATTTTCACACAGTGCCTTGAGAATTAGAATGTTCTGTCAACAAAACACCCTAAATTCTTTTCTTGTTGTAAGTCAACACCATCCATCATACCTTACATTTAAAATTATTTTTTATCTGAACACAGTACATTGCACAGTTACTTTTCAGGGTCAGTTGTAATATATTTTTCTGCCCCTTCATTGTTTACTTTTCCACATATATATATATATATATATATATATATATATATATATATATATATA